>PVIA01000486.1:0-433815 GCA_004024845.1 Tonatia bakeri | reverse complement strand
TTCTTTAAATGTGCATTTATTTTCACAACAAACCATGACAATAACCAGAAACAAGTATCTTTAGACTATCACAGTTTACAAAGCATTTTCACATATTATCTCATTGAACTGTGACTAGTCAAATAACATCTCAGTGACGTAGGTTGTTTATTATCCTTTTACCAATTTTATACTAAGACTCAAAGATTAAGTGTTCTTCCACATTCACATAACCAGTGAGTGGTAAAATTGCATCCAGTTACATTTTTGAAATCTTCTTCTAAACCAGTGCCAAGATATTATTTTTGATGTTTTATTTAATTTTCATATGCTAGCTCTCATTAAATACTAAAAATAGTTACGTTACAAAGGCAGCTGTAACACACGTAGTTACCCTTCCCCAACTCCTCCTATAACTCTTCCTCCTTCACTTCGCCCTCTCCTCCTCTTCCTTGTATTCTTCCTTTTTAAAAAAATTAGCTTCCTTTTGTGAAACATGAGAACTGAGCAAACCTGACAAAACTGCCTATTGCAGTTATTCCCCACAAAGATTTTACATGCTAAAGAGCTTGGGGCATGAAAATTATGCTGTAGACAGTAGAGACTAGATTATAACACTGAAGTTACAATAGTTTCTCTGGGCCATTTGTGCATTGGTGTATGGATTAGTTATTGTTATAGATATAAGGGGGAAGGAAACAAGTTTTCTAAACCAACAATGGAAGAAAAAGGGATCAAAGGGGAGGAAATGAAAATGTGGAATTATATGTATTAGAAAGTTGGATTCATTCAAATTTCTGAACACTTTGGAGCTTACACAAATCATGTTTTTTTTCTTTTATTTGTTTCTTTCTTTGACAGTAAGAACATATTCCAATTTTAACATGATGATTTTTATATTTAATGACTTAAAAAGATGATTAAACTATAATAGGTAATATTGGATGGCCAAAAAGTTTGTTTGTTTTCTTTCTGCAAGATGGCTCTAGTAGGGCATAGTTGTCTTGAACTTCACTCAAAACCGTTTTCTCAGGTTGTATTGTGACAGCTTTCATATCAGTGTGCATTTTTAAAAACTGATCAAAATAGGTGAATTTTTGTGTAGCCATTTTAACATTGAAGATGGAAGAAAATATGTAACATTTTCTGTGTATTATGCTTTATCTCCAGAAAGGTAAAAATGCAACTGAAATGCAAAAAGAAAAAAAGATTTGTGCAGTGTGTGGAGAAGGTGCAGTGACTGATCAAACATGTCGAAAGTGGTTTGTGAAGTTTTGTTCTGGAGATTTCTCGCTGGATGATGCTCTCTGTTGGGTAGATCAGTTGAAGTTGATAATGATCAAATCAAGGCATTAATTGGGAACTATCAATGGTGTATCATGCAGGAGATAGCTGACATACTCAAAATATCCAAATCGATAAAGTTATTGGTGAAAACAAAAAATATATCTTTTTTTAAAAAGAAAAAACTAAATGGACTTTTTGACCAACCCAATACATCTAAAGCAGAGAGAAACCTTTCCTTCTTGATTTCCATCTCTTTTCTGGCCACTGCTGCTTCTTCATTGATTGGTTTGCTTGCTCATTCAAAAGTGAGTTGTGTCTTATAAAATAAATTGATGCTATCATATGGACATGGCTACAAGTAAAAAAAAAAGTTTTTAAAGTCAAAAGAAAGCTGCTAATTAAAAAATTAACAATTTGCTTTACAAAGTTATTTTGGGGAGAGGGCATGAAGGCAGGTGTGCCAAGTGTTTCTACTCTGAAACCCGCAGTCACTGAGCACACGTGGGAGGGCATCACATGCTGACTTCCTTTCTTCATTCAACAAAATTTACTTGTTTATTTACTTATTTTTCTAGTCTGCCTTTTTTGCTTTATTTTATTTTAAAATTTTAAAATTATAGCTGACGTATGATACATTAGTTTCAGGTGTACAACATAGTAATTCAACATTTCTCTATCTTAAGAGGTGATCACCAAAAGAAGCCTAGTAAACCGTGTGCCACCATACGTAGTTATTATACACGTGAGAGGGGACCACAGCTGACTGCTTCTGCTGACAATATAAAATAAGTCTTTCACATAAATATATTTTAGGGCCACTTAAATCATTCATTTAGTGATTTTTTCAAGTGTGATAGAATATGGTACATTTCAGATGATTTGCGGTTTGTGGTCTATGGTGTGTGTATGTGCACATGTGTGGTTATACAAGTCCCTATAGCCTGCTCCTTGTTTTTTGTTTTTGTTTTTTTAAATACTTACCGCAGTCAGTGTGTTGTTTTTCTTCCCTGTAGGGAATAATGAGTGAGCATTACAGAAAAGATGTTAAACAACTGTTTGGGTCAAACTTCCTTAGCCTAATTGGCAGAATATGACTAATCTCACAGCATGCGGACTATGAGGTGTTGGTGGGCAAAGAAAAGTCTGAAGGAATAAGTGAATATTTTGCATTTCTAGTTTGTAAATTCAATGGATCACACATCACAGTTGATGGCCACCGCTGAGCTCTGCATACAGCAGCTCTCAGGTGTGATAGTTCAAAGGTGTGCTTATTAGAGGCCAACAATAGCTGAGAGAAGATCCTAACCCCTCTTTCTGCTGCTGTCCCTGGATTGAGGTATTGAAAAAGTAATTGGCAAAACTAAGAGTCTTAGAGATAAATCCCACTGAATATCCACAGGCTTTGACACTCTCCCATAGCAACTGTATCATTTCCCAGCTTTGCGTCTGTTTTCACATGTGAAAAGACAAAGGCTCTATTTTTTTTTTTTTTTGCCTGAGGTCTAAATTTAAACTACATCTTACTACAATGAGCATCAACTGTGATAAATGCAACACTGTGTGTGCTCTCTTACAAAAACATGAGGCTTCTATTGTGATTTTTTCATTTTCATCCTACAAATGAAAAAGAATGGTCTGTTCATGTTTGATGTGAAAATTCCACTGTCCCCTTGGATCTCTAAGTTCTGAAATATTTATAGGAGGAATATACAGGGTCTGGCACAAATAATGACTACTTTTTTATTACAAAATCATAAGCATGTAATTCTGTAACATAATGGTATCACACTCAAGCACACCATATGACATTTTAGATGAAATGTTCAAATTACAACTATAAATTACTATACTCATATTATTTCCCTACCAACCACACTCAGGTGCTACTTCTGCCAGACTCTGTAGAGTGGAGGTTTACAACACAGACTTTTGCAGCCAGGAAGCTTGAGTTTATGACCTTAGAAAAGCTATTAATTTTCTCTCTCTGTCTTTCTCTCAGTGTTCTCATTTATAAAATGAGGAAAATAATCACACATCCCTCATCTTGAGGGAAATTGCTTTGTACACACTTCATAGTTGAAAGGCAGTATGAGTAGTATGTAGATGTATGCGTTTGGGAGCTTGATACTGGGATTAAATCCAGGCTCGTCCACTTGCTAGCTCTGTCACCTGAAGCAAGTCACTCAGCCTCTCAGTGCCTCAGCTTTCTCCTTTGTGAATGAAAGTCAAAATAGTGTCTACTTCACCACTTGTTGGGCTTAAAAAATGAGGACCACGTCAAAACTTTTTCCCCAGTTTTAGTAAGGTATGGTTGACAAATAACATTATACTAGTTTAAGGTGTACAAGGTGATGATGTGATATATGTACATATTGTAAAGTTATTTCCACAAGATTAGGTAACATTCGTCACCTCATATAGTTATATTTTTTTCTTGTGATGAGAACTTATAAGATTTACTCTCTTAGAAACTTTCAAATGTATAATACAGTATTGTTAACTGTAGTCATCAAGTTCTACATTACATCTCCTGAACTTATTTACCTTATAACTGAAAATTTGTCCTTTTAACTAACTTCTTGTCATTCCTCCAAGCCACCATGTTCCACACTTCTGGCAACCACTAATCTGACTTCTGTTTCTATTCTCTATTCTATGATTTTTTTTTTTTTAGATTCCACATATAAATGAGGTCATAGTACATTTGTCTTTCTCTTTCTGACATTTCACTTATAATACCCTCAAGGTCCATCCTGCTGCAAATGGCAGGACTTCCTTCTTTGCTTCAACCAAATGAACCACACCACGCAGGGCTCAATAGGCATTTTTGATGTGTACAGCTTTTTTCTATGACATGTGCTGTTTTCATGAATTTCTTCTGGTGCTTATGCGCAAGAATTTCTCGTACGTACTTAGGTGCAGAGATGTTAGCTCACAGGTATATATATCTTCAAATTTACTAAATAATACCATACTACTTTCTGTCAGTTTCAATTCAGTTTCTTGCAGCTGTGGGACTGAGGTCCTTGTTCCTTGCTTACTGTTAGTGGGCATGACTCTTAGCTCCTGTAGACACCCAGGGTTCATATGACAGCCATTGTCACAGGCTTTCTCACAATGTGGCGGCTTACTTTTTCCAGACATTTCTTTTCAGGCATTGCTTCTCCATCATTCTCTTTATTTTTTCTTTTTGTGGCTCAATTTAGATGTATATTGACTTTTTGTGTTTTGTTCTCCTTGTCTCTTTTAATTCTTTCCTATAAATTCCTGTTATACATCTAAGCTGTATATGATGCAATTTTTTCATACTTATCTTGCTGATAACTAATTCTGTCCTTAGTTGTGTATAACCAGCTTTTAAAACACATCTACCAAGTTTTTAATTTAAATGCCTATATATTAATATCTGATATTATACTTTATTTAAAAAATACCTGTTATTTTTCTTTATGTCTCATTTTTTTCTTTACAATTTCATCTTAGTATGTGTATATTTCTTAAGTTATAATACTCATTTTATAGTTTCTATTTACATAGTTATACATAGTTTTAGACCTAGGTCTTTTTTTAGGAAAACTAAATGTTACTTATAAAATCACTAATTGTTCCCTTTCCTACATTAAAGCTAAAAACCAAAACTATTAAAAAAATAAGTCTATCTGAAATTACTGCTTTCTTTGGGATTATATTCTATTATATTTTGCCTAAAATAAATCAAACATCATCTTTCTTTTGTTTTTTCCAATGCTGATCCTTTTCCTAGATTTCTTATCTTGGTTAGTGGCAATATCATTTACTCAAAAAGCCAAGTGTGCGCATTGAAGTCATCTTCAACTCTTCCCTGTCAGTAAACTACAACATCCATGTGGTATGCAGTGCCTTCAAAGTGGTACCACATCCAAATGGAGTCGAGTCATCCTTAATCTTTTCATCTCAATGATCTACAACCTCTGAATAGTACCAATTTACCATCTCCAAATGGTACCAAGTACCAAATTGTACTTGGCTTTGTCTCTTAAGTGTCTCTAAAGTCACTTATATTTTCTTTTTCACTGGCAAACATCCTTACTATCTCTGATATATCTCACCTGGACTATTATGAAATATAATAGTTCTTTACCTTCAAAATCTTTCTTTCAGTCAATTCTCAAAAATTTTTACAGTTTTGTAAAATAAAAAGTTGTTTTTCATGTACTTTCATTCTCTGTTCTCAACTTTCCTGAATTCCTCTCTACAAAGGAAATAAAACAAGCCCTTCAGCCTTGTTTAAAGGCTATTCATAATATAGCACAAAACTTCTTCCTCATTTTTTCCTCAGCACTTCCAAATTATCTATGACCTTGTAACTAAGTTTTCACTGTTCTTTATGTCTGTGTGTCATTCAGTCGAATGTTACAATGCCTTTACACTTGCTATTCTCTTTGATAGAGATATTTCCTTCTGTTTTGACTTGGTTAACTTTTATTATTCCATTATGTTACACTTAAAAAAAAATCAAAACAACTTTTTCTGTGAAGCTTTCCTTGACCCTTCCTTCATAATATATTCCTGCAACATGATACAAAGATCACTTTTTGATTGTGTATTAGTTGTTGGTCATTTGTTTCTTCCACTAACATGTGAACGCCGCCACAATCATACCGCCATGTCTCATCTACCTTATTCACCATTATATCTCTATTTTTCCCATTTAACACCTGGTACATAGTATGTACTGCATGAATATTTTTGTTAGATGGAAAAAGTCAGTCCATTTAAATTTTCCAAAATCCTAAGTACAGAGTACAATTAAATACTCAGTTGTATTCTGTACTCTGGTACATTTCACAGAGATAAATCTCAGAGAGAAAAGTGTTTGTAAATGAAATAAAAAATTGAACCATAGCTCCATATTTTCCAAGTTGCTAGATCTCTCATTCTAGTAAATTGTAAACCATTCTTATCAGGTTTTTATCTGATCCATGACAACATAGAAAATAATCTTTAAGCAAATACTTAACCACTGCAGGGTTTGCTATATTTAAAAAAGCCCTGCTATGACTTTTTTCATAAACTTGGAAAAATAATTGTAACTTAAATAATCACCTCAAGTGGTAGCTTCAGAACTTCTTAGACTATGGAATATATTATAATAGCAAAATAAAATGCATTCACTCTTTTCTTGTCAGAACTAACTTGAAACATTTTCGTGCAGTGATTGATGTATTGAGGACACTGAAGCTGTTCAAGAGTTTATAAATTTCTAACTTTACGTCATGGTATTTTCACTTATTGAAAATAGTTTTTTTGTTGTTGTTCACAGTTATTCTTCTTGAAGGCAACTTACATCAAATTGGATGACTCGAAGTTCAGGCTGAGAAGCTCTGGATCTACAATAAATGTTTCTTCTGTGTCTCTAACTCTTGTTTCCTTTTTTCTCTTTTAAATTCTCTTCCAGATTTATTACTAATTATGATGTCATTAGAAAGAAGTTTTCCAAACATTTTTTAGAGAATTGAAGCAGGCAATTTTGCTGAAATATTAGTTTCTACTGAAATTTAAAATGTGAATTGTCCATATTTCTTAGTCATTTGAATAAATAAAATATTTGAGTGTCTAATAAGAAATTATTTAGTAAGTTTTACATCAATACAATAAATATTAATTAATAGGTAATACTGAAAATGACTTCAAAATATAATACTAGCATTATTTCTTGAAAGTAACAGGAAAACATGACTCATAAAAGTTAATCCTCAGGTTAGTTGCTTCAGTGTGAGCTGTATGAAAAATGGAAAACATTTCTTCTTAGCTAAAATGTAATAAAATGGTCACAGAAATGTCTTTCTGTGAAAGGGTATTCACTTAGGCTATTTAGATTTTTTAAAAAAAATTCTGAATGAACACATTGCTGCTGCTACTGTTTGTCAAAATTTCACTGAAACGAATAGAGATCTCTTTTCAAAATAGCCATGAGATGCATTGCAGAGTTCACTGTTCGTTTCTTTGCTGTTGGAGGTGCTGTTGCTTTTTCTTGTAGTGGTAAATGATGCTGAAATAATGCAGACCAGAATCTAATGAATTTTATGCCAAGCAATCATGGCAGCAACATCCTTTTCACTGTCATCTTATTTATGGAGGGTTTTCTTAAGCTATTGATATAGAAAAGTCCATAGAATTCATAATGTTTGATTAAGTCTGGCAGGCAAGTCTGTCTTGTTGAGCACAGCAGCCTCCAGTTTCTGAATCTGTGTTTCTTTTGAAGATGTTAGAAATTAAAAGGAAAGGGTGTCTTTTAGGTAAGCTAATGCTAGTGCCCGATTGTTTTTCGAGATATTTGCTTAAACACAAATTCACAGGCGAAAGCCCAAGTGAGTTTTCACTTGCTTGAAAAATGATGCAGGAACAGCTTTTACAGTGATGTGCTGCTGAAAGGTATGAAACGAAGAAAACAAAACTCAATTTATCTTTTTAAGGGAGGACAGCATTCTTGTTTACCACAAAGAATAAAACCTAAAACACTCAGCAGTTCAGCTCAAAAAGGACTCAAAGCCCCAACAGCCTTTATTGAAAGTGCTTGTCCAATACGCAACTGAGGCTCTGTGACTGCTTTGTTTGTGAAGGGCCAAAAGCCTAAATGATTTGATCAAACATTTTTGTGTTCTCATCTTAAAAACAGAAACATGTTATTTTTAGATATTTTAAACAAAGCCTCAGAAATAATGTATTTGGTGACTACAAGGAGCCTGAGAGAATAGTTATTCACATTTAAGGGGACTTCATTAAGTGCATGAACTTGAATAGTGTACTTGCATATACTGTCATTAAAGGGGGGTGAGAGTAAAGAGAGGTCACGCAAATGTCAATTCTACCCATTATTTTAAGTTGCCGTTTTAATTTTAATTTTGCTTTTCCCAATTAATACACAGGCACTATAAGAGAAGTAACACTGGAAACAAATGGTCTTACTATTGTATAAGATACAATATAACTGCATATGTATATATTCTACAAATGACTATGCTTACAAAACTATTTGGATAACTAAAGTTAATGACTCCTGAGTTTGCAACAAGAGGCAATCTATTTTCAACATATTCCCTTGTAGGGAATAATTTGTATAGCAGTTTATATATGCACTCACTACCTAGGTTTATTTCTAGGGAGTAAGTGTCAAATTATTCAACATCAATGAATATGGTTAGTAAGATTTGAAAAACCCAGGAAAGTTTTAATAAACTAAAGGTATTTGTTGGGAACCACCCTGCCTGGTTTCAGAAGCTATAACCCCTCCATGGCTAAGGCTGAGTAAAGAGACCTTTGGACCATAAGCCACTCAGGAGACAAAGCTTATCCTCCTGGAAGGGGCACCAACTCTGCCCCCTTTTACTTCACTCTGCTTGGCCCTGAGTGGACAGGTTAGCCAATGATGGGTAAGATTCCTCAAGGGAGGGACAACCTAAGACAGGCATGGTCTTGAAGGGGCCCTTAGGGAAGGACTTGGGAGGCTATAGCAAAAGGAGGTGATGGACCCTCACCCCTTGGCTTTGACATAGCCTGGGTCCTCATTCTGTCTGCAAGAAGTCTCCTAATCTCTTGGCTGCCTTACTTCCCCTGCCTGACTTAAGCCTGAAACAATGTCAGAGGGCAGTGCAGCCCTGGGCAGGAATGGGCAGTTCCCCAGGGCGATCAGGCCTAAGAAAGAATGCATAAAATCCTGTGAAACCTGCTTTGCTAAGAATGCCCTCAATTTTCTGATAAGCATTCAAGCATGAAATGAGTTTGTTTCACAAAGTTTTATGGCCCTTTAGCCAACTGACCCTTACTCAGAATAAGCCCTCATAGTTCTTTGTATGTTATCTATTGTCTGATCCTTACTGCCTGACAATGACTGATGAGCTTTACCTGTATTCCTGTGCAAATTGAACCCAATAAAAGCCCATTGAGGAACAGGCTCCTGGCCCTTCTCCTTTGAGAGATCAGCCACCTTTCCTCCCCAAGCAGATTGTGTCTTGGCTTAGAACAAGCAGACTTATTCTCATCCATGGTGGATGGGGGGCCCTGTGGGAAGTGCCCCCCCACAGGTATTCAGTTGTTTTCATCCAACCTGATGGCTAAATGCACATTGAAAATTCCAGGGTTTGTATAAAATGAGAAGACACAAATCCTATGGTAATAATATTTGATATAGGGAAAAATGCTTTAAATACAAATAGTAGGTATCATTTTTTCTCCTATTATATCCTTGCTTAAGTTGTTGGCTTATTTAAAGGAGCAATTTTTAGGGTTGGTGTATTTTATTTAGGACTGTGAATACTTTAGGACGATAAAATTGGTCTGAAAAGAAAACACATATTTCATGCCAGGATAACAAAAGGAAAGAGAAAAATAGTTCTAGTTTATGTCATTCTTTTGACTATAATAATTATGTATATGCCACTCAAATTAATTTTTTTCTCTAGAGAATAATTATTGAATATTCATAGATTACCTGTATTAGTTGAATTTATTTGCTTTGTAAGATTACTTATGATTGAAAATGTTTTGAAATCAGTTCATTTTTGTCTATGAGCCATCTGGCATGTAATGTGAAAAGCAACCATATTGCTTAAATAAAGGTTTAGCATATACGTTTGTGTGACTCATTAGAAAGTAATGTGGAATTTAAATTTTTAACAGTTAACATCGTAATGCCTTAAAATCACCTTTGAATTATGAGATATAGAATATTATATTATATTTTTTAAAAAAGCCCTGAAGTTTTGCCTTTACATTTGAACCACAGATTCATGTGAATTGATGTGTGTATCATCACCATACACTGAGGAAAACCCCATTTCCCCTGGGACCTGAAATGCCACCTTCTCATTTATTTCTATTAATACAAGGACCTGTTTCTGAGATCTCTAGTTCATTCCACTCAGCAGTTTGCTTTGCCCTTAACTTATAATACATTGTCTAAACTAATCTAGCATTTCAAGAAGCTATGTTTTCACTGAAGGCAAGTCTTTCTTCATTTTTTTTTTCATTATAAGTGTTTTGAATTTACTTGGCTCTTGACTCTTGTACAAACATTTTTAAATCAACTTGTGATATTTTAACACAAATCCTATGGTGATTTGTTTGAAGTTTTATTAAACCTTTAGGTAAATTGGGAGAGAATTGACATTTTAAAAATGCCTCTACATTCATACCTATAGCATACATTTTTATTAATTTATCATCTGGAATATTATTTAATACTGGTAAAATTTTCTGTATATGGATTTTTAAACAACTTTTTAAAGATATATTCTAGGAACCTTATAGTATTTCTTGCTACTGCAAATGTTTCTTTAAAATCCTTTCCCCTAATTATTTGTTGATATGATATAAAAACAAAAGATTTTTGTGTGTAAATCCTATAATCAACAACCTGGCTGTATTTCATCAATTCCTACAAATTTTAAGTAGATAATTTGAGTTTTTTGATTATATCATCTGTGACTAATAAGTTTTTGTGGGGGTTTTTTTGATGATTTTTATTATTGTTGTTCAGTTACAGTTGTCCCAACTTTTTTCCGTTGCTCTCCCCTGCTCCACCTTTCTGCCCCGCTCCCACAGTCAATCCCCCATATTGTCCACGTTCATGAGTCCTCTATTCATGTTCCTTGACTTTCCCTTTCCCTTCTTTCTCCCGTTATCCCTTTCCCCACTCTGATCACTGTCAGTTTGTTCTTTATTTCCATGTCTCTGGTTCTGTTTTGCTCCTTTGTTTGTTTTATTGATTAGGTTCCAGTTAAAGGTGAGATCATATGGTATTTGTCTTTCACTGCCTGGCTTATTTCACTTAGCATAATGCTCTCCAGTTCCATCCATGCTGTCATGAAGAGTAGGAACTCCTTCTTTCCTTTCTGCTGTGTAGTATCCCATTGTATCAATGCCCTCGCTGGTGTGGCTCAGTGGATTGATTGCCAGGCTGTGAACTGTGACTAATAAGTTTATTTCTTCCTTTTTTAACCTTAGTATCCCATTCTTTTTCTGGTCTAGTGCCATTAGTTAGACATTACAACTAAATGTTGATTTGAAGCAGTTGAATTCTTGTCAAATTTCAGATTTCAAAACAAATGCTTCTGATATTTCACCATTAGCAGCATTTGCAATAGGCTTTTGTAAGATTTATTCAGGGTACATAAATTCATTTCTCCTGCCATTTTTCTAAGAATTTTGGTCCTTTTTTTTTCCTCAAATGCTATTTTTCTGCAGCAGTTGAAATGAATAAGTGATTTTATTTCTCTTTTCTATAATTTCATTATTAATGTGAATCATTCTTGGATTTGGGGGATAATTTTAAATTGTTCTTAATGGATTGCATATTTCATCTATGATTTCATTTGAATTGATAATATTTTGTTCAAAATTATTTCTCTGTTTATGAAGGAGACTGGACTATTTTCCTTTTTTAAACTGTCTTTATCAAACATATAAAGGTTTGTACATTAATACCAGTGGACTGGTCTCACTGAATGAGTTGAGAAATATGTTCCTTTCTTCTTTTTCTATTATCTGGAAGACTTTATATAACAGTATGAAGGTTGTTTTTTTGTTTGTTTGTTTGTTTGTTTTTAATTGAATGTGTGTGAGAAGTTGCATGGTAAGTCACCAAACCTGGAATTTTTCTCCTTTAGGTATTGATCAATTTTCATAATAATTTTAGTGTTGTTGAGACATTCTTCTTCTTAAGAGTTTGCAATTTTATTTTTATGAATTTGTCAATTTTAGCTGTTTATAAATTTACTGACAAGCTTCTCTTCCATTTGCTCTTTACTCTTTTTCTATACTGGATCTTTTCACTTTTTGTATGCCTCTGGCTCTCTTTGCTATGGGCAAATTTTTCGATACACCTTTATTAATGTTTCTTTGACTATGTTTATTCCACTACTTAACCTATTTAATCAGGTTTCTCTCATTTCAGCAATTATATTTTTTATATCTAGAATTCCATTTGGTTGCTTTTTTAGAATTGCATGATCATTTCTGAAAGTCTTTTGTGGCTTGTTCCATTTGTGAAATTCATCTCTGATTATTTCCATTTTATATTCCACATTTTTACCTGCCAACTTCACTATCTTAAGATTTTGGTTGGTTAAATCCCCCCTCCCCCATTTCTGCTGACTCAGTCATGGTGCCTTGCATCTTCATTTGCTTGAAGATTTTTAGATATTTACAGTTGACTGACCTTAATCTGAGATATTGTGGGCTTAAAGTGGGAATGCTTTCCTACAGCTTCTGTTTCTGTTGAGAGTCCTGGGGTACCATGGGTCTAGAACTACATTAAACTTAGGGTGTCCTAGCTTAAAATAGAACTATCAGCTTCAGCTTCTTTACATAGATGATGGACCAAAGGTTAATATATATTTGCAATAGTATTATGGGCATATGCCCTTGGAGCAATCACATTTCTCCTACTTGTTCACATTTCACTGCTCTCACTTTAACTCCTAGTTTGAGGAGGGATAACAGATTTTCCTGGCTTCCTGGGAATACTGAATGCATTGAGAACTGTGTTATCCAGTATTTAGTTGAACTTTTGTGGGAGACTCTCTCAGAGAAATCAGTCTGTCACACTGCCAGATATAGAACCCTCACATCACTCTCGGATGATGGTGGAGCTAGAATAGTGTTCCTTCCATGCTTGGAAGATATGTCAGTATTTTCTAGCATTTATCTTTTACTAACACAAATTCTGCTGCCAATGCAATTATCATTCTTTGATAAATAACTATCTTTTCTTTTTGGTGAATTTTAACGTTTGTATTTCACTGTGCCATTTCTAACATAGACTTAAAATATTCCAGTGGGTAATTGGATATGCTTTTGATTTGTCATTTCTTCTTTCTTAATTTTGACTAAAAAAAGAGTAAAAGCAAACAGCTGTAATATCTTTTAATGTTGCTTCTCTTCCATTTTTTTTTTTTTTTTAAGGAGGGATGCATTCTTATTCAGACCATCTTGGAGACTCTCAATTATTTTTCATGTCTCTAAACTATGCTTTCCTGCCTTCTTTCCTTCCTTCCTCCTTCCTTCCTTCCACTATTCCTTCCTTCCTCCTTTTTTTCCTTTCTAAAAAATTTTAACCCTCTGCCTCCTGTTCATAATGAATACTATATCACTCTCTTCAAATTTAATAATTAATCAATTTAAGAGTATAATAGACATTGTTTTACTTTCAGTAGGTATATTTTCAATTTCAAAAATGTTGATTGATTCATTTTCATTTGTACTTGCTCATATTTTGAAATAACTGTTTTTATTTGTTTACTTATTCATTTTGTTTGTTTGGCAATTTGTAGCACTGGTTATCTTCATGTATTTTGGACTTTTATTTTGCACCTTGTCTTCATTGAAATACTGATTTTTCTCTCCACTTTGTTCTTGTTTTTCTTGGCCAGTAGTTTTGTGGCTGCTGCCACCAAATGGCTCCTGGATCCTCTTCCAGGAAGGAATCATATATTAGCAATGCAGAGTTTTCTGCTTTGAGGGCGTTTGGAATTTCACACAACGTGTAGCTTGTCCAGTGAGTGGCTTGGATTAGGAACAGATTTTGAAGCTATGTTTTGCCACTTCATTCTGGTAACTTTATGTAAACTCTGTCCACATTCAGTTTTCTATAGCAGATTTCAGAAGGCCAGTCTGGACTCAGTCCTAAGCAATAAACCAGCTATGGTTTCTTTTCTTACCTTGGCCACTTTAGTCCCGGCTGCTTCTGCCTGCTTCTGTAGTCAGAGCAAGCAGGCCTGCAGCTCTAGGCCTCCTTACTGCTTGTTTCTCTTCTATTTTCTGTTCACAGAAATATTTTCTGAATTTTATGGAAGCATTTGAATTTACTTATAATGGAGTTAGAGGTGAATATCCTGGGCCATATATAAATACAATATTTTGTAATAATCTCTTACTGATTATTTTATGATATATAATAAAATTATTTTGAAAATGATGAGAATCAATTGACTATTCTTGCTGTATCCAGTAGTACATTTAAGTTGCATAGTATTTTTCAAATTTGAAATGCATTTTTTTCAATATAATTACCCCTCCAAGTATCTCATTATACATTTTTTCATGAATTATCTAAATCTCACAACATACTATAGTGAAAAAAGCATAGATTTTATTGTCAGGCAGAAGCAGGTTCTCATCTCAGCTCCAATCGTCAAGAAATTGAGAAAATGTCTAAATTGTGTTTCCTCTCTAAAAAGAAAAAACACCTTTTGAACTATGAAGGAAGAGTTAGATTCAATACGTAATATAATTCTTTTTCAACCGTATCCCATGAAAAGACACAAAGCACTTGGCATGCAGGTCCTCACTTATTCATCTTGTGGTGATGAAAGCTCTCACTGGTTAACATTGCAGGTTCCATCTGAACCAAGATCCAGCTGCAGAATTCTCAGCAAAGAATTCCTACCAATTGATAAGAAATGGTACTACAGAAAATCAAAATGTGGTCTTAGCTCTAAACTTATTCTTTTCCTCTTTCCACCTTTTTATAACATGCTGCTTTATTTACTGCTGATATCCATCTAGGAAACGAATGTACCCACAGGTACAGGAAAGGGTTAATATCTCAGTTGATTTAATGCTAGACATGTCTCTTCTTAAACACACTAGGATGGACAATACATCATTAAACAAAATCAATTCTATTTAGGTGTCAATAACTGGCAGAAAAGAAGGTGAACAAGAAGTGACTTGATGGAATAAAGTCCAGCACAAAGGTGCTGGAGGGAGCATTTGCAGAGTGGGTTCTACAGGCTGTAAAAATAAAAAGTTTTATGAGAAAATAGTTACATGATAAAATAAAAATCTACATTTAATGAAGTTATGGATTTTTTTTTTCTGACAAGAATTTCTAAGAGGAGGAATTAGCAAACATTATTTCCTAAAGGTGTTTGTCCTTTGAACAATTTTTCTTAGAATTTTTATCTGATTTTCTGCAGAACAAAGGCTAATGTGCCCCACTTCATTGTGCCAGCCAGTCCTTTCTCTCTGCTGGTAGTCACTCTTAACAGTTTCTGCTTGCATCACACCACTTGTTAAGTACTTTTGAGAATCACCTTTTATAGGATATATTTTAGAAAAGGTCATTTGAGAGACTGGGTCATCAATGAGTTAAATATTATATAGGATTGGGGACATTTATCATATATTTCTATTATGTTTCAATTTTTTATTTTATGCAAAATTAATTTAACATTGTATATTGTTTACTATGTGACACGTGAAGTGCCAATCTAAGGATTATATTTGTGTAAACATGTTTATTTAAGACACAAGTAATTTATGTCCAGTTTTTGGCAGAGAAAGTGGTCCTTGTGGTGTTGTGAGAAAATAATTTCAAAGGGCACATGCATGGGAGAAGTGTAAGCATAGTGACAGGATTTATTGGGAGGGAGAAATATATACCCTTGTGGATGTAGAGAGTGGGCAGGCTCTGGTAGCAACTGCTCCGAGATCCTTGTTATTCCTCCAGATATTTTCTTGGTTTTGGGAACAGGCAGGCTTTCCTTTAAAGCTTTCAACCTTCTTACTAATTTGTCACATGCTTGTGCTGGGCTGTCCCTCTTTACAATCCCTTTCCTGAATCTTCCAGGGTTTTTGTGCCTTTATCCTATCTAATCCTTTTCTCAGATTCTCCCAGGCTAGACTCCTCACCTTTATATTTGCCATCTCGGTTTTCTCCTTGCATTGCACGTACCTAACAAAGGAATTCCCCTTTACTGGCTCTCCTTCCCCTTAGTAATCTGTGGGAAGGGGCCCGTTGTTCCCTGGGGATATTGGAAAGTTGGTCTTTTCTGTCCACTTGGATGCCCAGGTTGACTCTGAAGCTTCTCCTTCCCAGTTAATCTGGCTTTATTATATGTCTAGCTCCATTTACTTCCATTCTTTGTTAATAACAAGCTACCTACCCTAACACAATGGAAAAATTGTGGAAAACACAAATGAGCAAGAAGTTAAAATTTAAATTAAAAAAATAAATTTGGGATATTTTCCCTTGTTACTTCTGCTAAATACAACTAAAAGCCCTGAACATTGTACATAAAGCAAACATAAAAATATTCTGAAAGGTGGAAAGAGGAAGGCAGACCAGCTAGGGATCTTGAGACCCAGGAAACAATACCGTAGTGAATTCTTTGGTTTTCTTTCTGCCTCATCAGACTTGGAGCTGAAGAAGTCATCAATCTGAAACACTAAGGGCAGAGATGTAATAAAAGATCCAAAAAAGTCATTTACTCTTTTAAATCACTCAAAACACTGTGATCCCACAACTTTTTCTCTAAAGAATACTTCCCTTTCAAATGTCACCATTGAGTTCTATATTGCTAAATTCAGCTCTTACATAATATAGTGCATTTCCCATCGTTGATTTAACAAATTACCACAAAATTAGTGCCTAAAAGCAGCATAAATTTACTATCTTACAGTCCTGTAGGTCAGAATTCTGAAATGAACTGGCAGGACTTCATTCCTTTTTTGAGGGGAAATCTATTTCCTGGTATTTTCTGGCTTCTATAGGCCATTGGTTTTCCTTGACTCATCTCTCTGTCACTTGCTTCCGTCCTCAATTCTCTTCCGACTTTGACCCTTCTACTTCTCTCTCCTGAGAACCCTCGTGAGTGCTTTTGAATTACTCAGATAATAATCTAGTAAAATGTCCTATCTCAGGGTCCTTAATTTAATCATACGTGTGAGGTTCCTTTTGCCATGTAGGGTATAATATTTGCAGTTTCTGATAATTAGTGCCTGGATATTTCTAGGGGGCCACTATTATGCCTCCCAAGTGTAACATCAGTTTCTTAGAATTCCATGATACTACACTGCTTTGTTTTATATTTCTTAAGTATCTGCTGATTTCTCCTCAATTTCCTTTTCAGGTTCTTATTCTGCACACTTCTCTTCATTATTGGGGCTTCTTAAGTTCTCTTCTTAGCCATTTTATACTCCTAGATGATTGGGATCAGTCTCTACATGAATCCTAAAAATCTCTATTATATTTCTGACTGTGATATTGAACATTCACACAAATAATGCAAAGATATCTCATGTAGCATATCCAAAACTAAAATCTCATTTGCACTGTCAAAGATGCGCCATTTTGCACCCTCAGTTAGTGCCACCTTCATGCGTCCTTCACCTAAACCAGAGAGCAGGTACTCTTGATTCCTCCATCTCCCCCACTCCGCCAAGTCAATGAATCCACAAATCACATAAAAGAATGTCTCTATAAACATCTCCGTCTGTGTACAGCCACTCCCCAGTCTGGATGACTTCCTGTTTTTCCTAACTAACTGAACAAAAATGGAGGTTCAGCTGCCTGTTGCCACAAAAGCCAAACTCATGGGGCAGATGCTGGTACAAAAGGAAAGAGGTTTTATTCAGGCGCTGCGTGACCTGGTAGAATAGTGGACTCCCTAAATAAAGTCCATCTCCTCTTTTTGCCATGGAAAAACTCCAACCATCAATACTCATTAAGGTTAAGATAAAAGCCAGTGTCCGAGTTCCTACTCCATTTTAAAGTATAGTCCTTTGGAGCCTGCAGGCAGCTGCTAAGCAGTCTAGGGCCCCATCCAGGTAGCTAAGTTTATTCCTACCTGCTGTCCCTTTCAGGTTTCCTCCTGGAACTTGCCTGTGGAGCCTGCATGGCCGTGGCCATGTGGCTGCTATGGTCCTGTGCTCCCCAGACAGCATGCAAACATGTGGTAAGAACACCACCTGGTGGGCAAGAGAGAGCGTCTTTGTTCCCCGAGATTATATTAGCCTGGATTGGGATGGACTGGGTGCTTTCTCATAATGACCAATCAACTTCTCAAACTTTTCCATGCTTCAGGTCCACCTCTAAACAAATCTCTTACTTCCCGGGTTAGATTGTGAGATCCAGCACCTTGGTCCCCCACCTTGCCTGTACCATTTTGATTCCTATGGCCTATGTGCCTGCTCCTCTGGTCCCATCCCAATCTGACACCTGAAGGGGGAAAGACTTTTTTTTCTATCCAATTATTTTGCTTGCTTTTAGCATGCTGGGACCATATCCATTCAGGTTTCTAGCTTTCTGGGCTCCATGTAAGAACCCCCCTCTGCCTCCATCTTGGCCAGTGTGGGACACTCCCCAGCACTGTACTCTGACTGACTGTTTAGGGTACCACTTAGATTTTGGCAACAGACTTTAAAATGGTCTTATAACCAAGATTGTTTCCTTCTAATTTATTCTCTACATGCAGCCAGGCTAATCGTCACACAAGCATGTATAGTCCCCACTTACAAACCACAAATCTAATCTTGTCATATTTGTATTTAAAGTCCTCTAATGACTTTTCACTGATGTTCGGGATAAAGGCAAAACCTTGCTCAACTTGGTGTGAAAGCTCCTGTATATTAAGGCCACTGGCTTCCTCTCTAATTTATCTATCATTTTATTTTTTTACTTTCTCAGATGCTCTAATCAATCTCTCTCTGTGTTTCTCTCTCGATTTTTATCTCTATCATTAAACTCTCCCGAACCTCCCGCATGATGTTTATGCTGTTTCTTCTACCTAGAGACATTCTTCTCACGTGTCACCTGGGCAACTGATATTTTCTTTTTCAAATTCCAGTTCCTCCAGAAAACCTTTTATGGTCCTGAATTCAGGTTAAAGGTTTCTTTTTAAAGGCTCTGATATCACTCTATGTACTTGTTTTTAATGATCTCATGCTCTGTATAATTGCCCATCCATACTAGACTGTAAACACTGTGAGGACAGGCAAGAGTTTATGTAATAGGTGTTCATTAATTATCAGATGAAAGAAGAAATAAGAGATTGTAATATTTTATGGATGCTAATTGGTATGAAGGATTACAAATTTAATTTCCTTTGAACGATAGAAATATATTTCAGAATAAAGATCTCATGTTTTTTTTAACAAGAGTAAAAGAGAAAAAGAAACAAGATAATCTTTACTGTCCACTAGTGATATGCTTGAACTAACATTTTATCTCTTAAAATATCAAACATATCATTGAGGGATTGCTATGTTTGATATTTTTTATTTATAAAGGCTTGCTGCCTTTATCAAAGATCTTTATTATAATAAAATTGGTTAAGTAATCAAACAAAATCTCATACTGTTTTCAGATTTGGCACACATTGTTTTGAATTACTTGACTATGTCACTGTAACTACCTGTAAAGTGGTCATAAAACAACTGCTGAACTTAATCTAAATTCCATAAGATTAGGGCCATTAAAAAATATAATTGACTCTGTAGTGATGATAATTACAAAGGCTTAAGTTCATAATTTTCATCTTCTCAATGGTATCCTTCTGTTTATAAGCTTAACGAATCTTAAATTGGACTTTTACATTTTATAAGCTACATACAAGAGTTGTAAATTACCTGGAAATAGTCCATATGTTAAAACTGCTAAACTCCAAAACTTTGTATTCTTTGGTGCCCCACTTCCTTGATTTGGAGTCTAGAACAAGAGGTATTAAGTTCCTAACTCAAAAGAAGAAACTTTGAGGAATATGCTCCATTATAAAAACTTCATAAACAATAATCGTTCCTGAAACTGCCTGTTTTGCAGATGATTTATTCACTTTCTTTATCTAATCACATATTTTTTTTTGTCATAAAGGAAGATTGCTTCCTTGAGGCAAGAAAGCAATTCAGTGGTCCTGGAAAACAAGAGTTTGCCTCAGGAAAAGAGCTACCATAAATACTTAGAACTTCCCTTGGGAAGAAAACCTTTCATTGTAAACATAGAAAGGCAAAAAGTGGTGTGAGTTAATGGGTTTGGACATGGACTACATAATTTAAAATGAAATCTTTTAATATTTGGCCATTTAAAAATACTTCATATATGTTAAAAAGTGTTTTTAATAATACTACTTCAATATAGATGAAGATTATCCAATCTTAAAATTTTATACTCAAGCCAGAGTTGTTCAAGTTTCAGAGTCAAGGTTAACATGAAGTACCTATAAGTAAAATTAAGAAGGAGTTATAGAAAGGCATCCAGGATACCCAGGGGTCTTTAGAAAAAAAGAAATAATAAAGAAACAGCTTAGTGGTATAGAGAAAAAGACATTTTTGTTTTAATAAAAATCTGTATTACCAATCTTGGGCAAATAACTTGTGTTGCTAAAAAACTGTTTACTCATCTGTAACGGAGGTTCCTGCCTGGGGAATCAACAAAGACAACAATCGCCCAGTTGCAGTGCATTTTGCATATTTCTAACATATTCTGAGTCAAAATATCAAGGGGAACAGAAATGAGAGTGGGATTTTTCTGTGAGAGGCAGAAAACACTTGCTAGTTTTCAGCGATGATAATCAAGGACATCAGTTCTCACATACTTGTCTCTAACGGCTGTGAAAAAGCAGTGCAACTAGTGTTAGCCTGTATTAGCAAATGCGTATAACCCCTGGTCTGCAACCCAACTTTCAAATCTGAAATCCCTGGGCCTATGATTATTGTGCATATTAACAGATGTTGGAAGCGAAAAATATTAGGGATTACTGATTTGGAGTGG
This sequence comes from Tonatia bakeri, assembly GCA_004024845.1. Classification (NCBI taxonomy): domain Eukaryota; kingdom Metazoa; phylum Chordata; class Mammalia; order Chiroptera; family Phyllostomidae; genus Tonatia; species Tonatia bakeri. Next base: position 413,021 of record PVIA01000486.1, on the reverse strand, counting down.
TAGTTGTCTAGTTTCTAAACAGAAAATAAAAGCTTGGAGAGGTCTTAAATGTTAAGAAAATGATAAAAACATTAAAGCAGGCCCCATTTGATGATATTTTAGTTAAATATCAAAGTTTTTTTATAGTTTGAAATGCTCAGGACAAATCTCTTTAAAATGTCGTGGATGACAGCTTTGTAAAACTGTGTGAACCCATCATCCTTGGGAAATGCTAAACATTAATGGTTCTAAAGGAACTGAATGCAATTCTCTTGAATCTAATAGGAAATTTTGGTAATGGTTTTTTAACCAAATGTATCACCACATAGAAGTCAAAAGGAAATAGAATTTTGTTGATTCATCTCTTAAAAGAGAATTAACTGATAGATTAAACAAGATTTAAAAGATGGGCAGATGAAGAGTTGGATTTCGTTTTCAGAAGTACTGGGAAGAAGAATTGAAGTTTCAGCTGAAAATGGATAAGTGTGGATATTGACAGCTTCTCATGCTGTGTGTAGCTATTATAAAATGAGTGATTGATTATGTGATCACGTATTTGACAGCTATGAAACCAATGCATTCTTTAACCTAGGGTCATAGCAAAGAAGTAAGAAAATGTTTTCAGATTTTTATCACTATAATTGGAAGACTCTAGCTCAATATTTCTCTGGGGTTTTCTTTGTTTACTAATTGTGTTGGTGCCTTTGATTTTGGACTGAGAAACACTGAAAATGTTAACATTCCATTCCATTCCATTTCCTTCTCTTCAAGAATAGTCTTAGAGATGTTTGAAAAACATAAGAATCAAAAACCCTGAACAAAATCCATATCACACTTTCTCTTTGATCCTATTTTCTATGTCCTTGAATGCTCTGTCCATTTTAGAAAGTACATGGAGTTTTGACTTTGTGTTTCTGCTTTTTCAGTACGACTTTCAAAGACATTAAACTAATCCTTTTTGTTTCACTAAAATATTTTTCTGTATTCTTTCCCTTTCTCAGTTATTAAATGAATATCCCAAGAATTATTAAATTTTGTAGTATATTGATCTTATTTTAAATAATAGCCTCACTTGTGCAAATCCTAAAGTTTTTAGGGAATAAGGATTAGATTCATTCCAGCCTTAAAGGGCATTAAAGTTTTCAGCATCATAACAATTTCCAACTCTTTAATATACTGTTAATTAAATCATCAACTAGACATATCCTGTTCAGTGCTCTTTTAGATTAAAATAAATTATAGCAGAAAGCAAACACAGCTTAATTGGCCTTAGATAAATTGTTATACTGTTACTACAACAGTTTTCTTGGAATTTAGTAATCATAATTATGCAAATCTTAATTAGGTAATTATTGTTGTACAGTTTTTCTTGGCTTAAGGGGGAAAATTCGTTGGCACAATCAGCCATATCATGCTGTGTCAGAAACTTTAAATCAGAAAAATTTTCAGAATAGGTTTTAGAGTGCTTTATTATTTACTGGAGTATAATTCCCTAGACAACTAGTGGAGGAAAAAGTCTGAAAATACTTCTTGCTTCAATATTTGTTCTTTCCGGTAGTTGTCAAAGTATTGCTCTGATATGTCAGAATGAGACTGATGGAGGGAAGACAAGTCACCATGCATGGATGAATTCCCATCATAGTAGACACCAGATAAAAGAGGCTTTAGATTCTTGTTCTTTCAAGAAAATTAGGATAAGTTTTTGCCTTAGCTTATCAGAGGTTGAGTTCATCCATTTTATCTCTACTTTTAGTTTATGAAAAATAATGGATGTAAGAGAAACTCAGTCTCTAACACATTATATCCATACCTGGAAATTTACATATACTGAATACACACACACACACACACACACACACACACACACACCACATATAATGGAATAATGTGCATTTTAAGAAAATTGAGTTAATAAAAACAAAAACTTGTTACCAAAATACTAATAGAAACAATGATAGATATTCTAGGAGATAACCTGAATAAACCAGAAAGGCAGCTCAACACGGGTGGAAGCATAATCAGGATTTAGTGTAGAATAGCCTGTGACGTGGACAAGGCAGACAGAAATGGATGTCTGAGCCAGGACAGCTGTCATTAAAATGGTCACAAGGGAAGAACAATCTGTCTGAGTTTGGACCTTGCAAAACTGTAATGCTCCCTCCTAGGAGATCTGAGTTTAGGTATCATTTAACAATTTTTTTACAAATAGAGTTAATGAATTAGTTTTACAGTCCTCCCAGTTCCTTCAACAATAAATTGAATAAATCTTTTCACAAGTTTATTCTGTGAACACTGAGAAAAAAACACATGCTAAGAAGGTCTGCTGGTGATTGGAATCAAGTGTTAAAAAACAGAGCCTAGCAGCCATTTCTGCACAGGGGCCTTTCACACAAATTACACTTAGGAGAGAAGCCTACACTGAGATATTTTCCTCTACACTGAAACACGGCTGCAGCGTGACTCTGCCACCTGAGCCAGCTTTTATACAGGAGTTCTGATATCCTATTTCAGGCAATAGGACTGAGGCTTTCCCCGTCCAATTGGAGCTATGCAGCTCTGAGCAACCAGAACACCTCTATTCTGACTAATCAGGACAGTTCCTTTTGGACCAAGCAAACTGTGACTCTTGAGAATTTAGAATCTTATTTGCACGAAGAAAAGACTAGTCAGGGACCAGGGGTGGGGACTTCTGTATGTATAAGCCAGCTTCCCTCTGGTTCTGGAAACACATATGCCATTTCTACCAAAAAACAAGCACTGCAATTCCCCACCTGGAGTTAAAACACCACAGACATCTGCCCAGTGCAGAAAGGGTCAGACCTGCACAGGAGCAGAGAGACAAACCAAAGCAAAGCAGGGCTGAGCTGAGCTGCCCGGTGGAAGAGGGACAGGCCTCACAACAGCTTGACCCTAGGACTGCCTCATAGCCCTGCTGTGTCATCATTGAATAGTTCTGCACTGAATAAAGTTTCTTCACTACACCCCAAACTGATGATTCCCATCGGGGTTGAATTAGTCCCAACAACCATTGGTTGTCAAACCTATCTCATATTTTTAAATTTGGAACACTGTGCTTTGATAGCTTTGGAGTTTCCACCAAAATAGCGAAATAAATGCACATTTCAGAATCAATTAAACTATGTAGCCTGAGAATAAGCATATTTTCTTCACTCCCGATGCAAATCCTAAATTGCACTAGAACTTTCACTGACTCTTTCTTTCTCATCCCCCACATCCCTGCTCCAGATTCTGTGCTTTTGTTTTTATTTCTGGTGCTGGATTTTATGTAACCCATATGTTATTTGCCAGGAATGTTTGTGAATTAAGTTTTATAGTTTATCTATTTGATGATCTTCTTTTGGTAGAGACCTGTTCAGATGGATGAGAGATGACAGGAAATTTTGTTTATTGGTTTGCTTGTTTATTCAAGAATATAGCAACTTCCATAGGGATGGCGAAGAACTCTTTGAGTTCTAGAATTGCAAGTTTTGTTCTCTATGTTTATTTCCATTCATAACTAAGGGTATAGAACTAGTTACAAGATGTATCTATGTGTCTGTAACTGAGAAAAACCTATACTCATTTTTAAAAAATATTCTCTAATATTTGGAAAATAAATAAATTAGATATAAAACCTATTAAAGAGCTGCATTTTGATTGGTTTATAGAAGCTATTAATGTTTATATAAGACTAATATGAGGGAACATAAGAATCCCTAAAGAATACCCACCATCTTCCCTGAAGGTTGAACAGCAACTTCCAGGGGTGTGATCCAGGGATCCCACCTTCCTGATTGCACCAGAGGTCCCCTCTGGGGGCAGGTGGAGGTGGCACATGTGGTGTTGTTGGACGTTAGATGAACCACCCCTGGGCCTTGTACTGATAAAAAGCCAGCAGGGCAGAACTGCAAAGACCAGCCAAGCTTGAAGGAGACAGCCACAGACTGCTGATGCTTGTAGCCTCAACCAGGCTGCCTAAAGCTAGACTGGGACACCAGCTGACATCGGGAATGGATCCTGAAGGAGGAGATAGCAGCTCCTGTACAATAGCATACAAGAAATCAGACAACTTGAGTGAAATGGATAAATTTATAGAAACATACAATCTTCCAAAACTGAATCAAGAAGCAGAAAGCCTGAACAGACTGATAACAACTAGTGAAATCAAAGTAGTAATCAAAAAACTTCCAGCACACAAAAGTCCTATACTGGATGGCTTCACAGGCAAATTTTACCAAACATTGAAAGAAGAACTCTTATTCTTCTCAAACTTTTCCAAAAAATTCAAGAAGACAAGAGACTTACTTCTATACTCTTTTTATGAGACCAGTATTATCCTAATTCCAAAACCAAATAAAGACACAACAAAGAAAGAAAATTACAGGCCAGTATCTCTGATGGACATAGATGCTAAAATCCTCAACAAAACACTAGCAAAACAGATCCAGCAATACATTAAAAAGATCATACACCATGATCAACTGGGATTCATCCCAAGGATGCAAGGATGGTACAATAGTACAAATCAATAAACATAAATAAAAGGAAAGACAAAAATTACATGATCATATCAATACATGTTGAAAAAGTATTTGATAAGGTACAGCACCCATTTATGATAAAAACACTCAGCAAAGTGGGAATAGAGGGAGCATTCCTCAACATAATAAAGGCCATATATGAGAGACCAACAGCCAATATCATACTCAATGGGCAAAAACTAAAAGCTTTTCCCTTAAGATCAGGAACAAGGCGAGAGTGTCCACTTTCACTGCTCTTATTCAACATAGTATTTAAAGTTTTAGCCAAAGTGATCAGACAAGAGTAAGAAATAAAAGGCATCCAAATTGGGAAGGAGGAAGTGAAACTGTCATTATTTGCAGATGATATGATTATGTACATAGAAAACCCCTCAAATTAATTGACCTAATAAGTGAATTGGGCAAAGTAGTGGAATACAAAGTTAATATTCAGAAACCTACGGCATTTTTTTTTTGTACACCAAAAGTGAACTATCAGAAATATAAACTAGGAGAAAAATCCCATTTACTATAGCAACAATAAAAATAAAGTACCTAGGAATAAATTTAGCCAAGAAGGTAGAAGATTTTTACTCAAAAAACCATGGAACACAGAAGAAAGAGGAAGATACAAACAACTGGAAGCATATATCATGTTCATGGATTGGAAGAATTAACATCATTAAAATGTCCATACTACCCAAAGCAATCTATAGGTTGCTTTTGACTTTGAATATTTTTTGCCAGTCCCTTTTAACCTGCATAATTTCTTTTTTAGAAATCAATGGACACTCTTATGGGAACTACCCTGCAGCTAACTAAATCCTTTTTCTTGCTTTTAAGAGTCTCTCTTTATCTTTATTTAACCTTTGGATTTTCAATTATGATGTGTCTTGTCATGGACTTCTGTGCTTCCATATTGTTTGAGACTCTCTGTGCTTCTTGGACTTGCATGTCTATTTCCTTCACTAAATTAGGGAGGTTTTCTTTCAGTATTTTTTTTTTTCAAATAGATTTCCAATTTCTTGCTCTTTCTCTTCTCCTTCTGGCACTCTTATGATGCATATGTTGGACCTCTTGAAGTTGTCCCAGAAGCTGCTTATACTATCATCATTGCTTTGGATTCTCTTTTCTTCTCGTTATCCTGATTGGTTGTTTTTTGCTTCCTTATGTTCCTTATGTTTTTTACTTCCTTATGTCGAATCATTAATTTGACATGTGACTTCACCCACTGTGCTATTGTTTCCCTGTAAATTGTTCTTTATTTCAATTAGTGAATCCTTCATTTCTGAGTAGATCTTTTTTTTTGGTTGTTGAGGTCCCTATTAAGTTCCTTGAGCATCCTTATAACAAGGGTTTTGAACTCTGCATCTGATAGATTGCTCATCTCCATTTTGTTTAGCTATTTCTTTGGAGTTTTGATCAGTTCTGTCATTTGGAACATGTTTCTTTGTCTCCTTATTTTTTCAGCCTCCTTGTGTTTGTTTCTATATATTAGGTAGAGCTTCTTTGACTCTGTGTCTTGGTAGTGTGGCCTAATGTAGTAGGTGTCCTGTAGGGTCCAGTGGCACAGCCTCCCCTATAACCCAGGCTGGGTACTCAAGGTGTGCCCTCTGGGTGGGCTGAGTACACCCTTTTCTTGCAGTTGAGTCTTGATTGCTGTTGGCAGATCAATGGGAGGAATTTATCCAGGTCAATCAATTGCAAGGGTTGGCTGCAACCAGTTTCCACCAACATCTGCCCTCCTTGGAGGATCAGCTGTTCAGGGGCAGGGTGGTGGTACTCTGACATGATCTGTGGCTGTCCACTGGGGGTGCTGCTTTTGTGGTTTCCCAGGTGGTGCAGGCCAAGGTCAGCTCCCACCTGTGTCTTGCTCAGGGCCACTCCACCTGTGCTAAAGAGCAATCTGAGATGGCTGCTACTTGTGCTGGGCTTAGAGATTCCCAGGCAAAGCCAAGATATGAATCTAGGCTGGCTGCTGCTAGTGCCAGGCCTAGAGATCACTGTGGCCAGCTACTACCTATTTGAGAGGATTTAGGAAGTTGTGGAGTATGAACCATGACCAGCCATTAATATGGAAAAGCAGTTTGGGTGGGCCTGTAAGTTGTGTGGGCCAGAGGCCCTGGTGATCTCCAAGGTAGGTCAAATAGTGTTAGCTTTATTTATGGAGTCTCAGATATGGTGCCAGATTGCTGGCTCTGTGACTCTATTGGGAGAGGATTTAGAAAAGGGAACGGCCTCTGTTCCCCTTGGTGCCAGACACTTCAGTTTTTCCTAGTATGCCAGTGTTGCCTTTCGAGCTGCTACCCTGGTGCTACAGCTCAGAGAGAGTAAGTCTGAGTAGGTGAGTCTGTGTGTGGGTTCTCTAAGAGGAACTGCTTAGAGTTCCAGCAGTTTCTTCCACTGACTTGATCCCTGCTGTTTTTGGCTGTCAGAATTTGTGGGGACTTATTTTCCCAGCACTGGAACCCTGGGCTAGGGGTCCTGGTGTGGAGCTGGGATTTTTTACTCCCAATATGTCCCTCCTAAATTTTTATCTACTACATGTGGGTGTGGGACCAGCCCATTCTGTGTTTGAGCCCCTTTTACCAGTTTGGATGGTTGTGGTTTCTTTAATTCTGTAACTGTCAGACTTCAATTCAATTTCTGATGTTTCTGAGTGATGATTGTTCTATAGTTTATTTGTAATTTTGATGTGGTTGTGTGAAGAGATGAGCCATATCTGCTTATGCCACTGTTTTGACCAGAAGTTCAATTTTGATATATTTTAGTGCTTCTGCTGTTTTTCTTTGTTTGTTTGCTTGATTTCTTCCATATTGAGAAAATGTTCCCTTTTGAGGATTTTTTCCATCTGAGGAAACAAAAAAAAAAGTCACTTGTGGTGAGATCAGGTGAATAGGGATGATGGGACATGGGGGTCAGGCCATTTTTGGTCAGAAACTGCTGAGCACTCAGTGCAGTGTGGGCAGGTGTGCTCATCAATTGCCCATCATGAAATGCTCAAACACTTGAAAGAGTCTTCAAAAAATTTCACTGAAGCCAAAAACAACCTCTCACAACAATGCCAGCTGGTACACTGATACAGATGGGTTTCCAGAACACTCACCTAGTGGGGGAAACCTGTATTATAAGAAGTCCACTTTCCAGAAGATTATTCCATTTTTTGTTGGGTCCCTCTTCATATGTTGTATATACCCATGTTTTTTTTATTATTTTTTTTTATTTTTGCATATTACAGAGTTGCTGTACCTTTGTTTGGTGAATACCTTGATATGCCACAAACACATTTCTTTAGGATTTAAACATTTATTCATCCAGGAGCTCAAAGTTCTCCTAAAAGAAGACTCTTGGTCCATTTAGAGGAGTTCCTTAATTAGAGGAAACTGACTTGCCCATGGTCACATGTTCCATGGGCGTTTACATCCAATGACTAATCACATTTTGGCATATGAAGATCCTTTGTGTCAACTTGGGACAACTCCCAATGGCCATCTCAGTCCTGAGACATGTGTCACCTGGGGCCTTCATAGGACCTGCATCTCACCTCTACTCTTCCCCTGTTGAAACTGCTCCCCTCTGCTCCCTTCCACAGGTCTTTTCCTAAAACCATTCTCTGCTTATCGACCATTATGCTGATTTTCATATCTGGATCTGCTTTCTAGAGAGTCCAAGATGAGGTACATTGTGTTATATTATGTATGTATGTGTGTGTGTGTATATACATACATACACATATATATATATATGTATTACTTATCTATCCATTTATCCACTTTAAGAAAGTATAAAAGGGATGCATGTATCATGCTCATTTATAAATTTTAATATGCCAAATGACAGTTCTCTGCTATCTACCTTCTAGTTTTATGAAATGAAAATTAATTACTTCATTAAAAGTTGTAAAGTACATAAGTGATTGCAGCTTTACTATGAGTAATAGTGTCAGAGAGATTTAACTGTGTATGTCAGGTTATGAGATTTGTTTTTGTTTATCAAGGGAAAATATGAGCCAATTGGTCTTATAGAAACATGTGTTGATGTAGAACAGTCTGTACCCCGGAAAATATAACAGAGAATTTTAATGAAGAAACTACAAATGTGAAAATAATACTTGGCAGAAGCTTCTGGAAACAGAGTCTAGATACAATACTTTGGCAACTGAGCAACAACTCAGGAAGGAGGACTGATGTTAATTACAAGTAAACAAATGTTTCTTATTTCCCAGTCTGTATCAATGTAGGGGTATTGAGCAGTAATTATTTTTCAAAAGACAGAAAATAGATGCAATTAGTTGAGGCTTCAACTGATTTATCATTACCTTTTTGCATACGTCATCAAATCCAGAACCTTATGACTATCACCATTTTTTACTGGAATCATCAATGACAGTTGCATTGTTTCTAGTAGTCCAAGTTGGGTCCATGGCCTTATCTCTGCTTACCACTCCTGCCTCATCCCTTGTGCTCTCTTCTTGCCTGTGCCCTGCCACCCAATCACAAACCACGCAGGCAGCTTCTGATGGTGGAATAATCTCTGCTTTTGGTCCAAGACACAGTTAAGTGGTTATGAGGGCAGATACTGCATCTCGTCCAGCCCTTCACTTACTCTTCCGCTTTCAAAGTGTGTGACCTACGGTAAGTCACTTTATCACTTTATGTTTTAATTTCCTCCTCTGTAAACTGAGAATAGTGTTAGTACGTACCCCATTGGGTTGTGAGGGATTAAGTGGAGACTGCTTGGTTCACAGTGGCTCAAATATTCTTTGGCGCTCTATTATTTGGTAGCAATGGCGTATTCCTGTTTAGGGAATCTTCTGCTCCATTTTGCACTCTAAATCTATTACACTATTTGGAAGTATATTAAATGTGTGTGTTTAAACATTTCAAATTCTACTTCATGCATATGCATTAGAAAGGCATGCATTCTGCTGGAGGATTTATGTGTGTAGATTACTGCACGATTGTTGAACAATTAGTGGCAACTTTATTAAAAATATTCCTGTTGCCTAGAGGTAACATAGATGCCTGAAAGTATCTCTACACATTTTGTATCAAACAATTGAAGGATAGATGTAAATTTGTTTCTTCCTATGAAAAGAATTAAATGTGTAGAAGGCCCAAAGAAAAGAAGTATCCTTTCTTTTTTCACTTTGCCTGGTACTATACAGGGAGAACATCCTGGAATTCCCTGGGAATCGGTCCCAGGGGTGACTCAAGAAGAGAGTCTGGCATATGTGAGGAGGCTGAAATGCTTGTTCACATCCGGTTCCTCACTCTGGCTGTCACTGTCGCTAAGGGATTGCTGGGTGCTCAGCCCCGCCACTGTGTTCATATCTCATACAAACTGGAGAGACTGCAGGAAGGCTTTAAAAAGCACATATTTGTTTCCCAGTGATTAATGGCACCATTTTTTTGTGTGTGTCTAAGTAATGGACTTTACATTGTGTATTTTATTTTATTTATTTATTTTTACATTGTGTATTTTAAACTTACTGAGCCTCAGTCAATTCCTACAATGCATACCAGCATTGTGATTAAAACTAATTTCCATGAGATAAATCTGATTAATTGAATACCAGTTAGCTTCCCCAGGTAAACTTCTTCTCTTCAAAGCAGTAAAAATAACATCTTTACAGAATCCCTTCAAAATGTGTATTGTAAGTGGGTTGTCACAGTTAAAATGGAATTATTTACTCAAGCATTTTATTTGCATCTGAATGTTTGACAGGTGTGGTGAATAACAACATAACAAATATGGGGGATGTTCTGGGTGTAATTTTTTTACTTTTGACACAGTTACCTGTTACACATTATTTCAAAGTCCTCAGTATCCCAAAACATTCCTTTCATTTGTTTGTTTTCCTTGATTCCTCATCAGATTTCCCTCACTCCTCACAGACTCCACACTGCATTCACTCTTCTTCACATCCAGATCTCTGTTTACCTTCCTAATCCCAGTGGGGGAAAATGGACCAAACCAACAAACATGTACCAATTAAGTAAAAGACAACTCAAATTTAAATATAGGTACATAAAACCCAAGACCATCATTTTATTCTTTTCTGCTCAGTCAATATCTCTTGCATATTTGTCATTTTCTTGTCAATTTTTTTCTACTGTGTTGATCTGCATGTCCCTTTTTTGCCCATACTGCTATAATAGCTTTTTAAAAAATTATAATATCTTAAAAGTGTTTACTTTTAGTAATCTATAAAAATAAAATAGAGACTATAATAGGAGAATGTACAGGACAAATGCTTCTTCTCGAAAGGGGGGAATGAGCACTTTCTTAGTGTCCGACGTGTCCATAAGCATGTACTGTACTAGCATCCATAGCACACTCTGCTGATGTTCTAGGAAATTCCTGTACAATCAACAAATGGAGAGGATTTTATTGTCAATATGCCAGTGAAATTAGTTGTCTCATTTTCCAGCTTATGTGGTATTTAGCCTGCATGCGGTCTCTGTCCCTGGAGAAGGGGTGAGGACAGACCAGCAGTATCATACATGATTGTACATGGATGTCCAAGAATGCTTGGCACTTTCTACATTTTACATATAAGAGGCAGTGCTCCATTCATATTATGAGATGCATTTCTAATTTCAATATAAAAATAAATAATCAGCATTGTTTAAAATGAAAATTTTAATACATTCATGATTAATATTTATGCCTCAACCACTATGAAATTCAGACTATTATTAAAAGGAAACTTTCTACCTTTTTACACTAATTCAGGCTCTTGCAGAACTTTCACAATTTCTGCTTTGAGATCAGGTGGTGCTTTTGTATTAAAAGTGCAGGTTTCTGTCAAAAAATGCCAAAGCAGGTCTCCATTTTCATAGCATCGTCAGATATGCACCGGTGGACAGAAGGTCATAGCTCTCATATTTACTGCCCATATTTACTTGTCCAGTGTCTGAGGGAGACCAGTCAGTTTGACATGCTGGAAGAGGTCATCATAGTTTGTCCCAACAACTGGTTCCTGACACAAGAATAATAAGAAACTTGGCCATCACAATCAAGAGACTGTGGAAGAGTTTCAGGGTAACTGGGATGTCTTTTACATAATACACCATGTAATCATATGAATAAATTCCCACTTCTGAAATTCCTTTTTCTCCATCATACTGTTTTGATATTCAGATGATGTCTCCTATGCCAAGCAAACTTCATGTTCTTGAGGTTCAGTGACTTGGCTACAAACTCTTTGTGCCTGGTGGTTTGTTCAGCCCTTGGTTCAACAGCTTCATTGTTGACATAAACTTCTCGGTACTGAGCCTGCACTTTGGGAGAATTTGAGTATTCATTTCACTGGCACCTCTCGCCAGTGGTTAGAACCTCAATTTTTTATTTATTTTTTTTGTCTCCAATCCTTGCTGTTATGCCTGGAAGCTTCTTGTTCATAGATTCCTGTATGCACTGGTGTTCCATGGATGGAACCATCAAGAAACCTCTGAAAAGATTCAACAAATCTGTTGTGATCAGAAAACAAGCTCCTCGTGGCAAATGCCATGTTTGGTTTTCTCTGCAATTGCTTTTTAACAAGTCTTCCTGTCTCTAGTGTATAATCTTGCTAATTTATTTAGCACGGCTGATATAATTCCCCACTATCATTTTGGTCATTTCTTTGCTTAAAAACTGATAGTACCTGTTATTTGTTTATGAAAATGAAACTCTCCAGCCCTTCTACCTTAGAGTCAAATACTGAGTTCTGGCCAGTGGACAGTGGGCGGAGGCGAAGTACTCATCTTCATGCCTGGACCACAAAACCCCCTACACCAACTGGCCCAGGCTTTCCATCTTCCACCACTTGCTGGCTGAATGTAGGGGCCCCAGTGGGGAACTTTGAGGTAATAGTAGATGGAAGAAACAATATAGATTAAAGAGATTAGGGTCCCTGCATAACTTCATGGTCCAGAGCTTTTTGTCCCCAGATCCCACTTCTGCCATTGGACTCCTGTGGCAGCAAAAAAGAACACCCCATTGTGTGAAGAGAGTGGGGCTTTGGGGGGGTTTCTGGTTGAACAGTTAGCCAGTTACCCTAGTATGTATCAGGTCTGCAATAGCAGTGTTGTCCATGCAAATCAAGATTAACAAAGGTGTTGGGAGTTTAATGTGTGGATTTAGGACTTTTTGTATATAGCTTTTTCATTAGTCCCTTGCATATGGCTTTGATAGATAAACTCGTCATAGATTGATAATAAATATCATTAAGTCAAAATGCAATTAATGCAGCAAACCTACTGGATTCCATAGCTTAGCACAGCCTACATTAAATATGCTCAGAATAGTTACATTAGCCTACAGTGGGACACTTATCTTGAGTTTCATCTCAAGAGTAATTGCCTCTCTCTTCTTCTAGCCAGAATGGGAGATAGAGCTGGGCATTTTGTAAATGTGATGGAAATGTCAAAACACAATATCCATAAAATGCTGGTACTGCAGTACACTGTAGAATATCTGTTTTTTGCCCTTGTGACTGTGTGCCTGACTGGGAGCTTCAGCTCACTGCCGCTGCCCAGCATCATGAGAGAGTATCATATTGCATATCGCTAGCCTGAGAAAAGATCAAAATCCAAAATCTGCTATATGGTTTCCATTGAATGCACATCATTTTTGCACCATCAAAAGTAGAACCATCTTAAATTGAGAACCTGTCTGTTGTTTTTTTTTTTATAATTTTTTAAGCAAGTAGTTTTTAATCTTGCTTTGGAGCATTTGATAATAGTATCTATTTATTTATTCATTCATGTATGCTACAAACATTTATTTAGCATCATTTTGTCCCAGTTACTGTGCTTATATGTGGCAGTCACTGGCCTGTGGTATCTGAGAGAACTGCAGATGCTCCAGACACAAGAAACATACACATGGACTACCAAGTCCTATGGAGGAATAGGGACAGGACGGCCACTCCCTCAAGAGGGAAGGGCCGAGTCTTCCCTCCTGAGCAGGCTTTTATTAAGAATACAGATGCAGTTTGTTGATTACAGTCTGGCAGGGATCAAACAAGGAGGTAACTTTCAAAGAGCTGAAAGGGCTCACACTGAGTTTGGGGTATTATCCCCTAAAAGCTACAGGACCTATAAGGTTAGTTTTGTTTCTTGTCTGTTCCTTCATATTATAATTCAAGAACATCCTCAGCAAGAAGGTCTCACAGGATCTTGCATATTCTATGCCCCAGGTCTAGTTACCCTGGGGGTCTGCAGACTCTGGTCTGGACTGCATCACCCCTGTTATTTCCACAGGCCTGAGTTGGGCAGAGGAGACAAAGGCAGCCAGAAGATTTGGATTTCTAACGGACAGAACAAGGACTCAGGCTTTGTCAAAGCTGAAGGGGGAGGGGTTGATCACCCCCTTATTTCCACAGCCCCCTGAGTCTCTTCTCTGGCGGGGGGGGGCTTTCCCACGTGATCATGCCTGTCTTATGTCCATTCTCCTCTGAGAAATGTTACCCATCTTTGGCTAACTGACCAAGCAATGGAGACCAGGCAAGGAGCAGGCAGCGCTCCCACCAGTGAGACAAAGGAGACTTTGTCTCCTTAGTGTCTTTTGGTCCTGAGGTCTCCCACTCAGCCTTAGCCAGGGTGGGTTACAGCTTCCTGAAACCAGGCAGGGTGGACTCCAACACTTATATGAAGAAAAAAGATTATATTTTCAATTTAAAAAACTAGCCCTGGCTGGCATAGCTCAGTGGATTGAGCACGGGCTGCGAACCAAAGCATCGTGGATTTGATTCCCAGTCAGGGCATATGCCTGAGGTGTGAGCTGTGGCCCCCAAGCAACCGCACATTGATGTTTCTCTCTCTCTTTTTCTCTCTCCATTCCCTCTCTAAAAATGAATAAATAAAAAACTTAATAGATTATATTACAATCTTACTTTGACCCCATGCGCTACCTAAATTTTGTGCTCAATATAAAACCTCAATACTATCACTCTTCTCAGAATCTCAGGTGATTAGAATCTCATTATCAGGCCTTATCTGAGACTCTCAGAATTGTTCTTGTGCCTGATTGTTCCTAAAGTTTGTTGCTAATGGAGGAGGGTTTTTTTTTTATTGTTTGTTTGTTGGTTGTTTTTTTCCATTATTGATTTTAAAGAGAGAATTCTCTTTTAATGAATTTCCATCCTTACACAGAATCAATATAGATTGTCTTTTGTAAGTACCCATTACTTTAAGCTTCCATTTTCCTGGCTTGAGTGCTTTGATGGCAATACCATGATACAGAAAGCGCTTCCTATAACTTATGGCAGTTGAGTTTTGGAGTTAGTTAACTAGGTCTAGTAGAGTCAGGGGAAGGAAATCACATTTCCCGACATAGTTCAGCACTTACGGAGTATGTCATTCACAGCCATTTCTCTTTTCAGTCATCCTTCTCTCTGTCATCTGATAAAGTCTGTGTGTTACCTGGGGCTAGAAAACTGATCCTTGTTAGTGCGCCACTTGGGATTTAACATTTTGGACAAAATACAGGGATGGGAAGCATGGCTCTTGACACTATTTTAAAATCCTGTTTTGCTTCCTAATAGCACCCATGGTTCATTCTTCGCATTTCCTGCAATAAGAAAAAATATATATGCCAAAAGCTTTAGATTTTGCTCCTTAGTTACTTAAAATAGAAAGCTGACTCAGGAACTCACAGGTGAGCTTGGTCAATGTCATTCTCAGGTGTGTGTAAGAGTGTTTAGCGATCTCTCATAATATGCTTCCAAACATTTCTGAGTGTGTGGTGGTGGAGACATGTGAGAAAGGTCTAGAGAGAGAGAAAAGGGGAATGAAAAGAAGTCTTATGTTTGATTCCTGAGTCTGGCTCTGGAACCAGGCCTGAGAGTGCTAGGAATCAGCTACTGCAGACTTCTCACCTCTAACCTTCTTTGTTTTTCCTGCACTTCAACGGGCTCTGTAAGATGATGACACTCACATCATTGCATTGCCATTAGCTGTTTATATTTTTCTTCCATGCTTGAAGGAAAAGGCAATGTATTACTCATCTTTGAATCCTCATCTTGTTCAATCCTTTGAACAAACATCACTAACTTTTGATGACTATCGAAATGGATAAGTGAAGTGACCTCTATATCTGACCATCAATATGGAGCAATAGGGTAGTAGAATTCAGCTGTAGACTTGATTGCTGTATAAATCCTGATTTCCTATCTAGGCTTTTTGTAAAATAGGGTAGGGAAGGCAGAAACTTAGTACAGAGAAAGAAGAGTAAAGGATAGAGAAGTGTAAATGGGGAGGGATGAGTAAAAGTTATTCATTAAACTAAAGAGAAGATACAGAAAGGTGAGAAGAGATAGGACTTATGGATGGGAATAGAGAAAGAGCTATAAAAGAGGTTAAAATGTTGGTGGAAGCAGCCAGTAGGCATGCAGGAGCATTGTCAAGTGGTTCTCTGACCCACCTAACAGGATGTTGTGAGGATATGGGATAGTAAACCTCGGAGTTTCTCAGAGGGGAGCTGCTCTACGGATAAGAAAGTCCCATTATTCTGTAACATTATTTTCCTTTCATGTTGGGTGGATGTACTTGTGACAGTTGGAGTCTCCTTTCAGCCAAATAGCTCCCATATGCTACATAATGCTGCTGCTGATTAAAATCCTATGGAAGATTCAGGCTGTATCTGGAATAAGAACAGTGTGAATTCGATTTATCAGTCTTCTGGGGAAGCAAAGATAATCAAATTTCTCCCTTCAGCAACTTTGGGACTAAGCCATTTGCTGAGATGACAATGGATGTGAGTCGTACACTTTCAGTTTGTACACCTGCTGCCTGTTAATCACAAGTTTCTGACATTTTGTGAGGTTTCTTTTTCCCTACTCACATCTTGTGGGTTTTGTCATTTAAAGGCAAGAGTACTTTTGTGAAAATGAGTTACAGAAACATGCATGAAAAATTAGGGACATCTGTAGGGAGACAAAGTTATAGGTGATGTGAGGAAAAACACAATCTTTTCTCAGAGAAATCTGGGTTCTAATGTGATTTTTAATTTATTAGTATGTGCACTGGACAAGTGATTTAAGCCCTCTGAGCTTTGGTTCCCTTACCTGTAAAATGGGAATAATGATATCTACATCAGAGTGTTGCCTTGTGGATTAAATTACATAATTTACGCTTGGCTATTCATTCTAGAAAAATCTGGGTAGTGAAAACTGCAAAGAACTCTCGGCACACACACTCCTTTCAAATCCCTGAGCTAAAAAGCTTGGCCAAGCTTTAATTTAACATGGCTTCTAACAGCCTAAAGCCTGGTGTTTCGGGGACAACCAAGTCCACTTTGAACTCCCTGTCTGGAAAAGCTTAGAGCTGTCAGAAGAATATACTGTTGGTTTAGCCCACACCTGATGTCACTTTCATAGAACATTTACTAAAAAAGGTTTACAATTATGAATCATTTCTCTAACAGATTAAGATGTAGATCTATCTCCTCCCAGTCAGAAGTCTGTTTCCCAAGGATCTGAAAGCCACTCCTCGGAGAAGAAATCACGAAGAAGGCTAGGGCCTCTGTCCTGTCTCTCTGGATGGATAACTCCAGTCATTTTCCAGCTGGCAGGCAGCTGGCAGGTCTAGTCATGTTTACACTGACCTGCCCTTTGTTGAGCCCCTGCTTATAGCCCTTCCCCACTCCTTATTCTCTTTTTAAAACCCCCACTCACCTTTGTGCAAATCAGAACGAAACACAGCTCTTTACCTTACTATTAGTTCTAACTAATGTCTAGTTTTGTTTATTTTTTAAGTGTAGAGACTGGTTTTACAGTAACACCTCCCAAACCCCTATCCCTAGATCTCCTTCCAAGGGGAAGGGAAAGTTTTTTTTTGTTTTGTTTTGTTTTTCTTTTTACAAAGGAGAGGGTGAGGCTGAGTTTTGTCAGGAAAAGTCATGGGAAGAAATTAGGAAAATGTGAGAAGATTGTGTCTTTTTTGACTCTAGGTAAGGAAGAGTGCAAAGATATAAAGGGTGGAATTAGGACTCTTTCTTCATCTAGATCATGCTGTCTGATAAAATGCTTTGTGTTAAAAGAAATGTTCTCTTTCTGAACTGTTCAATATGATAGCCTGTATGGCTATTGAGCATTTGAAGTGTGGCTATTAGAAACCAAGAAAATGCCACATGTGGCTGGTGGCAACACTTTTAGAGGGCACAACTCTAAATCATGCTCTGCTTGTCTCTTCTTGGCCTTATTCTCAGGCTGTCTCCATGTACTGTCAAGATGGCCCCTGGAAGCTCCAGGCTTAGCTGGTCCTTAAAGATTATAATCTCACAGAAAGCATCTTTTCTTTGGCAGCCTTTTCCACCCTTGAAGGGAATTCTAATTGGCCTTCCTTAGGTAAGTCAAGATAGACACTCTCCTGGTTCCGCCTGAGTCACATCCTGTTGTGGACCATTAAATTCAGCACTTCCAGAACTGCTCTGAGTTCAGGAGGAATAGTTATCAAGTGGTGGTTTAAGCAGAAATTGAAGGGCTTTTCAATCTCTTGTGATCACAGTGACAAACAATAATGGAATGTCTAAGATATGTTGCCTTGTTTAGGAAAGCTATCAAGTCTTTGCTGTATTTCAGATGAATATGGTAAAAGAAAGAGGCTAAAATTTGATTTTGTAATGATATAGTCCTCAATGAGAATTTGAGAAAATGTTGCAAGTATGTCAGAAGATCGAGTCTGAGGTAAAGAAAACTAAGAATCCTGCATAAGCAATTCAAAAGAACCTATGCACCCCAATGTTCATAGCAGCATTATTTACGATAGCCAAGTGCTGGAAACAGCCTAAGTGCCCATCAGTAAATGAGTGGATCAAAAAACTGGTACATTTACACAGTGGAATACTACACAGCAGATAGAAAGAAGGAGCTGCTACCCTTCACAACATCAGGAATGGAACTGGAGAGCATTATGCTAAGTGAAATAAGCCAGGCAGTGAAATACAAATATCATATGATCTCACCTTTAACTGGAACCTAATCAATAAAACAAACAAGCAAGCACAATAGAACCAGAGAGTTGGAAATAAAGAACAAACTGACAGTGACCAGAGGGGAGGGTGGAGGGGGACAACAGCGGCAAGAAGGGGAAGGGTCAGTCAAGGAACACATGTAGATGACTCATGGGCATGGATGATGGTGGGGGAAGGAGCAGGGGAGAGCAGTGGGGAAACAGGCAAGACAACTGTAACTGAACAACACTAAATTTTAAAAAAAGAAAACTTGTTGGTAGCTATAAATTAGATAGTCAGGATTATAAATTTATGGATGGATAGGCACTACAAACAGCAGGGACAAAACATATGATCCATAGGCATCATCATTCCATTCTAACAGCCTCAAGTCCATGCCTTCCAGGTGACCATGCAGAATACAAGTAGAGGAATTTGTGGTGTGATTGGCTGAGGACTCTCACATTCTCTATCAAGAACTCACATGTCCATGTCTTTGGCCTTTCTTCAGGAAGTTAACGTTCAACTGCTTTACAACAAAACCAATTTATATCCATGAGTTATTTTAATGATATATAGGCCAGTGTCTTGTCAAAATATCCTCACACACAATTATAGTTATTTGCATATGTAAGTTTGTTTAGTTAGGTCATGTGAAGACAGTTTATGGGGATTTTTCTGGATGCTGAGTGAATAGCAGGTCAGGAAAAAGGTTGTGGCCCTAATTCAAAACAGATTTCTTTTCTCTAGACCACCTGTCCTCGTTCCTCAGACATGGACCAAAACCTGGGGAGGTGACCATTGGCTCCTCTACATTATTCCCTAAAACTGTGTAGAAAATTTTAAGTTTGCAAATTCCAAATGTGAGCATCTCAGAGGTCAAGTTCTTTAAACTTATAATCACCTCACAAAACAACAATACATGAACCAGCAACTTAGATCTCTGTTCCTTACTTAGATTTGTTTACTAAGGAAAATTATGGCAACTGCTGTGACTTCTGAAAGCCCAACCTCAGCATTTGAGAGCATTTAGTATCGAGCCAAGTGGTAGCACAGTAAACTCATTTGGAGTAAGATATTTAAAGAAGAAAGTAGTGCCATATGTCATCAGCTGGCATGATTTAACTTGCAAATCACAGGTTGGCAAGAGCTAGTTGGCAGCAGATGGCTGAACTCTTCTGTGCTTCAGAACCCAAGCCTATCCTTTCCCATTCTGTGTTGGAAATCTAATTAAAAACCTTTTCATCACCATCAGATTAATTATAAACAAACCTTTTTTTTTTTTTTCTGGTAGGAAACTGACCTGTGTTTAACAACCTTCTCCCAAACCTTCTATTTTCTAAGATTTTCAAGAATTTTTTTCTAAGGTTATTCATTCAAACTACACCTAATCTTTGTGTCTCAAACCCCATGAGCCAAATATGAGTTACTTATTTACTATTCAGGACTTAAATTGCTATTGATTCAAGAATGCTTGCTAATATAATTTCAATACTACTAGTTAATTTGATAAAATTCATGGAATGACAACTTGATCTTATCTAGGATAAGCATAGACTACTATACAGTAAATAATTCAATGCCCATGAATTTAATCAAATGTTTATATCAAGTGGACAAATACCTTATATGATACAGACTATCAAAGATTACTCAAGAAAAATAAATAACCTGACTAGATCTATAGATTGCTAAAGATAGATCTATATCTCTATATAGTGTAGTTATTTATCTGTTAAGCAACCTGCCCTTCGCTCCAGAGAAAGACACTCTCTCACAATCTCTCTCTTCCATGGCTATTCATTATAAACAACATTCTTAAAAACTAGTATGAAACAAGGAGGCCCATGGGGAATTGTCTCCTGACAGGATTGAGACATCTCATAGATGGTTGAATGCATGGCAGCTCCATTTTTGTGTGTGTGTCTTTTGTGTTGTGAGATTATCTACAGAAGTCATGAGACTCCTCCATCAGAAACAAAGGACAGGTTCTTATAGCAAGATTGGCAGGCAGTGTATCATAGCATAACTTCCTAATTCCTCTCTGCCAGACACTGCCAGGCAGAGGTTCACTCAAGGAGTGACAGCTCACACCTGCACGCACAGAATGGTGTGTAATCTCCTGACTTAATTCTCAGCATTTGGCTTCCAAGAATTGTCCTGAGAGAAAAGATTGGCCAACGGAATGTTTGCTCATCTCTCTGTGGTTCCAGCGTCTCTTAGATACTGGCTCCTTAATTTCTAGTAGCTTCAGTCATCCTCAGTGCCTTAAATCAAAAGTTGCTTTATTTTTTAAATGACTTTTCTATGTTTTTCTAAGAGAAGTATTGGTTTCTGTGAGTAATTCCATCTTAGCTGCTTGCAAGATGGAATTATATCTTGGAATATCTCAGCTACACTTGGAATTATATCACATGTTAGTTTCTTATTTATTTTCCATCATCTTCTCTAGGAATAGGAACTCTGTGAAATCAGGTGACTTTGGCTTGTTTTCCAGTGAATCCCCAGTGCCTTATAAAGCACATGGCAATTAGTAGACATTCAATAATATGAAATAAATACTCAGCCAATTCATTCAGGTGAAAAATAATAAAACCATAATTTAAAAAGGTTTTATCTGAATGTCTATTGACTTATATCTAGCAGTGTCCACTTCTACCTATATCTCTGTAAAAATACATTTCTCAGTCAAAATGGTTTATATTTTTAGCACATGGGCTTATTAATACACAGACATGTCTTTAGTTAGGTGGAAATACATGAATATTCTATGAGTTTGGAAATAGTTACTGTTTTTCTCTATGACCTAAAATGTGGTATAAATAAATAGAGATTATTTTACGCACACACCCTGTTTCCTCTCTTTCTTGTAATGTCCTTTCAACCCTGCAGCTTCATCCCTGCTGCTGTTCTCCTTTGCTCAAAAACTGTACCCATTCTGGATCCAGTTAAAGAGTCACCTTTATAGAAAGTCTCCTGAGATTTATTTTGTTGACTCAGTTACTCTCATCTCCGTGCTCCCACAGCTCTGTGTAGTTTCCTCTGGTACAGCCCTTATTACATTGTCTTTTAGTTCGTTGCTTCCATACCTGGGTTCCCACCTAATTTCTGAGCTCCTTTTATCCTTGTATCCTCAGTACCTAGCACATAGTGAGACACACAGAAATATCTTGGAAAATTTGGTTAGATGCTTTATTAAGTCTAGGATGTTATCTGTCTTTGGTGTATGTACACCTGTAAAAGACAACAACAAAGTGGATCTTAGTTCGGAATTTTGGTTAGCAATCAGCAGTATACAGCAGCCACTGTGGGGAGATCAGGGGAGACTTCCCACAGCACCTGGACTCTATCACTCTATTTATTCCTACCCTTAACACATGCCAAATTCTTTTTTTGTAACTACTATCCTTGGAAACAGTCTTGACTTTCAGGAAGGAGGATAACAGGTATCATTTAGATGGCATGATTTTAAAAGAACTGATGAGATTTACCTCTCTCACTCTCCTGTATTTGGGTTTGGAGTTCCATGTAGTGAGATATTGCCACGTGTTAGTTCTGCAGTCATGCTGTAAAGTAATTTTAAAACAGAAATATTTTCATGTAGGGACATATATTAGTTTATTAATGAGATAATTTTCTTCATGATAGAGGAAAGATGGTCAGGTGAGACTATGCATGCCAGGACAGGGGCATGAGCATCAGAAGGGGCAGACAGAGGATAATGAATGGGGGACACCAGAGACCAAAAGTGTGCTATTGAGACCTTTGTTAAAAACTTAATCTTTCTTTGAGATGCTGTTTTTATATTGTATTTTTCTAATCTGCCATGAAAAGATAATACAAATAGTGTTCTAAACATCTTCTGAAGTATTTTTTTATTGGACTGTTGTATTATCCAGATGTTGAAAAAATTGGAGTTTTAAAGGGATATGAGGGTCATTGAATATGAGAACAAATTTATAGAGAGGTGGAAATATCCCACTATTTTTTGGTTTTGACTTAACTATTTAAATCATGTATGAATATAGGCATTCCATTCTATTTTGCCCTTACCAACACTAAATGATAAGAATTATAATAACTTTAATGTAAACACTTCAATTATCTATATATTTTGGTTTGCTTTTCATAGGTTGATGGCAGTGTAAGTATCTTGCACACTGACTATGTCTATTTTGAATAATATTGCCTTATACTTTCAAAAGAATATACTTTTGTGAACAGATAGCTGTCTCCCACCAGCAATGTTTACAGACTGGTAAACATTTTTACCTGTCAGCATAGTGATGCTAGGCTTGCTTATGTTGGCCACAACTAAAATTATATCTATAAGCCTTTTCTTTATATGTGCTTACAATATGGAACTATATGTTCTGTACATGTGATAGATTTAAATAATCCTTCATGTCTGTGAAAAAAATATTTGTATTTTTTCACTAAAGAGTTTATATAGTGAAATGTCACCTCATGCCAGTCTTGTAAGATGGCTATTATTAAAAAAAGAGAGGAGTTCCAGCCAAGATGGAGGCATAGGTAGAAACTGTTCACTTCCTCGCACAACCAAAAGGAGGATAACAACCAATCTGAAATTAATAAACAACCGAAAGTATCAAAAAAATCAGACTGCATAGATCTCTGACAACAAAGAAATTAAAGAAACAGTCAGCCAGAACAACCAGACTGGTAAGGCTGCAGACTGAGCTGCTGACTCAGAAAAAGCATGAGACAAGACAGACCTTGGCGTGAGGCTGGCTGTGGAGCTTGACAGGCTGCATAGGAGGGGCTGACTTTAGGGGACTCAGAGCTGACTATGGACTACCTTGGCTGCAGCAGTTGAGAAGCTCCTAGCCTCACACAAGTTCATTGAAAAGTGGGCTAGAGACCAAGGAGGCCAGTCACACTGTTCCCTCTCTGGCCCCTCCCCCACAGGCAGCACCCCAGCACAGCAAGGAGGGTTGCTTTGCCAGGGTGCCACCTAAGGCCCTGCCCCCTTACAACCTATCAGCTGTGCCAAGACAAAGAAGTATAGCCCAAATGAAAGAGTAAAGCTTCAGAAAGAGGACTAAGTGATGAGATCACCAACCTATCTGATGGAGAATTTAAAGCCCTGGTAATCGAATTGTTCACAGATCTCACTGGGCTTGGTTAAAAAATGAAAAAAACAAATGAAGGATATTCAAAGTGAAATGAAGCAGAATGTTCAGGGAACCAACAGTGACAGGAATGAAACCAGGACTCAAAGCAATGATTTGGAGCAAAAGGAAAAAGTAAACACCCATAAAAATGAAGAAACAAGAATTCAAAAAAGTGAAGAGACTCTTACAAAACTCTGGGACAACCTGAAATGTTCCAATAACTGAGTTATATGTGTGCCAGAAGGAGAAGAGGAAGACCAAGAAATTGAAAACTTATTTGAACAAATAGTGAAGGAAAGCTTCCCCAATCTGGTGAAGGAAATAAACTTCCAGGAAGTCCAGGAAGCCCAGAGCGTTCCAAAGAAGTTGGACTCAAAGAGGAACACACCAAGGTACATCATCACTAAGTTACCCAAGATTAAATGTAAAGAGAGAATCCTAAAAGAAGCAAGAGGAAAGAAGAGAATTACCTACAAAGGAGTCTAGCAGATGATTTCTCAAATGAAACTTTGCAGGCAAGAAGGGGCTGGAAAGAAGTATTTGAAGTCATGACAGGCAAGGACCTACCTCCAAGATTACTCTTTCCAGCAAGGCTCTCATTTGGAATGGAAGAGCAGAAAAAGTTCTTCCCATGTAAGGTCAAGTTAAAGTAGTTAATCAGCACCAAGCCATGTATGAAATGTTAAAGGGACTTATCTAAGAAAAAGATATGAAATATGAAGAATAAAATGATAAACTCACAACTATTAACAAATGAACCTAAAGGAAAAGAAAAACAGTGAAAACAAAAACTAAGCAAACGACTAGAACAAGAACAGAATCAGAGAAATGGACATTACATGGAGGGATTTTAGTGGGGAGGGGGAGGGGAGCAACAGGGGGAAAAGGTACAGGGAAGAGGAAACATGGTTATTAGGTATAAGGTAGATGGGTAGAGATAAAAAATTGTATGGGAAACAGAGGACTCAAAGAACTTATATGTACAACCCATGGACATGAACTAAGGTGGAGGAATGCTAGAGGGTTGAAGGGGCAGGGTGGAGAGGGGATAAAGGGGGAAAAATTTGGGAAAACTGTAATCAATAAAAATATTAATAAAAAGAATAAAAAATAAAAAAGATAAGTGTGAGGATGTGGAGGAATTGGAAACTGTGCACTGCTGGTGAGAATATAAAATGGTACAACCAATGTAGAAAGTAGTATGGAGGGTCCTCAAAAAATGAAAAATGGAATTACTGTATGATCTAGCAACCTCTTTTCCGGATATCTAGTCAAAAGAATTAAAATCTGGATCTTGAAAAGATATCTGGCCTCCTATGCCAGATAATGCTCACTGCAGCATTATTCACAATAGCCAAGGTATGGAAATAACCCAAATATCCAAATAGATAAAGAAAATGTTTTAAGTACTCTTAACTATTTTTAAGAAGCTACATTTCCTATTATATCTTCTTACCACACATACACACTCCCCAGGCAAAATAACACAAGGAAACTTTTGAGCTGATGGGTACAGTTGTTACCTCAATTGTGGTGATGCCATCACAAACTAATCAAATTGTGTACATTAAATATGTACTGCTTTTTGTATGCCAATTATACCTTGATAAAGGTATAAAAAACAATAACAAGAGCATTTGAATAAAAGAGTTCATCTAACAGTGGAACTGTGGAACCAAGCGTCTGAAAGATGTAGGTCACAACTTGGCCGAGGTCCTTCTGTCGTCGCCCATCCCCAGGTGATGCACAGGGCGGGCGGGGGGGGGGGGGGGGGCAAAAGTGGGTTTACAGTTGTGAGTATCTAGAACACAGAGTTTATTCATGTATGATTACTTATTAATTATTACTTATACAAATGACTCTAAACCTAGTTTTGCCCACCCTTGTACAGAGCTAGAGCTCACTTCAATCCTCGCTCAGTTTCTTGGCTTTCCTGGTGGAGTACATAGGAGCTCAGTCTTCTCTGAGCCCTGGGGAGGCGAGGGGTTGGAAGCACAGATTCCAGATATTGGCTTTTAATAGCTATGTAACCTTAGGTAAGATATCTGATTCCCAGATTTTGTGTACTTATCTGTAAAACTGAGGTTTGACAGCAATACCTACCAATAAGGTTGGAGTGAGGATTTAGATAATGTATACCAAGTAAAACACTAGCAGGTAACAAACATTTATACATAAATGTTTGTAAATACATAAATGTATTTAAATAAATGTTATTTATTTAAACATAAATAATAGTCGCTATTATTATTATGGTTAATGTAATAATTCCCCCCTGTCTTTATAGTCATAAAGGGGAGAGAATTACCACTTCACTATCCTAGAGGATAACTTACGGTGAGTTAGGGGCAGAGCCTCTCTCCTCTCCCTGTTCACACTCACCCATGGATGAAAGACTAGGTAATTTTATATTAGGAATATTCCATTTCTAATATGTACAGCTCAGCTTCTTCTTACTTTTCAGAACCAGTGTGCCCACAGGCATAAAATTCTGGTATCCTCTCCAGCAAGCCTGCCTCTTGCTTGCTTTTGTCCAGCTATGCCAATGTTTCATTCAGGATGAATTCTAAACAAGCTCATTTAATTGCAGATCTTGAGCTACATTCTGCAGTCAGCTTTATCAGCAGTAGGTGTGATCATTTCATCTCCATCTGTCTAATTTTCTCTGTTTGTTTTGAAGTTGAATGTGAAAGGTGAAAGAGTTACTGACTTGTACTCTAACTCCCCCAGAGTTTTTGTTCTCTAAATTATCTGCATGTCCTTTAGTGCTGTGAACTGCAGTTATCACTGTGGAATTTCTTTATATATTGAGCCTTAGGCGAGGTTTCTCCATCTGCTGGCAGCCCCCTTGCCAGGCAATAGCCATTGTCCCTGTTGGACTGTTCTACAAATGCCCTTGGCCCTGGTCCTGTCACAGCTGCAGGCTGATATGGGAGACAGTGCTCCTCTAGACACTTTCTTAGTGTTTGCTAGTGCCATTTTCACTGTTGCCATCACAGAGATACGGGTGCCTGGTGGGACCAGCATCAGTAAGGCATTACCATGCCACATAGGAAGCAGTATCCTCTAGTCCAAGGCACCAGAGATAGGCCTGGGGGCTAAGGTAATTTTCCAAATATGTGGATATATGCTGTATCTAATCTATTTACATTAGATTACATGAGAATAGTTACTCTTCTGTTCCTGTTTAAATTTCACACTGGTCAGATACTCAGATTTCTTCTTTAGAAGCACCCTCACTTACTGAATTTGAACACTCACTCCTTCCTCTAGGGATCTTCTCCTCTATGATGAGAAAACCCCTCCTTCTCGTGGTTTAGCTGACAGCTGCTGAAATAAACACCCTGGGCGGAGATGGTGAGGCCGGAAGCAGGAGCATATTGTCAGTCATGCAGGGATTTCTTGGCCCATGTGTTGTGCAAACAGCTGTGGCATTTTCAGTTTTCAACTTGGCAGACCTTAGTTTAAATATGCATTGCCAAAAACTATGGCTCATTTACTGTATCTTTTCTTTTCCAAATTGGAAAAGAAAAAAAAAGATGAAATAAAGAGCTAAAGTGAGGTCAATGTGTAGTTAAACTTCTAGCAATTGACACTGTTTACTTATCAGGCTCGGGTGTTTTGGGGGTGTTCATGTGGCCAGTTCTTGCATGTGCATATATACATTATGTATACATGTGTGTGTATGGATGTGTATATGTAGCAAACCAGTCAGAGGTTTTAACAGAGCAGACAACCGTGAAATTAATGGTCTGTGACAGTTTATTAATGCCTGGGGAGATCACAGGCCTTCAGGTTAAATGTTTAATTCCTTGCAAATTTGTAATAGGTGTTTATTTCCTTTCTTAAAATTCCTTATATCAGATATTTTTAAAATTATTCCCCACAGTTGATTTGTATGTATTATTTAAAAAAAAATGAGGGAGATAACTTATGATACTTGAGACTCAAAAGTCCCCTTTTTTATTGCCATTCATTTTTTTTTTAATTAAAAAAATTATTGTATTTTCTTCCTTTACCATTTAGTCTATTGCCATACCCCTGCACTCCCACACTCATGACACTGTTGTCCTGGTCCATCAGACTTTCTCTTTTAAGCTCAATCCCTCCACCCCCTAACCTTGCTCCCTCTTAGCTGTCGTCCTGCTCTCTAGGAATCTGTCTGTATTTTGCTTGCTAGTTTAGTTTGTTTATTATATTCCACATATGAGTGAAATTATATGGTATTTTTCTTTTTCTGACTGGCTTATTTCACTTAACATAATGTTCTCCAGGTCCATATATACTGTTGTAAAGAGTAAAATTTTCTTCT
This sequence comes from Tonatia bakeri, assembly GCA_004024845.1. Classification (NCBI taxonomy): domain Eukaryota; kingdom Metazoa; phylum Chordata; class Mammalia; order Chiroptera; family Phyllostomidae; genus Tonatia; species Tonatia bakeri. Next base: position 385,134 of record PVIA01000486.1, on the reverse strand, counting down.
TGTTTATAGCTGAGTAGTATCCTATGGTGTAAATGTACCACAGTTGTTTTATCCTCTCATCTACTGATGGACACTTGGGCTGCTTCCATATCTTGCTGATTATAAATAATGATGCAATAAACATAGGGATACATAGTTCTTTTGAATTAGGGTTTTTGGTTCCTTCAGATGCATTCCCAGAAGTAGGATTACTGAGTCAAAAGGCAGATCCATTTTTAATTTTTTGAGGTATCTCCATCATGCTTTCCACAGTGGTTGCACCAATCTGCATTCCCATTAATAGTGCAAAAGAGTTATGCTTTCTCTACATCCCCACCAGCACTTACTGTTTGTTGATTTATTGATGATATTCACTCTGAAAGGTGTGAGATGATATCTCATTGAGGTTTTAATTTGCATGTCTCTAATCATTAGTGATGTTTAGCATCTTTTCATAAATCTATTGGCCATATGTATGTTGTCCCTGAAGTGTCTATTCAGGTCCTTTGCCCATTTTTTAATTGGGCGTTTTCTTTTTTGGTGTCGAGTTTTATAAGTTCTTTATAAATTGTGGATATTAACCCCCTATCAGATTTATTGGCAAATATGTTCTCACATTCTGTGGGTTATCTTTTTATTTTGTTGTTTTCTTAATATGAAACTAAAGTATAAGACCATAGGAATCAAAACAGCATGGTACTGGCTAAAAACAGACATGTGGAACAATGGGACAGAATAGAAAGCCAGAAATAAATCCACATTTTTATAGTCAGTTAATATTCAACAGAGGAAGCAAGCACATGCAATGGGCTAAAGATAGTTTATTCAATAAATGGTATTGAGAAAATTGGACAGATATGTGCAGAAAAATGAAACTAGACCACCTTCTCAAAACACACACAAGAATAAATTCAAAATAAATTAAGATTTAAATGTTAAACCTGAAACCATAAAAATCCTAGTAGAAAATAGAGGCAGCAACATCTTTGACATTGCTTGTAGCAATGTTTTATCGGATATATGTCTGTAGGCAAGGGAGACAAAAGAAAAAAATAAGCAAATGGGACTATACCATTCATTTTGGAAATTTAGTTATTGCGGACATAGTTCTGTTGTCTGTATTACTGAACCTGTTTTCTATGCTACAGTTTCTTCCTTCCTGTGCGCTTTACATATTACTATTGATGATATAGATCAAAATATAAATTTGACCATGTTACAATTCCATGTGTTCAAATTCTTGCTAGTTCCTAATCTTCTACAAAATACATCTCCTGCTCTTTCTGTCATCGTAAAAGAAAGGCCCTTCAATATCTAATGTGAAACTCTTCCCAACCATCTGTCTTGGAGCTTTGCTTTCTTGGCTCCTCCCTACTTCCCCATCCATTCTTTCACTGGAAACTGTCATTCTAATTAAATACTCCTTTTGGAACATAGTATGCACCTTCATGCTTCTGAAAATTTCCTCATGATATTTGCATTATTTGGATCACATACTACCTCTAGATTCCTTTTCCTTATTTACTTGGTGAATTCATAATCATCATCAGGACCCATGTGTCTTTATGAAGTCCTCAAGTTAATTGTGCAATATTTCTTTGTTTGAATGCTTGTCATGCCAACTAGTCATGAGCTCTTTGGGTGGGGATAGCACTCTATCTGTCAAATTATTTCCAGTATTTATATGCCCATTTTGGGGGGATAAAGGAGAAGAAACAGATGTACATCTTCTTATGAGGTCTGTCTGGAAAAAGTCCATCCATTGTTAATATAATGAAAATGGTTTGCGCAACATCAATGTCAATGTAACCTGGCAGCCAAGAAGAGTGGACTGGAATATGCATGCATGAACAATGACAACTTCGCTGCACTAGTCAGTGGGGATGGTAGACGTTGTTGAATGAGCATATGTACTGTGTGGCCATAGCACTCAAAATGATTGAGCAAGTAGAGTAATGAATCTGCATCAAATTTTGCATTAAGTTTGAATATTCCTCCATGGAATCTACTCTGATGATTCAGAAGGCTTTTGGAGATGATGCTATGAGTGCAGCACAGATAAAAGTGTGGCACAAACACTTCAAAGATGGCCTATAATCTATTGAAAGTGATCTACGTTCTTGCAGGCTTGCAAGAAGCAGAATATCTGATGATGTTGAATGTTTACAGACTGCAATCAGCTTGTTCTTTGGCTTTTGTTACCAGAGCAGAAGGAGCATTGTGCTGCAGTTGCTAATGACTTGATTCAAACTACTACCAATGAACCAGATTTCTTCACAAAGGGCATAAATTTGAAGGAAACTGAGGTGTCATTGTCCTATATACAATGAATGTTTCTTGTATCTTGTATCTTCTTCAATAAATGTCTCTATTTTTTATATTGCATAGATGGATGCTTTCTGGACAGATCTCATATATGGCTGACTACAGAGATTGCTTTCCCTTTAACATCACACCAGGTTTAAATTGTTGCAAAGGGACCCAGATTGTGTGAGTGGTGGAGGTCTCAACAGGACCCACTGCTGAGGCATTAGATCTAAGAAACTCCCTAACCTAACCGATTATCAGATTCAAAGAACATTGAAAGATTCTGCCTCATCTCCTAGGCTGACCCCTACTGGTGGTCACAGATGCACGCTCTTTTCTCTGGGGCTAAACTCTGCCCTGCATTGCTGGTCGTGATTAGCTTGGAAGCTCCTGTCTCCTCTCTTCTCTATGGCTCAGTGGGGTGGACTGATGGCGCCACCCACTTTGCTCTCTCTGAAGAGCTGGTACTCCGTGCAGCTTCTAGGTTTCCTTTCTCCTTGGCTGATCTCCCAGGCTTTTTTCTCCAGAACAAATCAATAAATTCCTTTTGCTTTCATAACAGTCCTATGTACTATATACTATTATTATTCCAATTTATAGGTGGGGAAACAGTAAAAAGAACCAGGACTCAAACCTGAATATTCTGGCACCAGAGTCTGTGCTCTTAACCAGTGTAGTTTAGACTCTTACATTAGATCTCAGGCTTAAATTGAGAGATAAATCAATATTTTTCATTGCCTACAACATGACAGTTATTTTATACATCTGATATTCATTGAATCGTTGAATCTTCCCAACGAAAGTAAGAAAATGGTGAAACCATCACTCAAATCCTGAGTCTGTCACTCTAAAGTAAATGGTCTCTTCACTGAATACAACCACTTTCATAGCTTGGATACAAAAAGTAGTATTTGAAGTGCCCTTTGTGCCAGACAGGGCCAACGAAACCAAATACAAGTTTTCAAAGTCAAAACATTGAGTCCCCAGTTCTATACCCTGTCCAAGTGAAACACCCTATTTTTTTCTAATGAATACCAAAATGGTCCTTAATCTTGTCACTGCTCCAACCTGCAATAGACAAAAGAACATTTCCATTATACTCCCCTTTGATCCTTTCTCTCTCCATCTAGATTTGTCTTTCCTTGTGACCCCTTTCACCTGCTCCTGACAGTCACTATTATAATAATCTACACCATACCCAGCGAGTTTTCATTGACAGTGCCAGTCAGGTCAGCCCACATTCCTGTTTGTGGAGTAGCATTAATAACTTTGATGTTCTGTTCCTGACCATGTTGGAAGGAAGCAGGGGACAAGGCCTGTGGAATAGTAGTGTATGCAGAATCTACTGCAGTGTATATTAGTGAATGGCCTGGGCCTTCACATCCACTCACCACTTACTGACTCACCCAGGGGAACTTCTAGTCCAGTCCTGCAAGCTCCATTCATTTTTAAATCTTTTGTGCCATATTTTTACTGTGCATTTTTATGTTTAGATATGTTTAGCTACATAAATGCCATGATGTTACATCTGCCCTCAGGATTCAGTGATAACAGGCTGTACAGATTTGTAGTCCAGGATCAATAGGCTGTACCACACAGCCTAGGTGTGTAGTGGGCTGTGTCAAGTAGGTTTATGTAAGTGCACTCTGATGTCTGCACAACAAAATCTAACAACACATTTCTCGCAACCTGTCCCTATAGTTAAGCAACACATGATTGTATAAGAGAAGTTCAATATTTAATTGAAGACTTCACAGCTAATTCTTGGTAGATTTGGAATAGAACTAACATCCTTCATCTTTGTCTGGTACTCTTCCCTTTATATCACACTCTTTAAGGATGATTAATGCATTCTAAAATTAGGTTATTATTTGAATTTGTTTAAACTAGAGTTAATTAATTGTTCTCTAGTATCCATTACCCTCTTCTTATCCAATAATAGAACCCCTGATTTTAACTTGGCACTTGGCCATCCAGAGTAAAGACTACATATCCCAGTCTTTGAGTTATAGGTATTTCTGTGATGAAATAATCTCCAAGGAGCATAGGGAAAAATTGATGCATAAAACTGCCTGGTCACACCTTATAGGATAGGGTATGGGCTCTACATTTTGCTTTTTGTTTTCTCACTCACCAAAGTGGTGATTGATTCATTTTGGACTGTAATGAAAAGGGTAAAATCCTGAAGAGAGAGAAGTTATATGGAACTGTCTTGCCAGTGCTAGTTTTCTTATGCTTAGACTTTTCTCCAAGAAAGAAATAAACACTTACCTTGTTTTAACCACTGATATTTAGATCTCATTTGTAGCAACTGAACATACAGTAATATTTATTATTTGTTCAGTTAATATCACAAGTTAATATTTTACAACTATCAAATTTAAATACAATATATGGACATCATGCTTGTATAAATGTCAGTCCTAGAATTAAATTGCTACCATCACATGGTACATGAGATGTCTTCCCATTTCATTCAGAGTAAGTAAGTTGTATACTGTAATCACTTACAGTGTGATCTCTGATGTTGCCTCTTTATCCCTGGGTTCCCCTACACTCTCTCCTCTCTTTGGCTAGCCATACTTACCTCTTTGCTATTCCTAAACATAACAGACACGTTCATGCTCCTTTCTCAGGGTATATGTTGATTTGTGTTGATGTTAATTATTGTTGTTTATCCTTCTTGTGCAAATCTCTTTGCCTATGATATCTCTGTTTCCATAATTTTGAATTTTGAGTTTTGCCAAATTGATATGTTTTCAGTCCTTCTCTGACCACTTCAGTAAATTTCAGTCTCCATTGTCTGGTACTTTATCCCCTTTGTATTCTTAATTTTTCATTATATCATTTATTTCTATCTTTTTTTCTCCTCACTGAAATAGTAGATCTATGAGATCAGGGACTTTGCCTGTTGAGTCCATTGCTGTGTTCCCAGAACACCATCTTGCTCCTAGAAATCTCTGGAGAAATCCCTATTGAATGGGTGCATTAGTCAACCACTATGTGTCTGGATGAGAATAAATGATGTTATGATCTATTTAAGAATGTTAATATTATTTTGATAACTCATGTTGTTTTCTGAACTACCACAAAATGAATATGTTGGATCCTCTAGAGGTAAAATCGCTTGCAGTGAGGCTGTGTCTAATGAAAATTTCATAGACTGGTAGGAAGAGCTCATTCATTCACATACATTATTGAATTTTGTTAATACACTACTAATTTCTCATCTTAAAATAATTAGAAAAATCCTGACATTGCCAAATTTTTAGGAAATAGTTTATCACTGTACTCTGCAATATCAATATATATTATAATATTATATTCCTATCTTTATTTTCCCAAAGTATGAAATTGGTGCTAAATCAGCCTTGAAATTAAAAGTAAATGCAGAGCAAATAATCCTTTCTTGTAATGCCACTAACCAAAGGCATAACACTATAGTGGGAATGTATTTACTATATACATGTGATTTCCAGAAATATCACATTACTCTGTTTTTATAAGTCAAATTAAATCCAGCTCTGAGACATGGATATTAAGGTCTAGACTAGAAATCCAGTATCAGGAATTTTTTTAATTTAAATTTTATTTTACAATTATAGTTCACACTCAATATTATTTTATATTAGTTTCAGGTGTTCATCATAGTAGTTAGACAATCATACACTTTACAAAGTGTTCTTCCTGATATTTCCAGTACCCACCTGGCTATACATAGTTATAATAATATTATTGAATATATTCCCCATGCTGTACTTTACATCCTTATGACTATTTTCTAATTGCCAATTTGTATTTCTTAATCCCTTTACCTTTTCCACCCAGTCCCATAATGCCTGCCCCTTTAGAAACCATTGGGCCACTTGTTCTCTGTATCATCAGTTTGTGTCTATTTTGTTTATTTATTAATGTTTTTTAGATTATACAGATGAGTAAAATTATATGATCTTTGTCTTTTTTTTGACTGATGTGTTTCACTTAGCATAATACTCACTAGGTCCATCCATGCTGTCACAGATGGTAAAATTTCCTTCTTTTTTATGACTAATATTCCCTTGCATAATGTACCACAGCTTTTTTATCCACTCAGTATACAACCTCCCTCAATATTTGCTTTATATATTTAGTTGCTTCTATGTTGGGTTTATAAAAGTTTAAAATTATTATATCCTCTTGTTGGATTAATGCCTTTATCATTGTGAAATATTCTTCTTTATCTCTTCATAATCTTTATTTTAAAGACTATTTTAGCTGATATAATTATTGCTATCCCAGCTTATTTTTCCTTTCCATTTGCATAAAGTATCTTTTTCTGTCCCTTCACTTTCAGTTTCTGTGTGTCTTTCGATATGAAGTGGGTCCCTTATAGACAACACGTATATGGTTCTTATTTACTTATCCATTTAGCAACCTTATGTCTTTTGATTGGATCAGTTAATCCATTTACATTTGAAGTGATTCCTGATAGATATGTATTTTTTGCTATTTAATTATACATATTTATGCTCCTCTTTTTTATTTATTTCTTTTTCTTAAAAAAGTCCCTTTAACATTTCTGGTAATACTGGTTCAGTGATGATGAACTCTTTTACTTTTTTTTAATCTTAAAAACTCTTTATAATTTTTTTTTTCAATTTTAAATGATAGCCTTGCTGAGTAGAGTAGTCTTGGTTTTAGGTCCTTGATATTCATTCATTACTTTGAATATTTTATACAAATCTCTTCTGGCCTGAAATGTTTCTGTTGAGGAATCAGCTGACAATCTCCTGTTCCTGTGCATGTAACTAACATTCTTTCTCTTGCTGCTTTTAAGATTGTTTGTTTTTAACCTTTGACATGTTAATTTGATGTGTCTTGTGAGCCTCTTTGGGTTTATCTTGTTCGGGACTCTCTGTGCTTCCTGGACTTGTGTATCTTTTTCCTTCATCAGATTAGGAAAGTTTTCATTTATTATTTCTTCAAATATCTTCTCAATTCCTTGCTCTTTCTCTTCTTCTTCTGGTACCCCTATGATGCAAATATTGTAATCCTTGATATTGTCTCAGAGTTCCCTTAAACATACTCACTTTTGAATTTATTTTCTTTTTGCTCCTCTGATTGGATTTTTTTTTGCTGCCTTTTTTTCCAAATTGCTAATTCGCTCCTCTGCTTGATTTAATCTGCTGTTGATTTCTTCTAGTGTCTTTTTCATTTCAGACTATTTTATGGTTTCTATGGGTTTTTTTTTATGCATACTGTCTCTTTGTTTAACTTCTGAGTTCATTCATTCTTCCTCTAAGTTCTGTGAACATGTTTCTAACCATTGCTTTGAATTCTGTACCAGGTCGATCACTTGCCTCCATTATATTTAATTCTTTTTTTCTGGGGACTTCTCTTGTTCCCCCCGCCACCCTCCACATTTGGGTCATGTTTCTTTGTTATCAATTTTGGCTGCCTCCCTGTCTTTGTTTCTGTGTATGAAGTAGATCTACTAAGTCTCTCATTCTTCATATGGTTATGTAGTAGGTGTCCTGTGGAGCTGAGTGGTGCAGTCTCCCTGATTACCTGAGCTAGGGGCTTTAGGAATGTCCCTGTGTGGTTTATGTGAGCCTTCCTGTTGTGGTTAAATCTTGATTATCTTTTGCCCATATATAGATGGTGTTGACCTTCAGGCTGGCTAACTGTGAGGACTGACCCTGACCACAATGTATGAGCTGCTGTGCAGGGGCTGACATCATGAGTCAGAATTTGCCTCAGCAGGGTTTGGTGCCTGCTGAGATCTTCCTTAAGGTGGATTACCTCCACTTGTGGAGCTAATCAGGTCATACTGTGATGGGTTCTGAAGCCACCCACCAGATTTGTTGGTGTTCAGACTCCAATGTACTCCCTGTTAGATGCTGCCTCTGACCGGCTTTGGGCTACCTGTTAGGAGTTACAAAGTGATCCACAGTTGGCTGCCTCTGCTGGGCCTGGGTATGTGTGGAAGGGTCCAAGTTGCATACCAAGACTGGCTTCTACTAGTTCCAAGCCTGGGGCAGGTCAGCAAAAGGCCCAAGGTACCCTGAGATTCATCTCTGCCTGCTGGTTGCCTGATAGGCTCAGTCACTAAAAGAGCCTCTGGTACTATACAAGTTGTGTGAGGTAGGTTCTCAGTGAATTACCAGGTATGGGGTAGTGGTATTCACCAGGCTAATAACAAGTTCAAACTTGGTGTCAGTGCTGGGGCTAAGACCACTCAACAAAATTCTCAGTGTACACCAATGTCAGCTGCCACATGCCTGAGTGGTGGTGGTGTGGGATATCAGGAGTCATCAGGGTGAGGCAAGTAGAGTTCATAAGGCTAAAACAGATTAAGATATGGACATGTGGAGGGAGGACTCTGTACAGGAATGTTGGCACCATCCAAATTGCATGGAGAAAAATGGCCCTCACCCTAGACCCATACAACTCAGTCTTACCTTCTGAATCTCTGACAACCCCTGAGTCTGCCTGGACTTCCTCGTTAGCCTTCCAAGAAAGAATGCACTGTGAAGTTAGTTCAGGGTTTGGCCAGTGTATCTCCTGAGGCTGATACCTTATAGAGGGAAGTACTCGACCCAAGAAAGATGGTGTGTGTGAGTGGCGTAGAAGAGGGACTCAGCACAGAAACATTGGCAACTCCTTCCATCACTCTCCTTGAAGCCACAAAACCCAACCTCTTACTATATTACTCCAGTCTTCCCTGAGCTGCCATCCCTTCACTGGAGCTCAGGGTGTGTGCCTGTGAATGAGATTTTGTGTGTTGGCCATTTAAAAGAGTACCTGGTTTTCTCATAGTCTGTCTCACCTTGGTAGACAGAATCCCCACTGATTTCACCAGCAGGTATTATATGGTCTTCTTTTGTTAGCACTGGTACTCTGGGGTGAGGAGCTTGGCATGGGGTTGAGACTCCTCACTTTTCAGGGGGGACCTTTGAAACAGATGTTGAACTAGCCTTGCATGCCAGAATAAAAATCACTTGATAATTTTATGTGGTCTTTTTAATGTATTACTAAATTTGGCTTGCTGATATTTCGCTAAGGATTTATACAACTCTGTTCTTCCAGGTATATTGGCCTATTATTTTCTTCTTGTAGTGTCTTTGGTTTTGGTATCAGAGTAATGATGATCTTGTAACATGATTTGGAATTCTTCCCTTCTCTTCATTTGCTGGAATAATTTGGGAAGAATAGGTATGTATTCTTTATTATATGTTGGTAAAATAGATCTATGAACCTGCTTGGTTCAGGTGTTTTATTTGAAGTTTTTTGGTCATTGATTCAATTTTGGTAGTAGTTATTGGTCTGTTCAGATTTCCTGTTTCTTGCTGATTCAATCTTGGAATGTTATATTTCTAGAAGTTTACTCACTTCTTCCAGGTTCTTCATATTTTTGACATATAATTGTTTATCATATTTTCCTGTAATCCTTTGTGTGTATTTCTGTGGCATCAGTTGTCATATTCTTTTTTTTTTTTTTTTAATTTGAGCCCTCATTTTTATTCTTGATGAGTCTGGTGAAAGATCTTTAGTTTCGTTTATCTTTTCAAAGAACCAGCTCTTACTTTCGTTGATATTTTCTATTATTTTTTAGTCTCTATTTCATTTATTTTTGCTCTGATCTTTATTATTTCCTTCCTTCTACCTACTATTTGTTTTGTTCTTTTTTCAAGTTTCTTTAGGTATAAAGTAAGATGTTTATTTGTGATTTTTCTTATTTCTCTATAGCTGCTATTGCTCTAAATTTTGTAGAACTTCTTTGGCTTGTGCCATAGATCTTGGGTCACTGGTTTTCATTTTCATTTGTCTTAAGGTATTTTTGATTTTTTTCCTTGATCTCATTGTTAACCCGTTTATTGTTTAATAGCATGTTTTTTAGCCTCCACATGTTGGTGTGCTTTTCAATTTTCTTATAATTGATTTCAAGTTGCATACCATTATGATCAGAGAAGATGCTTGATATAATTTGTTTTCTTAAGTTTATTGAGATTTCTTTTGTGCCCTAACATATGGTCCATCCTGAAAAATGTTCCATGTGCACTTGAAAAGATTGTATATTCTGCTGCTTTTTGTTGAAATGTTCTAAAAGTATGAATTAGGTCCATCTGGTGTAATGTGTAATTTAAGGCCACTATTTCCTTGTTGATTTTCTGTCTGGAAGATCTCTCCATTGATGTCAATATGGTGTTAACATCCCCTATTACTATTGTCTTACTGTCACTCTCTCCTTTTTGTCTGTCAATATTTGCTTTATATATTTAGGTGTTACAACATTGAGTGTATAGGTATTCACAAAAGTTGTATCCTTTTGTTGGATGGATCCATTTATCATTATGAAATGCTGTCTATTTTTATTGCAGCCTTTGTTTGAAAGTCTATTTTATCTGATATATGTATTGCTACCTCACTTTTTATTCATTTCCATTTTTATAAAATATCTTTCTCCATTCTTTTACTTTCAGTTTGTGTGTCCATTCATCTGAAGTGTCTCTCTTATAGGCAGCATCTGTACCAGTCTTGCTTTTTTTTTTTTTTTATTAATTCATCCACTCTTTCTTTTTTGTTTGGAGCAATTAGTCCATTTATATTTAAAGTAATTATTGATAGGATTTAGTGATTGCCATTTTACTAATTGCTTTCTTATTGCTACGGTAGTTCTCTGTTTCTTTCTTATTTTCTTGCTCTCCTCTCTATATGTTGGTCACTTTCTACAGTGTTATGTTTGGATCCCCTTCTTTTTATTTCATTCTTATGGATCTTATCTTTCATATATCTTACAGATTTTGGTTTGTGGTTACAATGTACTTCATATATACCAAGCTATGTTTATAGAGGTCTATTTAAAATAATGGTTGCTTAAGTTGGGGCATATTCTAAAACCACTACGATGTTTTACTCACTCTCTCTATGTTTTTGTCAGTATTTTTTACTTCTTTTTTTGTGTGTGTTTGTGTGTACTTCTTAATTTATTGTTGTAATTACACATTAACTTCCTACTTTGTCTTTTAACTTTTGTAGTAGTTTTATGGTCTGTGGATCCACTGATTTTCCTAAAGGTTTGTTATGAGGATTTTATTCCTTCTTGTATTTTCTCATTCATATTTCTCACATTTTTGTTACTTAAACAGGTCCCTTAAACATTTCTTGCAATATTGTTTTAGTGCCTATGAACTAAATTTAGTGTTAAATCCTATTTGTTAAGAATTTATTTTCATGTTCATAGGGAATTTTTTTTCTGTGATTTTTCTCATTTTTAAAAGATTTTATTTATTTATTGTTTTAGAGGGTGGGGAAGGGAGGGAAAAGACAGGGAAAGAAACATCAATGCGTTGTTGTTGACTCTCACACTCCCCCGACCAGGGATCTGGCCCACAACCCAGGCTTCTGCCCTGACTGGGAATCGAACTGGCAACACTTTCGTCCACAGGCCAGCACTCAATCCACTGAACCACACTAACCAAGGCTGATTTTCTTTTATAGCAATATTTTGCTAGGTTTGGGCATCAGAATTATACTGATCTCAGAAAATAAATTAGGAGTGTTCTTCTGTGTTCTGAAGAATGTTATGTAAGATTGACATACTTTCTTCCTGAAATATTTGGTAAAATCAGTCAGTCACTGAAATCATCTGGTTTGAGGCTTTAGGTAAAAATTTTATCTTGTCTAATAGATACAGGACTATTAACATTTCAAATTTCCATATGTCAGTTTTGCTAAGTTGTGTTTTCTATTTTTCTATTTAATACATGATCTTGAATTTATTTTCATATGTTGTTAAGTGTGTTACTTTATCATTTTAATGTCTTTGGTATCTGTTGTAGCATTCTCTTTTAATTCCTTACTTATCAATTCACGTGTTCTCTCTTAATTTTGGACCAATCTGGCTTTTCTTGTTTTCTATTTTATTAAACCTGTTTTTATTTTTATAATTTAATTTTCTTTTATGTATATTTTGTTCTCCTTTTCTAATTTCTAAAAGGATAATTTAAGTCATTGATTTAAACCTTTCTTCTTCTCCACTACAAGTTTTTAAAGTCATGAATTTTCTTTTAAGCCCTTTGTTTTATGAGTTTTGATATGCCTTTTTTTAATCATTAAATCAGAAATATGTTCCAATGCCCTATTTCTTTTCTTTTTAGATTCATGTAAATTAAAATGCAGGGTAGATTATTAAATTCTTTTATGTTTGGAGCTTTTTCAATATCTCAGTTATTAATTACTAAACTGTCATTGATTTTAAATTAAATTTTGGTGTGAAATATTTTGAACATATTATAACTGAAGACTTATTTTATTGAACAAGTATGGCCTACTTTGCTGAACATTTCATGTGCACTTTTAACAATTATTTTTCTGCCCTTGTTGGGTGAAATGTTTTATGAATGTCAATTAGTACAGTGTTGTTGATATTGTTGTTGAAATTTTCTATAGATTTTCTAGTTTTTTTGTCTACCTTTTATATCAATACTGATAGTGTTAAAACTTCCAGCTTTGACAGGGTTTATTTATAAAACTTTCCTCTTAAATTCTGGCAGTATTCCTTGTTGCAGTGGACATGGGATGAATATATTTTTTCACAACAGTGCTTTTATTTTCTTTGGATAAATACACAGAAGTGGAATTGCTGTCAATAAGCAATAGAACTGTCATGTATTCTGCAATACATGCAAGAAGTGGTATTGCATGTATTGCAGAATACATGACAGTTCTATTGCTTATTTTGGAGGAATTTCCATATTGTTTTCCATACTGGTTACATTTTAATAAACAGTGCATGAGAGTTCCTTTTTCTCCACATCCTCTCTAACACCAGTTATTTCTTGTCTTTTTTTGATAATAGCATGCTCAAAGGTGTGAAGTGATATCTCATTGTGGTTTTGACTTGTGTTTCCCTGATCATCAGTGATGTTGAAATATTTTCATATAACTTTTGACCATCTGTATATTTTCTTTGGAAAAATGTCTATGCAGATCCTCTGCCCATTAGTAATTGGATTATTTGAGGTTGTTTTGCAGTTGAGTTGTATGAATTTTTACATATTTTGGATATTAACCCTTTATCAGATCTATGATTGGCAAATACATTCTCTCATTCATTAGGCTGCTTTTTCATTTAGTTGATAATTTTCTATGTTGTACAAAACTTTATAGTTCGATATTGTCATATTTGTTTGTTGTTGCTTTTGTTTCCTCTGATTTTGGAATCAAATCAAAACTGGTCACCAAGACTTATGTCAAGGAGCTTACCAGCCATGTTTTCTTCTAGGAGTTTTATGGTTTCATGGCATGAATTTAAATCATTAATCTAATTGTTGTGTATGTTGTAAGAGAGTAGTCTAGTTTAATTCTTTTGCATGTGGTTGTTCTGTGTTCACAGTATCATGTGCTGAAGAACCTGTCCTTTCCCCATTGTGTATTCTTAACTTCTTTGTCATAAATTAATTGAACCATGTATGTGTGGATTTATTTCTGGGTTCTCCCAGAAATTTATCTCCCAGATCAACTTATTTCCATTGATCTATGTGTCTCCTTTCATGGCAATACCATACTTTTGTGATTACAATAACTTGGTAATAATTTGAAACCAAAGAAGATGATACCTCTGACTATTTTTCTTTCTCAAGATTGCTTTAGCTACTTGGGGTGTTTTGTGACTCCATACAATTGTAGGAATGTCTGTTTTATTTCTGTGAAAAATGCCATTATAATTTTGATAGCAATTGTATTGAATCTATAGACATTTGAATAAACATTTTAATGATATTAATTCTTTTATTTCATAAACACAGAATATAAGTTTTACAGAGAACAGAATTTTTATCTGCATATCTATATTACAAAAATTAATCAGAAATTTTATAAAATGCCCTGTTTGCTCACTCTAATACATTTACTTGTGAAAATCTTGTTGAATTATTTATTATATTTTCATTTAATTTTTTATTTTTTCTATGCATATTTCTAAAAATTTGAAATGAGAGTTTTATAGAATTTTATCTGCTTAATATAATATGTCCAAATGGCTTTTCTTTTAACCCACTTTTGTTATAGTCATCATTTAAATGGCTTCACTTCATTCATGTTATATATTTTTTCACAATAGTGTTTTTATTTTCTTTGGATAAATACACGGAAGTGGAGTTGCTGGATCATATGACAGTTCTATTGTTCACTTCATTCATGAATATATTTTTTCACATTGATTTAAATGTGAAAAAATGCCTTACCACAGTTGATTAGATTTATTAAGCATAAAAACATTTTCCTACTTTTACCATTAAATGTTACATGATCTAAATAGCATTGGGGTTTACTTTTCTTATTTTTTTAAGGGAATGAAAACTATAAACACTGTGGTGAGAAGTAAATGAAATATTCTATATTAATACTTAGTACACTCCTTGAAATATAGTTGACTAAGAGAAATTTTTATTTATTCTTATCTTTTGAGACATATCCTTTGTATGCAGATGCCATACCACTGATACAGGGATATATAGTGCAGAAAATGGGAAAGCAGCCAGTGGTGAATATTTGTGTCATGTGGAATTGGTCATACATTAAGGAATAACTTGGGACAGATATGTTGTGAATATTAAATTGTGATGAACATAAGAAACATATTTTTGGCATCAGATATTTGCTAATATATGGTTTTGACAAAGATAGTTTATTTTCTTTATATCTCATCTTTATATTTCTATATAAACAATATTTTTTGCAATCTTATGATACAAGTTGAACTTGGAGGTAGCCTGCAAGTCTTTGCTTCTATATGAAATGTCTGTATTTTAAAAACTCAAATTGTCATTTAAAGTAAATGTGTAAGTTAATAAGCACTCACTCCAGTGGAGATTTCAGAAGCAAAGTGACATATTAAAGAACATGAATCAGGGACCAGGAGCCCAGTACCTAGGTCTATTGCTGTCACTAACGTGTTGAGAGAAATACTAATTAGTTGAGTTTGGTTTACTCATTTATAGCATTAGAAATGTCATGATTAATTGTGTATGTCAACTTGACTGGTCACAGGGTACTTGGATTAAACGTTGTCTCTGTGAGGATGTTTCCAAATAAGATTAGCTTTTGAATTGGTGAACTCAGTAAATTAGTCTCCCCTCCCCAATGTGGGTTGGCACCATGTAGTGCTTGAAGGCCTAGATAGAATAAAAGGTAGAGAAAGACAGAGTTCACCTCTTTTTTTCTGCTTCTGTTGAGCTGGGACATCTCTTCTCATCCTCTCCTGTCCTGAAAATAGGATTTATACCATTGGTTCCCCACTGTTCTTGGGCCTTTAGACAAAACCTGAATTACACCACTGGCTTTCTTGGGACTCCATTTTGCAAGTGGAAGACTGAGACTTCTAAGCCTCTAAAATTGTGTGAGCTAAGTTCTCAAAATATATCTTTTTGATTTTTTGAGAGATTATATTTCTCTGAGAGCTCTAATATGAGATGTATTTCTTAGTTTATATTTGATATTTCAGGACCAGAAATATCTACAGAAAAACAAACATTTTAAGTGTTTTATTTTAATTTAATTTTCAGGTAATTGAGCAAATATCAACACTTTTAAAAATAATTAGGACCTAGCTGGTGTGGTTCAGTTGGTTGGAGCATTGTCTCATGAACCGAGGGGTTGTGGATTTGGTTCCAGGTCAGGCAGTGTGCTAGGGGTGACCGATTGATGTTTCTCTCTCACATTAATGTTTCCCCCCCACCTCTCTCTCCTCCTTCCTTCTTCTCTCTGTAAAAATCTCTGAGTATGTCCTTGGGTGAAGATTAAAAAAATAGTGTGTGGAACATCGAATGGCTCTAACATCTTCAACACAGAAGAACTGATAAATTAAAGTTTTAAAATTCAATTAATTTTCCAAAATAAATAAGAGGAGAAAGTGAAATAATTTCATTCTATATCCTAGTGAGCTAGGTCCATGTCTGCATGGTGTTGTAGCCCTATGGCCTCCAAGAAGATACTTTTATTTTGTCATTTAAAAAATAAAAATGTTGAGTCTAATTTCCATTTGGAAACTAAGAATATTGACACATTGGGTATCATCATTTGGAGTCACTTCAATGGGAGTCACTTCTAACCAAATGATTCTAATGGGGATAAAAATATTATAGTTTTTTATCAGATTAATTAATACTAATATACATATTTATTTTAAAATGATATACTGTTAAATCAATATGATAATAATATGAGTTTTAATCTAAGTTTTCTGGGGGAATTTATAATTACAGTTTTGGAACCCAGTTTTAATACTCTCAGCATCAAAGAGAGAGTAAGGGTGCTTCCATTATATGAAATACTAAGTGTCACTGCTGCATTCTTGAATACTAATGATAGAACTAAAAGCTGGGGAAGATTGAGCCAAATTCACTTACTTGAGAGTACCTCAGGAAATAGGTACACTTCCTTCCTTCATAGCTAGCTACATGAGTGGAAAGCTAAATGACTGTTCTAAAGCAAGTGTCTGTGCTTCATAGAAAGAAACCCGTAGAAATTGAAAACCCAATTGCTGAAGTCAAGGGACATAAGTAAAGATTGGGATGCCAATTGCATTAAAGTGTATGGTAGGAAAGAACAAACTAATAAGAATGTAAGAAATGTCTTGCAATGCTGGACTGTGTTCTGATAATTCCATAAGAAATGGAAGTTGACATAGTCCATTACCTAGAAATAAAACACATTTTTAGATCAAGCAGCCATTTTTCACAGAGTTACAAAAGCTCAGCCAGCGAGAAAGCTAAATAGGAATGGAGAAAAACGGGCTTGCTCAGATCCCTGTAGGCTGATTAGCCATTCATGTCATTATCAGTTCATAGACTAGTTAGTGGGTGAAGATTGGACTAAATGATAAGACCTTAATTATATGTATTTATCTCCAGAGATAACCAGGATCCATGGACTATTCCTGGAAATTTCAGTTTTTCGTTACTCTTGTGAGATGAAGGAGAGACTCATTGAATATGATGAATTGTGCTAGGCCCACATTGTCCTGACTTTTAAGGATAAAAACCTCATTGTGTAGACTAACTAATTTTAAGAAAACATTGGGTTGGCCAAAAATTTTGTTTAGTAAACTAAAACACATTTTTCATTTTCATTAATAACTTTATTGATTTGCATATTTTGAGTATGTTGGCTGTCTCCCTCATGGTATAACATTGATTGTTTTCAATTAATGTCTCAATTTGATCGCTATCAACTTCCTCTGGGCCTCCCCAGCAGTGAAGGTGTAGCTGAACAGGAGGCTAGGATGAGCACAAGGCATACACACACCACCTTTGGAGAATAACCAAGCAGTTTGGAGACTTTTCATTCCTAAAGCAGTTGTAGGGGAGGAAAAAATTATTTTCCTATTATCTTCCTCGGTTCTCCAGCTGGGTCCCTGAAAATCAGATTGGGAAAAGACAGACTGATAAGAGAAAAACAAGTTTGTTAGCATTCTATCTACACATGGGAGTATTCAGAGATGAGTAATCCAAAGGGGAGGTTAGAATTTGGGTTTCTATGGCATCTCAGACAAGGAACAATGCATTTTTGGAGAACTGAGATAACAAAGGAAAAAGATGAAGTGTCTTAGGTCAACAAGTTGTAGGAAAGCAAACGGAGAAACTAATGGGAGGTGAAGGCTAATTAGTAAAGTTTGTTATGCAGGTTCCTCAGGTAAGGGTTGAAAGCTGTCTCTGGTGACTAGTCTTTGCCCTTCCTGGTGGTGGTTGGGGGCAACTTTGTAAATTTATGTTCTGCCTGTAAGCAGATAGAGGTATGACAAGCAAAGCTTTTCTTATATCTGCTTCTGAATTGCCTTTAGCTCAAAATAATCTGTATGCCAGAAGGGCATATATTGAGTGACATATTCGGCTACCCTACATAGTTAAACTTTCACTCTCACCTCTAAAACTGAAACACTCCAAACTGCTTAGAATAAAACTTAAGCAGGCAGAAATAGAAAGCCATTCCAAGTCAAATGCCTAATAAAAAATTGGGGTAATATTATTTTTATGAATCTAGACAATAGAACCTAGGCATTAAGAAATAATATAATATTTTAATTTAGTATGAAGTTTTAGATTTATGCATATCTTCTTATATTTCTCTAAATCCTCCCCATTTACCTCTTTTTTATACAAATCTTAAAAATGGTAAAACATTATTTTGGTGATGAGCGGTAATGAGTTTTAATGAATAAGTGAGGATAAATTATTTGTAATTCCTTCCTTATAGCTTTTCATGTCTAAGTAGAGAGACGACTTAAAAAAAATTTTTTGCTCTAGGACTTTAATGGTGTCACGGCTTATATTTAAATCTTTTATCCACCTTAAATTTATTTTTGTGTATGGTGTAAGTTGGTGCTCAAGTTTCACTTTTTTGTACATAGCTGTCCAGTTCTCCCAACACCATTTGTTGAAAAGGCTATTTTTATTCCATTTTATGTTGCTGTCCCCTTTGTCAAATATTAATTGACTGTAGAGACTTAGGTTTATTACTGGGTTCTGTGTTTTGTTCCATTGGTCCATGTGCCTGTTTTTATGCCAGTACCAGGCTATTTTGATTACAATGGCCTTGTAATAGAGTTTGGTATCAGGTATTGTGATCCCTCCTACTTTGCTCTTCTTTCTCAAAATTGTAGCAGCTATTCAGGGTCATTTATGGTTCCATATAAATTTTTGAAGTGTTTGCACTGTTGGTGGGATCATAGTCTGGTAACTACTATGGAAAACAGTATGAGATTTTCTCAGAAAACTAAAAATGGATCTGCCTTTTGACCCAGCAATTCCACTGCTAGGATTATATCCTAAGAACCCTGAAACACCAATCCAAAAGAACCTATGCACCCCAATGTTCATAGAAGCACAATTTACTATAGCTAAGTGTTGGAAGCAACCTAGGTGCCCATCAGTAAATGAACAGATCAAAAAACAATAATACATTTACATGATGGAATTCTATGCAGCAGAAAGTAAGAAGGAGCTCCTACCCTTTGCAACAGCATGGATGGAACTGGAAAGCGTTTTGATGAGTGAAATAAGCCAGGTGATGAAAGACAAATACCATATGATCTCACCTTTAACAGGAACCTAAACAACAAAAAAAACCACACAAGCAAAATATTGTTGGGAACCACCCTGCCTGGTTTCAGGAGCTGTAACCTCCCATGGCTAAGGCTAAGTGGGAGACCTCTGGATCAGGAGACTTGAAGGAGATAAGCTTATCTCCCTGTAGGAGCACTGCCTGCTCCTTGCCTGGCCTCCATTGCTTGGTTGGTTAGCCAATGATGGGTAACATTCCTCAGAGGAGAGTGGGTCTAAGCCAAGCATAATCATGTGGGAAGGCCCTCAGGGAGAGACCCAGGGGGCTGTGGAAAAGAGGGGGTGATCAACCCCTACCCCTCAGCTTTCACAAAGCCTGAGTCCTCATTCTGCCTGTGAGACATCCAAATCTCCTGGCTGCCTTTGTTGCCTCTGCACGACTCAAGCCTATAACAATAACAGGGGGTGGTGCATTCCACACTAGGGAGAGTGGACTTCCCAGGGTAATCAGGCCTGAAAAAAGGGTAAGTAAATTGCTATGAAACCTTCTTTGCTGAGTATGTTCTTAATTAGATTATGAAGGCCCGGGCAGGAAATGAATTTAGCCTAAGTTCTGTAGTTTTTTAGGTGATAAGACCCCAACTCAGGGTGAGCCCTTTGAACATTATCTATCTGTTTGATCCTCACTGCTAGACAATGGTTAATAAGTTGTATCTGTATTCCTACCCCAAAACTACCTAATAAAAGCCTGCTCAGGAAACAGCACAGGGCGCTCTCCTTTGAGCGAGTGACCAAGCCACTCTGAGGCACCCTCCCCTTGAGAGGGTAGCCATGCCGTCCCTATTCCTCCACAGGACTCGGTAGTCTGTGTGTATGTCTCTCCTATCTCAAGCATCTGCAGTGGCTGCTGATACTGCTGGCTGGTGTCCGCCTCAAAATATAGCCAAAGACACTGAAATAGACAACAGGTTGACAATGACCAGAGCAGAGAGGGGAGAGAATTTCAGGGGAAAAGGGGAAGGGTTTACAGGAACAAGTATAAAGGACACATGGACAAAAACTAGGGGCGATGGAAATGGGCGGGAGGTTAGGAGCACTGGAGGAGGGTGGGCTGGGATGGGAATAAAAGACAGAAAACTGTACTTGAACAACAATTAAAATAAAAAATAATTTTATTTTTGCTTATAATCACTTAAAAGGCACTAACAACTCTTTACCTAGTGGCAACCAATAGAGATACATTTAAACTATCCTCCTATTGAGTAGCTTGCTATATCAGTGTAACTGGTAACAGTGTCTTAATATTTTGTTTAACATTATGCCCCAAACCATGACACCACCACCACCACCACCACTATCACCATGATTAACAACAAGCATTATTATACATCTATTTACTAGGCACTATGCTACCATTTTATAAATTCTATCTACTATGTGTCTGAGTGGTTACTATAATCCAGGAACTTCTATAGGCACCAGGAAAATGTCAGTGAACAAGGGAGACAAAATCTCTGCTCTAATGGAGCATCTGTGTTAGGGATGAAAAACCTGAGCTCAGACAGATCAAATACATTTCTCTAGATCACAACAGGCATCAACAGCCTCTGACTAATCTGGGATTCCAAGTCAAGTGTATGTGATTGTGTAGACCAGGGGTGTCAAACTGATTTTCACCAGGGGCCACATCAGCCTCACGGTTGCCTTCAAGGGCCAAAATAATTTTAGGACTGTATAAATATAACTACTCCTTAACTGTTAAGGAGTTGAAATTATATTCAGCTCTTTTAAGGCCACTGTGAGGCTGATGTGGCCCCCAGTGCAAATGAGTTTGACACCCCTGGTGTAGACAATCGAGTAGTCTATTTACATCAAGCATGTAGTCCATTTTTATGAACCCAAAATGTTTTGTCTTAACAATATTCCTAATTACTATGTATTACAATATAATTCTTTGCTTGCTGTTTTGAGTCATCTGTCCACAAGGCTGTTTTCATCTCAATGTAAGGAATTGCTATTCTAATTCTTCTCCAGATGTGTAGAAATTAAATCTTACTTTGGTTTTTTGATTTATTTTCTCCCCTGCAATACATCTATATTGACTGTAAATTTACCAGAAATGAAACTATTCATGTTAAAAATGTATGATTTTTTTCTCAGAATGAATCTTGTTAAAACAGTAGTACTGTACATCTGAATAAAAATTAACTCTTCCGTAGAGCATTGCATAACATTCACAGGACTTCCTTCTTGTCTCCTAGGCAGTTGTCACGCATCTTAGAGAAACTTGAAATCAAACAGTTGGCAACTTCTGAGTCAAAGCATCTCTCTAAGCTCTCCCATATTTTGTGTATTCTATGAATTCATGATTCTCTTCAGGAATGGAGTCATGGACTAGACCTTGAGAGTAATAATTTGAGGAAGATCGATTGTACATTGTGATTTATGTATGTCAAAAAGCCAGTAATCCCATAAAGCTGAGATTAAAACTATAGCAATGAACAACTGCTGCAGTTGACTCCTTTCGTTCCTTTCAGAAACGTAAAGCAGAAACTGGATTTTAATTCTGAAGTCTTGAAGGAAGAGATAGAGTGAGACAGCATGTCATCTGAATAACATTAACTTTTTTTTACTATTACATGAAATCGATGTTATGCTTCTGTGACTGTTGGTTTTCGCCTAGTCGCCTGGCAACCTGATGTACACCTGAATACAGCCTCTACAGTGAACTTCATGAGGTTTCAGAAGCCATTTCTCTTTGACTTATTTTAGACTTACAGAAGAGTTACAAAAATATTAGAGTTCCATTATATCCCTCGTAGTTTTTTTCCTCCCAGTAATGCTAACATCTCACATAACTATGGTAAAATACTCAAAACTTGGAAATTAATATTGGTACAATACTAATTACTAATCTACAGACTTTTCTTGGCTTTTACCATTTATCCACTGATGTTTCATTTTGTTGCAGGGTCCAGTACAAGATCCAGCCTTGCATTTAGTTGTCACGTCTCCTCAGTTCCTCGGTCTGTGATAGTTCTACCTTTTCTTGCCTTTCATCAGTACTTTTTAAGGTACTGCTCAGTAGTTGACAGAATGTATCTCGATTTGGATTTATCTAATGTTTGTTAACAATTGGATTAAAGTTATGGGTTTTTAGTAACAACAGCACTTCTCAGCACATTATATTGGGTATGCATGACGTAGAGACATTTTGTTACTGGTGATGTTACTATCAATCACTTGTTTAAATAATGTGTGCCAAGTGTATTTATTGGTCTTTTTGAACAGGTTGATAGTTTTTGACAAATGCATAGTTATATTTCCACCTTCACAATAATGTACAGAATTGTTCCACTAGTCAAAATTGTTTCTCATGTATCTCTTTTATCCCTACCCCTCTCCCCACTTCCAGTCTCTAGCAACCACTAACCTCATTTCCATCCTTTATAGTTTTGCCTTTATAGAATGTCATTTAAAGAAGATTGTAAACTATGTAGCCTTTTGTGTCTGATTCTTTGATTTAAAATTTCATTTCAGATCCATACACCATATTGTGTGAATCACTCATTAGTTTCTTTTTCATTTATGAGTACTATTTCATTGCAATGATGTACCACAGTTTTTATTCCTTAGATTTTGTGCTATAATCATGACAGTATAAGATGGAAGTGAAAACAAATGGGAAGAGTGATTTTTATACATTGTCTTGTACATATATTCCTTTATAACTATTATTGTTTGGTATTTTAAATACAGTCAAACCTCAGTTCTCAAATGTCTCCCAACTTGAACAATTCCATTCTTGACCAAGTTGTTCATGGAAAAAAATGTCTCTGTTGTTGCACAAAACTCCAGTTCTCAACCTGACAACCCTTTCATGCTGATACTACATATGATCAGTCACCTGTATGACTTGGTTTTCAAACAAATTGCTTCTTGAACAGCCTTCCAGACAAATTAAGTTCAAGAACTGTGGTTCCACTGTAATGTAAAATTTTCTTTTAGAATATCTGTCAATTGAGAACAGTTTGAACTTATTCAGTGGAGAACTATGATACTCCACACAAATGATCAAATAGCATCTTGGATTTTCTTGTGAAGAGGAGGGTGCTCAATAATATCTACCAATAATCATAATATGCCAGCAGAAATTTTCAAATAATGTAAACTACCACATCCTCCTATTGCCTGGGGAAGGAAAGTGGGCATCAAACTTAATTTACCAACTACAGTCATCTTGGAATTGTCTAATTTAGTGGATTTTCCTAGTTATCCAGCTTCATATCAATAACTTTTTACCTATTAAAAAATCTAAGAAAATTGTCCATATAAATGGCCAGAAAAATGAGAGAGTTCACTATACCCTATAAAAGATAAAGTTTAGGAATAACTCAATGTTCAAATAAAAGGATCATCTAAGCATAGGGTGAAATTGGAGAAAGCTTTTTTTATGATTTTTTTTTTGCTAAAATATTTTAGCAGGTAGTTCCTTTTTGTAAATTCTACTGCTGATAATGCAAAAATGCAATGTTTTGTTAGCAATTTTTTTAAAGCATGGGCTGTGGGGTTTCTTATCAATAACCCTTCTATTATTGCTCTGTATGCTATGTATTAATTTGATCAACAAGGGACCACTATAATCTATCACTGCAGTGATCCATACATTGAAGACTCCCTAAGTACATGTTGACACAATATTGCAGCAGTGATCCATGAATTATATGCACTTCAGATCTGAGTCATTACAAGTTTAATGGGAGAAATGAAGCAATTCCACCGAAAAATACCAGTTTTGACTCTTTGATCAATTCTTCCATAAACACATTTCCAATGTCTCTCAGTAATGAATATTCTTCCTGAACTACCCCTGCTTATTGTTTTGTGACTTTATCAACAATAAAAGCCCTATTTTATATAGGCTATATTTGAAACTCCTTGAGTGCCACAGAAAAGATCTATGGAATGATTTACACACTAGCATACACATTATTCTTTTGTGAATGATGGAAAACACTATTTTAATCTTCTTAAAGACTGGGCATAATAATTACTCAATAGACTTAATGTGAAATAAAATTAAATTTTTATTTGGGTCATTCTTCAGTCTGTTCTTCATTATAAAGCATTCATGAAGTTACTGTCATGGCAGACTGAGCACAGGACATGTCACAACATTCCCTGGTTTTAGCATTTATTCCTTTGATTCCATCATCTTTCTTTTAAATATTAAATTTTTATAGTACATATTATGCAAAGTAGGGATAATTTCTCAAATACTTATAATGCAGTTGCTACATGTGTTAGACTTATAAACATTCTTTACCCTGCTGAGTGCATACTGGGCACATGCAGAAGGCCAATCATGGAGACAGGAAGTTGAATAAAAAGAAAAAGAATAAAGGATGAAGAGGGTTTGGAGAAGTCATCCTAAAGTGACGTTCATCTGAAATGGGAGGTGAGTTGAAGACAATAGGTAGAAAAATAGAAGACAGTGGGAAGGAATTTAGACAAGATAAAAATATTCTCAGTAGCTTTTCTTTTATCAATAAACCCAAGATTGAGTTATTGAGCCTTTATGGTGTGTGTAGAGGCAGAAACCTGTGGAAAATGAAAAAGACTTCATTGTGAGGACTTCACAGAACTTTTCCTGCCAAAGTTTCCAGTTTCCCATTCTTTGCCAAGGAAACCTATAACTGACACTGTCTTTCTTTCTCTGTTTTGAGAGACAGGACATGTAGTAGTTATGGATTAGATTGCCAGAGTTCAAATTCTGAATATCTTCGGTATGTCTTATGGTAAATTGGGTAAAGCATAAATCTGTCTTTGTTTCTATTCAGTGTAGCTTAGTTTTTTTTGTTTTTATTTTGTTTTGCTTTTTACCATGATTTCCTGTTCTTGTGAACTTAGTTTTATGTCTCTGATTACTTTAATGTCCTTACTTAAATGTTTCTTTGATTTTATCCTATTATTGCATTTCTTGAAGTCTGAGTTCTCCAGGTGGTTGTTTTTGTTGCCTCTCATAATAATTTTTGTCCTTGTGAAGTGTGTGGGTTTTCCTGTGAATATAGGTTTAGCGTGCCTTCTTTGATTATTGTTCAATGTGCTCTGGGTTGTAGAGACATTCCTGTGCAAAAGTCTTATTTTCGTCTGCTGGGAAATATGCATTTTATTCATTGTATGTCATGGGGTTTTCATCTGAGTATTGTAATTTCAGATCCAATATCAACAGAAGGTGTAAGGTTGGGGCTTGTATTCTACTATATAAGGGGGGCTTGTATTCCACTCTTTCTTATAACCGTGGCGCCTGGTGAACCACTTAGCTTTTTGCCATTTTCTAGAGCCAGTGAGTAGAGCTGCCTCATCTCTGGTTCATGGATTGACAGCCCATTGTGGTTCCTGGGTTTCTGTGCAGAGTTGGCATCCAGCTCTCCACTGTATACAAGTCTGAGCTTCATCTCCCCCTGCTTAGTACAGGCAATTAATGTCCAGTCCTACAAGGCTGTCACAGCTTCAGTTACCCCGTGTGCCTTTCAGCTTCAGTCTGGCTCACCTCTGTAACTCTGTGTTTCTTAGTTATAGAAATTTTGCTCTCTTTTATATGGTTATATTTCATCCAGAATTTTCATTTGCTTAGTGGAGCTGGCTGAGGTGAAGATGACATGAGGGTGTGGAGTGGACTTTATAACTGAACTCACTATTTAGACCCAAAACTAATTTAAACTATTTACGATTTTGCTTCTTTATCAGAAAAAATTTGTTTTTTGATAATTTAATGAGATAATGCATGCAAAGTTGTTAGTACTGTGTGTGGTATATGAAAAGTGCTCAATAAAAATTAGCTGGTATTATTAGCTCATCTAAATTTGAAATTTTGTATATGAAATATTACATATTAATATATACCAAAATATTAATAGTATAATAACTATTTTTCCATAAGTATATAAATACAACATATGTATTTAAACACTATTGGGCCTTATTATGTGCCCGAAAGTATTTTAAGCACTTTGTAAGTATTGACTCATATCTTACAACAATCTTATGAGGTACGATTATTACACTCTATTTAATAACCTATTTATGATTACTCCTATTTTACAGGTGAGGAAACAGACAAAATGACCTTAAGCAATTACATTAAGTCACACAGCTAGTCAATGTAAAAGCTGTATTTCAACTTACGCAGTCTGGTTACCAAGCCAGTTCTACTCGTACTATGCTGCTTTTTTAATGTTTATTGATACTATTTTCTATTCATAATATTAAGAACCTTCTCCAACTATATTTTCACAGTAAGCAATGCTTTCTGGTAGATATTAGATATCAGGGTCTACTGAAGCAATTCTTTGTAAAAATCAAAACCATGTAACAGAATGCAGAAGAATGCTTGTGGGGTGCTGCTCTGCTGAAGCTATTCGTGCATCCAGATAAAGCTGAAGCAAGGTCAAGATGCTGAGTGGATGTCTTTAAAAAAATGGTTTGGACAGGCACTTTCCAAAGGACAGTATACAAAATCACACACAAAAAAGTGTACAGTATCATTGGTCATTGTGCCATTTCTCAATTTATGGCCATTCAGCTTCAAATTTCACCTTCAATATGCGCTCTGTGGTAATTGAGTTCCTTTTAAGCATTTGTCCTTTAAAGTGAGCGCAATGTTAAGCCTTCTCAGTGGAGGGCGCCAGAGGAACGTTACAGGAAGAAATGTCTCCTCTCGCAGCTTGTTTCCTGGTGCTTTAATGTGCGTGCGGTGTGGCTGGGAGGACACCCACAGGAGCTCTGCCACCAACTCAGGCCCAGAGAACATGAATCCGCAGAGACCTCGCAAGTCTCAGCCAGGGCTGGTGGGAACCTCCCGGTGGTCCTCAATGAGGAAACCAGCACTCCAACGACCTCCTGCTGGCACAAGGACCCTGATGCCCTCTGCAGGCATCAGTGGGACCCCATAAGACTCAGAGGGCCCTGCTTTACTGCTGCTGTCACTGTAGGGCAAGAGTGGTGTGGGGCTCAGCTTCTCACCCATCTTCTTGTCGGTGTACTGAAGGCTGACCACCTACTCCCTACCTACTCTCCAGGGAACTGTTTTGTGTGTCCAGCTTTGCAGACCAGCCTTAGCTTGGACAAACCAGTCAATTTTCCACTGCCCAGTGATCTAACTCAAGCCTTCTTCAAGGTTTGAACTTCAGTCTTCAGGAAGGGAGTCCATTTTCAGGTTGGTCCTTTCTTGGTCCTCTCTCTCGGTACTAGGAAACCACAAGGTTTTATATATATATAGTTTGGTATATATTATATATAATATATATAATAGTTTATATATACACATAATATATAAATATATATAATAGTTTATATATTATGTATAATGTATACAGTAGTTTGATAATTCCTTATATTAAACTTCAGTTTAATCCACCATGTGGTTTCTATCACCTGTTCCGACCCAGACTAATGCCACCATTAGACAGTGCAAATTTAAACCACCAAGAAATAGAACTTCTTTAGAATAGCCCCCCAAAATTTTAAAAGTGGATAATACCAAATTTTGGTGTAGGACACCTGGAACTCTTGCTCATTTTGGGGGGCAGTATAAAATATTATTGGCCCATTGGAAATAAAGCCTTACCATTTCTTATAAAACTAAATATTCACCTATCCTATTTGTATAAAAACATGTTCATAAAAAGGCTTGCCTAGGAATGTTCTGAGAAATTGTGTTCATAATAGCCCCAAACTGAAAACAAAGAAATGTTCATCGAAAGGTACGTAGATAAAAAGAGTATGTTCCATTCATTTGATGGAATACTACTCAGTAATAAAAGCCAAGAAAACACTATTGATATGCAACAACATAGATGAATTTCAAAAATATACTGAGTTAAAGAAGCTTTAAACAAAATGTTCATATTATATAATGGTATTTTTATTGCGTTCTAGAGCAACTAATGTAATATTTGGTAGAAGAAAAAAACAATGATTGTCTCTGGGAAGAGTACAGATTAATTGGGAAGGAACTTGCAAAAACTTTCTGGGCTGATGGTATATTCCTCTTGATATTCTATAACAAAATAGCAAGAATGGATCTTTAAAAAATGGGAGTTTAGATTATTCAGGTTATGCATTTGTCAAAACTTATCAAATGGTACTGTTATGATTTGTGCATTTCATACTACACTTAACCTAACTTTTTAAAGAAATTATGTGTGTGTATATATATATATATATTTTGTTCTTGTGTGTGTGTATAGACATATATGTCTATACACACACACATACATTAAAGTATTTAGATGGAAAGTATGCTGAATCCTGTAAATTATTTTGCAATGCATTCAAAATATAGATGAACAGATAGATGCCTAGGGGGTAATAGTGGATATATAATAAAACAAGTAAATATAGAGAAGTATCAATTGTGGAATCCTTAACAGGGTGGTTGGGATATGGGTATATACTTAAAATTTCTTTTTTCAATTTTACTATGTTTTTGAAATTTTTCATAAAAAGGTAATTGGGTAAGTTCCTATTCAGGTTCTTTGCCCATTTATTAATGGGGTTATTTCTTTTTTAGTGTCAAGTTTTGTAAGTTCTTTATAAATTTTGGATATTAACGCCTTATCAGATGGTCTGTGAATATGTTCTATTCAGTGGGCTGCTTTTTATTTTGTTGATGGTTTCCTTTCCCATGCAAAAACATTTTAGTTTGACGTAGCCCCATTTGTTTATTTTTTCTTTCATTTTCCTTGGTGGGGGACATAACTAAAAAATTATTGCTGTAAGAAATGCCTGAGATTTTACTGCCTATATTTTCTTCTATGAATTTTATGGTTTCATGTCACATGTCTCTGATCCATTTTGAGTTTATTTTTATGTGTGGTGTAAGAAGATGGTCTAGTTTCACTTTTCTGCACCTATCTGTCCAATTTTCCCAACACCATTTGTTGAATAAACTGTCTTTAGCCCATTGTATGTTCTTGCTTCCTCTGTCAAATACTGACTATAAACATGTGGGTTTATTTCTGGACTCTCTATTCTGTTTCATTGATCTATGTGTCTGTTTTATGCCAGTAGCAGGCTGCTTTGATTATTATGGCCTAGTAGTATAGTTTGATACAAGGCAGTGTGATTCCTTCAACTTTGTTCTTTTTTCTCAGGATTGCTGTTGCTATGCAGGGCCTATGTGGTTCCATATAAATTTTTGAAATATTTGTTCTAGTTTTGTGAAATACATCTTTGGAATCTTGATAGGAATTGCATTGAGCTTATAGATTGCTTTGGGTAGTATGGACATTTTAATGATGTTAGTTCTTCCTATCCATCAACATGGTATGTTTTTCCATTTATTTGTATCTTCTTCAGTTTCTTTCTTTGGTGTCTTTTTGTTTAAGATTTTATTTATTTATTTTTAGAGAGGGAAGTGAGTGGGGGGGAGAGAGAGAGAGAGAGAGAGAGAGAGAGAGAGAGAGAGAGAGAGAGAGAGAAACATCAATGTGTGGTTGCTGGGGGACAGGGCCTGCAACCTAGGCATGTGCCCTGACTGGGAATCGAACCTGTGATGCCTGGTTCGCAGCCCGCGCTCAATCCACGGAGCTATGCCAGCCAGGGCTCTTTGGTGTCTTATAATTTCCAAGTATATGTCTTACAGGTGGCCAGTGGACACTTGACAAGATGTTCAACATCACTAATCATCAGAGAAATGCAAATTAAAACCACAATGAGATATGACTTCACACCTGTCAGAATGCCTATCATCAATAAATCAACAGATATCAAGTGCTGGCAAGGATGTGGAGAAAGGGGAGCCCTTTTGCACTGTTGGTGGAAATGCAGATTGGTGTAACCACTGTGGAAAGCAGTATGGAGATAACTCAAAAAATTAAAAATGGAACTGCCTTAGGACCCAGCAATCGTACTACTTGGAATTTATCCAAAGAAACCCAAAACACTAATTCTAAAGAACATAAGAACATATTCATTGCAGCGTTATTTACTATCACCCAGACCAGGAAGCAGCCCAAGTGTCCATCAGTAGATCAGTGTATAAAACAACTATGGTACATTTCCTCTAAAGAATATTACTTGACCATAAAAAACAGGAAAATTTACCCTTTGCAATAGCATGGAAGGATCTGGATAACATTATGCTAAGTGAGATAAGCCAGTCAGAGAAAGAAAAATACCATACGATTTCACTCAAATATGTAGTCTAATGAACAAACTGAACTAACAAGCAAAAACAGAGACAGACTCATAGATGGAGAGCAGGCTGACAGTTCTGAGGGTGGGGAGGTTAGGGGTTGGAGGGACTGAGCAAAGGAAAAGGACTCATGGACATGGACAACAGTGTGGTGATTGGGCAGGGAAAGGAGGTATAAGGGAAATAAATGGTAATGGAAAAATACAATAAAGAAAAAAGTTTAAAAAATAATGGAAAAGCTAAATTAAAAGGTAATTGAAAAAAAAACTAGAGATGATTAAAACCATCATACATTTTTGTCTCAAAACTGTTCAAACTTGGCTTGCTGGGAGATCAAAGTGCCGGTTTTGTAGGAGTGTTGTGAGCTGACAGTCTCTTTTGAGTTCATGCAACCTCACTCACAATACAAGTGTTTTTTCCAGTGCTAAAGACTGAGGAAAATTGGCTGGCTTGAGTTTACTGTTATAGCATCTCTCTTTTCTTACACTTTATTGTGGTCTGTGTGGTAGCCTAGAGTATCTTTGTTTTTGTGATGAAGGCATGTGTAGTGGTATGAAGGTATACATTTGTACTCTGTAATTGTTATAAGACTTAGCCTGACTAAACCGTACCATCTAGAACTAATGTATAAATGGCTTCATTCATCAGCTTTTTGTTTCATACATGTAAATCTTGATTAAGCTGTAAATTCTCCAGTGTAGAATCCATCTTCTATTCATTTTGCATTCTCTACCCAGAGAATTCCATAGACACAGGGGACATTTACATGATAA
This sequence comes from Tonatia bakeri, assembly GCA_004024845.1. NCBI lineage: Eukaryota > Metazoa > Chordata > Mammalia > Chiroptera > Phyllostomidae > Tonatia > Tonatia bakeri. The sequence goes on along the minus strand of PVIA01000486.1, from coordinate 353,833 downwards.
TAGTGTCAATTATTTAGATGTTTAAAGTCTTTTGAAACATCCAGGTAATGCCAGGATGCTCACCAATAATACTTTGTTCACTCAGTGGTAGAACTAAGATTATGTAGTTTACTCAAATACAGAATCTTTGACTTTAAAAAAACCTGTATTTTAGAAAGTTCCAGATAGCTTTTAGTTGCTGATTTTGTTTTTATACAGGAGAAAAAGAATCAACAGCTACTGGACTTGCCTTTGGTCATAAAGTCACCCTACACTCCCAACATGTCATTATTGTGTAAAGATGCCAGTGAAGGCATCCCCAGGAAATAAGTATCTAACCAGCAGTAAACCACGGACAAGCACAGAGCAGATGAGATTACAGGTGGACTCATAGCTCTGAAGTAATGGTTTTCCCTTAAACATTTGTTTATCTTCCAAATTACAAGGGGAAAACTTCAAATAAAAAATAGTAGGCACTGGTATATATATGTATGATAGGTTTTGAATCAAGCTTCCTGGTAACAAGAATTTTTTTTACCTTTGATATAAACTATTCAGGGAAAAATCCCAAACAAAAATAAATCTCTTTATTAATAGGTAAAAAAGAAAATTAATTTCAAAATCAATAGGCCATGGATTTATCAGCTCAATTCTAACTTGAAGGCTTCAAAACATGCTTAAAGTACAAGTCAGGAAAATATTAGGACATTTACCAAGAGCCATCATGCTTTTTATTGCAAGTTGTAAGACCCAGGAGGGTGAGGTTAGCTACCTGCCTGAAGATTTCTCAGAAGCAGTCAGTTCTGTACTGAGATATGTAGACATTAGTGTTGAAATTAAGGAGGCTGGCTATTAGGCACAGGACAGGATCAACATAGAAGGCAATTACTAAAAATCCTATAATGTCTGACATGATGAAAATATGCTGAAATGACAGAAATATACAAAAATCTATATAATGGTGGTGGAGGCAGCTGGGGGGAATAAAACTTGTCAATATTTAATATTTTCCCACACATGTTATCTGAAATAGATAAGCAATCTAGTTTCAAGAAACTTAGACCAATCCATTTTTAACTTAGCTTAAATAAAACAAAATATTCATTAAGACCATAAACATCTTTGGTTCTCATGACACACTGACCACAAAACATTCTGATTATTTGAGTTTTCAGATACCATGGCTCTTGGAGATGACCTTGGTAAGGAATGTGAACATTTGGGCCCACTGATAAAGTTTACTTTTAGTTTTAAACTAATAAAATTTTAAGTCCCAAACAGGCTAAGTTTGTATATTCTATGTATATAACCTGAAATTTGGATAACCCCTTGATCGACAGATATGAAATGCTCAGACTTTGTAGGGTGCTGTAAACTGCAAGATAGCTGGCATTCGCACAGTTGTCTTGTGTTTATTCCTGACTTACACAAGCATCTGCTTGTTAAGCTTTATTTAATCATATTTATGGCAATTTTGCATATCTTTACCTAAAACTCTTGAAGTGTATATATATATATACACATCACTATTAACCAATGTAACTTTAATTTTCTTGCAAATGAACATATGCTCACCAATTATTTCAAATTATTTCCACTATTGCATAAACCCTGTAGTAAAATTTTTTGTCATGAGTATAATCATATTTTTAAATTAAAATTACTAACTAGCTGAGATAGCATGATAGGGTGTTCTTTTCTCAAAGCCTTCTCTTCTAAAATTTAAGGTACAATGGAGTTTGTTAGTCTTCCTCTCTTGTGATTTTCAGTACTCTTATTTGGCAAGGGGAAGAAGATAATGTATATTATTAATGGTTGCCCATCTGATTATTTACTTTTAACATATCAATCATAAGCCAGGTGCCTTTTTAGGCACTGGCCTGATCTATGACATGTCTGATAGTTAAAAGGCGGTAACGAAAGCCATTTTGCCCGCATGGCTTCAGGGAACAGGTTTGGCGTACCGTAAATCCCATGTTTTGCCTTGTTTACACCACTTATGTGTGCAACCTTTATTCTGTTCATCTACTTGGAGTCTAATTTAATTTACTGAAGAGGGCGCATTACTCACTGAACCTGAACACGGACTTGATGCAACTATACCTATTATAAGCTAATTGTGCTGCGTTGAAATTGAAGCTGATAATGATGTGCAGTGACAGGTTTAACAAATTTTCTATTATCTCATTCAATTACTTTTGGCACATCCCACTTATCAGCAAGCCAAACACTTAATTCATTTATGGTTTTGACGAAGGATATGAGATGAGATGATTCATTAGACAGACTCCCAGGACAGGTCTTGCACTCTTGATACAATTAAACAACTCCCTCGGTTGTTCTACAGGTTGATTTTAGAATCTAGCTGTGTGGTAGAAAATGTAGTGTTTATTTGCCAATGTTCCAATCTGGAAACAGGTTATCCAACATGCTGGGATTTGCTTTAATGTGTATGTCAGCAGATTAATATTTGTGGCTTATGAATTTACATGCAAAAGTGAAGTTATTTTTGAAGATCAATGATGAGTCAATTATTTATTTTATAATTGATTCAGTTCTAAATTTACATTTATTAATGCTAACCTATTAAAAAGTAAAGATTTTTTAAAGAGTGAACATCACATATTTTAATTATATTTTTATAGTTCTCCATAGATGATGCTAACTAACCCTTAGGAAAATTCATTTATAATATTCTCTTTGAGCAAATAAAAAAACCAAACACTATATAGTAAAAGAGCATTTTAAGGTTTATCCATAGATAAAGACAAGTTCATCTTGTTTCTAGAAATCTAAGTGTTGATGAGAATCTGGAAGATTTTGAAGGCAGAAAAACAAAAATGGTGAACAGTGGCAGTTTCTTTGACAGAGGTTACATTATATATCAAATATAAGTTATCTCTTAAAAAATAAGCTACAGACCTATCTGTGATGATTAGGGTCTCTTCTCCCTTTTAATCTTTCTTTTCAGGAAGGAGGTAATTGAGTAATATTGATACTTATCATTGGGTTTTATATTGCTGAATAATCAGGTGTGCTGTTAAAGGGGCTATCCATCAGGATTTTTGTGGGACACCTGGTTCATGAGTGGATATACATATCCAGTATGACAAAGATGAAAAGTGATACATAATAGTTCTAGAATTATCTTTGTATACAAATTTGCTAAAAGGCAATTTTAGAATCAACCCTTCATTGACCAGGATGTAATGATTTGTAAGTTGCTATGAAATATTATTATATCCTGTTGGAGCATGTATCCAATATTCTATCACAATTAATGATATGAAATTTTTGTCATAATTTTTAGTGCATATTTCACTAAATTATATGCAGGCTTGTTCTAAGGCTGTCCTTCCTCAAAGGTCTGCCCACAACTCTAGCTCAGACTTTGCAACTGTTCATCTGCAAGACTGATGCATTTGTATTCTTCCAAAAAAAGTAGGAGTTAAAACTGATGCCTGCTCCAGAGATTTGTAATTTAACCTTGTAATTTAAGATCTAGTTCTCAACCACACTTTTGGGATCATCCTTTATAGTGCATGCTGTTGTGACTGTCCCCATTCTGTCATCCTGGTGTACTCACTTTAAATAGCTGTGTGTGCCCCCTTTGACTAACTGACCCAGGGGCACACAGATGACCTTCCATGCCTCAAGGTGAACCCAGCTCTGTGGTGTAATTCATGCCACATAACCCCTAAGGGGACCAGGGTGAACAGGACAGGCCACCTCTCTGCCTAGCTTTCTCCCATTTTTCAAATGGGGTGTAGACCCCATTTGACTTGCCGCCCTTTGCTTCTCCTGAGAGCACTGCTCCAATAAATCACTTTCAAAAGAACCCTCATTTTATGCTGTGCTTCTAGGGTACCCAAACTGGGATAGTGCAGGTGTGATGTACAGTTTAACAGTGAGTAATTCCGGACTTCATTATGATCCATAAATGATGGTGATTTATATATTTGACAGTACTAATGAACAATGTATTAGACATTACTTTCCATAGTTTTCTGGGAACCCAGATTCTATGGATGATATGTGAACTTTAGACTAGGCATGTAATTCCTCTATGGTTTATGTAATGCCCCAGAAAAGGTGACAATGAAAATAAACAGCTAAAATGCAGTCAGGATGTAGTATGTATTGGTGATTGTTGAAACATTCACTCATTTGATTATTTTGACAACCCTTTTGACATAATTATCTTTAACACAGAGATAAAGAAACTGAGAATCAGGCTCTTTAAATGCTTTTCTCAGTATCATAAGTCTTTGCTGTGACAAAGTAGGAATTTAAACCCAGATTTATTGGATCCTATAGCTCAGGCATTCCCTGCTGTACTTACTTCTCTCTAAGTTTTAAATGTCCCGAGAGGGCAATTAACCTAATAGAGGTGTTGAAATAGGTATTGGTGGGGATGGGAGGACAGATGGGAGCAATAATTGGCTTGCTTTCATGACTCCTTATTTTTTATACTATCTCTAATTCCTCTGCTGAAAGAACTATTTTTCACTCTAGTTGAGTAGTGTTTGCAAATTTTTCATTAATGATTACAGTAGTTTTATATTGCTCTTGTAACAAGTTACCACAAAGCTAGTGTCAGAAACAGCACAGCTTCTTTACTCTACACTATCGCAGGTTGGAAGTCAGACATGGGTCTTATTGGGCTAACATCGAAGTATTAGAAGGGCTGAGTTCTCTGGAGGGTCTAGTGAGAATGTTTCCTTGCCATTTCCAGCTTCTGGAGGCCACACTCATTCTTTGGCTGGCAACTCCCTTCCTTCTGGTTCAAAGCCAACAATGTTACGTCCTTGTGACTCTTCTTCCTTTATCATATTTCTTTCTATGACTGCAGCCAAAAGAAGATTCCTGTTTTCAAGGACTCATGTAATTAGATAGATAACTACCCGAATAATGCAAAATAATCTCTCCAGCAGAAGGTCTTTAACCTTAATAGCATCTGTCAGGTCCCATTGCTGTGTAACATAGTCACAAGTTCCAGGGATTAGGGCATGGACATTTGGGAGGAGGTCGTTTCTCTGCACAGTAAGGGAAATGTATTAATAATTTTTACCAGTATATTGTTTCAAAATAATAAAGATATTTAAGTTTTAAAGGAATCTTTTTGTTATCTATTTTTCCCCTAGTGTTCTCTATTCTACTCCTACCTCTCCTTGGCAGATATTAGGAACAGAAATTATGACAGTGCTGAGTCTGGTTACAATGGCAACCAATGTAATGTCCTTTGTCCTTGACAGGACGAAGTTCCTCAAGGAAACAAAGCCCAGGGGAAGAACAAATGTGTGATTAGACTATTTGATTCAATAGTATTGACCATGACTAAATAGTACTGACCATGGCAGCAATTGTAAATACATAAAGTACCAAGTAATTACATAAAGCATCCCAAATGTCATAGGTATAAAAGCTTTATCAAGCTTTTTATCTATAAATCATGTTTTGATCTCATATTTATCTGATCTCAATTTTTACTTTCTGCATAAAGCCCCTGAAGACTTGTAAGTTTTTCCTTTAAGGTGAGCCTGATTGATTTGACCAGATTCCATCACTCAGCTGTAGACTGTTTATGTAAGATTTTCTCTCATAAATCATTGCCATGAGATAAAGACTGTCAGCAAGTTCCCCGTGAGAGGTAAATGTGCAGTTCACTCTTAGGGAGACTTGAGTTCTATGGACTAGGTCAGATTTCATTAATTTTTAGAGACAATGTAAATTATTTTGCAGCTGTACTATTTTTTTCTTGTTTGCTCTGTTTCTCTATAGACATTTTGACCTGAATATACATCCATACGTTTCTGACCTTAATTCAATTAACTTCTACAATTTGATTTTTTTTTCTTCATTCAGTTAAATAGATTCTCATCCAGTTAATCCTTCCATTTACCTTCTCCTGAAGAAAAAAATTTCTGAAATAGTGTTTTTTTCTTGGTCTAAATGGTTTTTTATGATAATTTTTTATAAATAAAATATGGAATAAATTAACCATTATTTTATTTACCAATTTACCTAACTTAAAGTAATCTGCTAATAATGTAGTATTTTTGTTTCTTTCAAAATCAAAACTATCCTTGATGTACTTTCTTTTTTATTTTTTTCCTCTGGCTTTGAATAAGGTGTTAATTTCTTACAGACTATTTTTTTGGTTTGTGTGTGTATATATATATAGAGATTATATATATGTCATTATATATGACATAATCTTATTATGTGGTTGGCATGATTTTTCTGGCAATATAGGAGTGTTAATTATCATTTAGGAGGCTAAATAATCATTGTTTGTTTGAAATTTCTTCCTAAATATTCAATTGCATTTTTTGGTGATGCTTTTGCGGTTTAACTCATTATTATATCAGAAGCATTATCTTTAAGGCCTTTAGTAGGGTATTTTATAATTTTGCAATTGCTGTTTTTTTTTTCACTGATGCTATTATTTTTTTTGCCATAGTGTAAATATCTGAAAAAGGCAACTTGGATGCATTGCTGAGATGAGGTGCTGAATCCTCAAGAAATCCAAATATTGTTGTTTCAGATGAATATTTAAAAATGGAGGTGTTTGAAGAAATGTCAAGGTACATCCAAATCATATCCTTAGACTTGTTTCAGATGAGAAATACTCTAGTTCATATTTAATACAACAACAACAATAAAATAGCTGTGGAAGATAGAATTCTAAGATTCTTCCACAATCGTTACCTGCTGGTGGGAATTTCCGCCTCTTTAATGCAGGTGAGAACTGTATAAACGTAATGGGATGCCATTCCCATGACTAAGTTCCTGTACGTGGCAAAGGGTGAAGTATTTATCATATGTAATTAAGGTCCCTAATTGTCTGGCTTTCAGTTATTCAAAAGGAGATTATCATGGGAGGGCCTGACCTAATGAGATGAGCTCTTTTTAAGAGGATTTTAAAAGCTGAAGGTGGAAGAAGTCAGGGAGAGCAAAGCCCCAGCAGAGGCACTGTTGGGTTTGAAGAAACAAACCACCAAGTCCTGGAAGGACCATGTGGCAAAGAAATGGGACAGCTTCTAATTACTGAGGGCCTCAGTCTCCCAGCCACAAGGAACTGAATTCTGCCAACAACATGTGAGCTTGGAAGAAGATCCTGAGCTCCAGATGACATTGCAGCCCCAAGGAATAGCTTGACTTCCTTTGAGGAGACCTTGAGGGTACCCAGCTCACCTGTGATCAGACTAAGGCTACCTGGAACCAGGAAGATAATAATTTTGTGGTGTTTTATTATACAGCAAAAAAAAAAAAAAAAAAAAACCCTTAATATAATAGCTAACATTTATATATCAATTTTCTTGTGTAAGACTTTGTGTACTGGATATTTCATAGATAGTTCTATGTAATACAACAGCCCTTTGGAACAGCATTATTACTTTTACAATTTTAAAGATAAGAAAATTAAGCCTCGAGAATCTCAAACACTTGGTGCGGGTCACAGAGCTGGCTGATGAAAGAATTAGGATTTGAACTTGAGCTTCAGTCACTTGGCTAGACTGTATTCCTTAATGTGAAATATTCCACAGAATAATGCAAGTCAATTTTGTTCTGATTACCATCTATTCAAATACTGTTTTTATCTTGTGCATAGCCAACAAAATGTGACAAAACTAAAGAATAAGCAGGCTTTGATGAAATCCATTTTTTTCTAGATGGTTTTATAAAAAGACCTTTATGCAAATACTTTACCAATTATAGAAGAAAATCTTCTTGAAAATAAATCTTTTTTCAAAAGTCACTTAATTGCAATTTTACCTGGAAGAAGAATAATCTCTTTCCATCTAACAGGTAGTAATGAGAAGTCATTATCTCCCACTCTTCTTTAATTAACATCAATCCTGATTAGTCAGAATAAATTAGGCTCTTTGTCTTTTTCAATAGTTGTGGTTCCGGTATAGGAGCCATTCAATTATGTGTTATCACTTACAAAAGGTGTCAGTATAATTATACCACTGTATTTCACATTTTCCTTTTAAACATATTTCACTGTTAAAATGTTAAGTTTTTGTTTCTTTTTCCTTAAAATATAGGTGTGTAATGTTCTATAAAATCTTATATTAAAAAACAAAATACACATAAATTTTATTATAAGTTTTTATAATGAAAACAAATATTTATATTAAAACAGTTTTAATAAGGCTCTGGAATTTTAATAGTTATTATTTATCACAGTATACACTGAACACAATAGTACAAATATCAGAAGTACTAACTGACTGTTACAACAAATTGGGGCAAGGGGGTGTAGTTAAAGACACAGAATGAGTGACTGGAATATGGAATAGAATTGAAAATCCAAATTTATAGTTTGACATATAGATACAGAAACAAAGGCCTTAATTTAAAACATTACCTTCCATTCTCTTTTCAGGGTTTTATGAATGCACCGAGAGAGCGACTATTTTGCTTGCTTTATGATCAAAATGATTTCCCCAACCCCCTTATGATCCCTAGAAACTAAATGATGTAAATACAACTTTAATTTTCCTTTTTTTAATTACGGGATGGAAGTGGGTATACAGGTCTTGCTTTACCTAGGTAATTGGCACTAAAATGGAAATAATTATTGGCTGCCACCCAGATAAGTTAGGATGATAACAATAAATATTATATTCTTCCGACACCATCACAGAAGTACTATTTTCTGGGTTAGGACTGGGCTATCTAATCTCTCAGTTTAAAGAAAAGTAAGAAATTGTACTATATTTAACCTTGCTTTGAAGAGAAAACTTTATTCTCTAGCCATATCTAGAAAACCCTTTTAAGATCAGAACTCCCGGAGCAGGGGTCATTTCCAGACCTCTCAGCAGATATCAGGGTAAAAACAAGTGTCAGTTGCTATCCTGGTGGCGTTTGTTAATTGTACTTCATAGTGTGGCTGCAGTTTCTTTCCACACTTCCTCTGCTTTCACATTTTCATCAGTGCAGACTCCCTGTAGTGACTTGTCAAGCAAAACCTCCAACATTTAGTTTTTTGTAAACTACAGAAATATACCTAAAATTATTTTTCTCTAGGAATTTTAGATTATGCTCTTTTCTATGGTATTTATTTGGAATTTTTAAGGTTAACCGATTATGTTTGAAATATAAATGAAAACAGAACAGTCTTCATATTTCTTGAGCTAGCAAGGTTACAGATCACAGACTTTGCCCAGGAGAAACCAAGTTCTTTCTTTGCAACTAAAACGATCTTTTTAGACTTGTTTGCTCTGCTTATTCAATATGGCCATATGACAAAAACTGTTTGGGTATAGCAGCTAAAGGTAAACTGATCTTAATTATTGTCTCTTCTGGCCTAACTTAATAGAGATAATTTAGAAATAAAACCAGGAAGGGGAAGGGAAGAATGGCTACAGATTTTGTATTCTTCTACCAATAAATGCTTAATTATTTTTTAAGATTTTATTTATTTTTAGAGAGGGAAGGGAGGGAAAAAGAGAGAGAGAGAAACATTGATATGCGGTTGCTGGGGGCCATGGCCTGCAACCCAGGCATGTGCCCGGACTGGAAGTCGAACCTGCAATGCTTTGGTTTGCAGCGCGCGCTCAACCTACTGAGCTACGCCAGCCAGGGCTAAATGCTTAATTTTTTAATTAACATAGAACAGAAAATATCAAAGCTGAAGTAGAAATTTGAATACTAGCAGGAAACAGACCATATGCTTTAAAACAAGACTTACAGCCCTGGCTGGTACAGCTCAGTGGTTTGGGGGCCAGCCTGCAAACTAAAGGGTCACTGGTTCAATTCCCAATCAAGGCACACGCCTGGGTTGTGGGCCAGATCCCCAGTAGGGGGTGCATGAGAGGCAACCACACATTGATATTTCTCTCCTTCTTTCCCTCTCTTCCTCCTTTTCCCTCTCTCTAAAAGTAAATAAATAAAATCTTTAAAAATAAAATAAAAATGGTGTGGTATATAAGTAATTAAAAAAAAACAAGACTTACAATACAATACAGAGCTTGAATCACTAATTTATTGTTTTTAATAATTCAACATAATAACCATTTGAAACTTATGAATTTAGCTCTTTTAAATAAAACCAGTATTTGTTGAGCATGTTTTGTACTTTGTGAACTAGGGTATTACAGTTCAAATGAGCACAGTAAGTTGTATATGACACACATATGTAAAATTATCAGAATGATTTTGGAAGAACTCATAGACGCCCACTGACAAAACATTACTTGTTTACATAATAGTTTCTAAACAAATGAGACTCTTTCCTATAAGCCCATGAAATGCCCTGTGCCTAGTATCTCATACAACATTCAGTACATTTTTGTTAAGCTGAAATGGACTTATTTAAAAGAGCAGGCATATTTTTTGGTCAATTTTTTTACCCTTAGCACCTAATATAATACCTGAGACATTAATTAATAATAAATGCTGACTATTTATTTCCAAATAAATAAATTTGACTGTATCTTCAGAATTCCATTTTGATGTTGAGCACGTGTTATTTTTCAGTCTTATTTCAAATTTTCCTAAAATTCAAGCTTTGTTAAAAAAAAAAGTCCAGGTGGCAGGAATTAGAAAACATGTGTTAATCTTAGGAGAGACTGCTAATGAAGAAATCTTTATGAGCTCATAAATCAGTGCTTTATCAAAGTGTCTGAACACCATCTGCATTGGAGTCCCTTGCATTGCTGGCCCACTCTGGGACTGTTGAATCAGAATATTGTAGGGAAGCAAAATTCACCTCCCCAAAGTGTGTCTCTTTGGCAAGAGGATTATTTCAGGCTATGTGTGGTAAACTGGGAGAGCAACTTAGCAAGAACGCTTTGTTCACATTCCGCTCTGTGTTCTTTTGTCTCTGCATGGGGTGGCAAATATTTGTTTGTGAAACATTTGCTCTTTTCCATCTCCGAATTATTTCTGTCTTTTTGCAGAGCTAACTCATCACTACATTTAGCTGGTTTTTCTGTGCTTCTCAAATCACCATCCCAACCCCTCACTTTGACAGCCATGATTCTCATATCCTAGGAGTCAGGGTGGTAGGTGGTCACGGGCTGGAAGAAGCTCAGCATCAGCAAAGCTCTGTCTTATGGAGACTTTTTCTTAGCTTTAGCCTCAAGATCATGTTCTAGGTAACTGTACCAGAAATCTGAGCTTTGGGTAATTAATTGGTTTGATGTATATATATTTTTTAATTTTTCAATTTTTTTGTTGTTCAATTGCAGTTGTACCAATTCCCCCCCCCAAAAAAAAAATTGCTCCTGCCCTACCCACCCCACCTCCCATATTCAATCCTCCCTCCCCCTGACATTGTCTTTGTCCATGGGTCCTTTATACATGTTACTGGACTTGCCCCTTCCTCTTCTTTCCCTTGTTATCACCCTTCCCCCTCTCTTCTGGTCACTATCAGTTTGTTCTTTATTTCCATGTTTCTGTTTATATTTTGCTTGCTTGTTTATTTTGTTATTCAGGTTCCACTTATAGGTGAGATCATATGGTATTTGTCTTCTACTGCCTGGCTTATTTCACTTAAAATAATGCTCTCCAGTTCCATCCACGCTATCACGAAGAGTAGTGGTTCCTTCTTTCCTTCTGCTACATAGTGTAAATATGTAGCACTTACACTTACATTGTGTAATATAGCAGTTTTTTGATCCATTCATTTACTGATAGGCACTTAGGCTGTTTCCAGCACTTGGCTATTGTAAATTGTGCTGCTATGAACATTGGAGTGCATGGGTTCTTTTGGATTGGTGTTTCAGGATTATTAGGATATAATCCCAGAAGTGGAATTGCTGGGTCAAAAGGCAGTTCCATTTTTTTTTTTTTTGAGGAAATTCCACACTGTTTTCCCCAGTTGCTGTATCAGTCTGCATTCCTACCAACAGTGCACTAGTGTTCTCTTTTCTCCACAATCTCGCCAGCATTTGTTGTTTGTTAATTTGTTTATGATGCCCGTTTTGACTGATGTGAAGTGATATCTCACTGTGGTTTTAATTTGTATCTTTCTGATGGCTAGTGATGCTGAGAAACATTTCGTATGTCTCTGGGCCCTCTGTATGTCCTCCGTGGAGAAGTGCCTGTTCAGGTCCTTTGCCCATTTTTTTAAGTTGGATTGTTTGCCTTCCTGCTGCAGTCATGTGACTTCTTTACATACTTTGGAGATCAAACCCTTGTCCCTGGTATCATTGGCAAATGTATTTTCCCATATGGTTGGATCCCTTTTCATTTTGCTGGTGTTTTCATTAGCCATGCAGAAGCTTTTTAATTTGATATAGTCCCATTTGTTTAGTCTTTCCTTTATATCCCTTGCTCTAAGGGACTTATTGGTGAAAACACTGCTACATGAATGTCAGAAATTTTCCAGCCTATGTTCTCCTCTAGGACTTTTTTGTGTCATGACATACTTAAGTCTTTTATCCATCTTGAGTTTATTTTTTGGTATGGTGTAATTTTGTGGTCGAGTTTCATTTTTAGCTGCCCAGATCTTCTGACACCATTTGTTGAAGAGGCTTTTTTCACTCCATTTTATGCTCCTGCCCCCTTTGTCAAATATTAATTGTCCATAGAGACATGGATTTATTTCTGGGCTCTCTATTCTGTTCCATTGATCTATTTGTATGTTCTTATGCCAGTATTAGACTGTTTTGGTTACAGTGGCCTTGAAATATAGTTTGATGTCAGGTATTGTAATCCTTCCTATTTTGTTCTTCTTTCTCAAAATTGATGAGGCTATTTGGGGTCATTTATGCTTTCATATAAGTTTCTAAATGTTTTCTGTATAACTGGGAAATATGTCATTGGTATTTTAATAAGCATTGTGTTGAATCTATATATTGCTTTGGGTAGTATGGACATTTTGATGATGTTAATTCTTCTAATCTGTGAACATGGTATATGCTTCCATTTGTTTGTGTCTTCCTTAATTTCTTTCTTCAGTGTTCTGTAGTCTTCTAAGGACAGGTCTTTTACCTCCTTGGTTAGGTTTATTCCTAGGTACTTTATTTTTCTTGTTGCTATAGCAAATGGAATTTTTTTCTAATTTCTGTTTCTGATATTTCTTTGTTGGTGTACAGAAATGCCTTCAATTTCTGAATATTGACTTTGTATTCCTCTGTTTTGCCAAATTCACTTATTAGATTGAGTAGTTTTTTTGGTGGGATCTATAGGATTTTCTTTTTTTTAGCATAATCAATAAAATTATTTAAAAATATAAAAAAGAAAAATATGGGGCTATCAAAAATATGGAATGCTTCACAAATTTGTGTGTCATCCTTGTGTAGGGGCCATGCTAATCTTCTCTGTATCATTCTAGTTTTAGTATATGTGCTGCCAAAGTGAGCACTATAGGGTTTTCTTTGTACACTATCATGTCATCTGCAAACAATGACAGTTTTACTTCATTTTCCAATTTGGATGCCTTTTATTTCTTTTTCTTGACTGATTGCTATGACTACGACTTCCAACACTATGTCCAATAGAAGTGATGAAAGCAGACATCCTTGTCTTGTTTCTGATCTTAATGGGAAAGTTTTTAGTTTTTTGCCCATTGAGTATGATGTTGGCTGTAGGTCTCTCATATATGGCCTTTATTAAGTTGAGGGATGCTCCCTCTAATCCCAGTTTGCTGAGTGTTTTTTATCATAAATGGGTGCTGTACCTTATCAAAAGCTTTTTCTGCATTTATTGATATGATCATATGATTTTTGTTTTTCCTTTTTGTTATGCGATGTATTATATTTACTGATTTGTGAATATTGTACCATTCTTACATTCCTGGGATCAATCCTACTTGATCATAGTGTATGATCTTTTAAATGTATTGCTGGATGAAGTTTGCCAATATTTTGTTGAGGATTTTAGCATTTATGTTCATCAGCAATATTGGCCTGTGGGGTTTTTTTCTTTGTTGGGTCTTTATCTGGTTTTGGGTTTAAGATGATGCTGTCTTCATAAAAAGAGTTTGGGAGTCTTCCCTCTTCTTAGATTTTTTGGAATAGTTTGAGAATGATAGGGGCTAGCTCTTCCTTGATTGTTTTGTCAAATTCTCCTTTGAAACCATCCGGTCTAGGGCTTTTGTGTGCCATGAATTTTTTGATTACTGCTTCAATTTCATTAGCTGTTATCAGTCTGTTCAGGCTTTCTGTTTCTTCTTGATTCAGCTTTGGAAGGTTATATGTTTCTAGAAATGTGTCCATTTCACCCAGGTTTTCAAATTTCTTGGCATATAGTTCTTCATAGTAATTTCTTGCAGTCCTTTGTGTTTCTGTGGTATCAGTTGTCATTTCTCCTCTTTCATTTCTCATTATATTTATTTGAGTCCTCTCCCTTCTTTTCTTGATAAGTCTGGTTAAGGCTTGTTGATTTTGTTTGCCTTTTCAAAGAACCAACTCTTGGATTTATTGATCTTTTGAGTTGTTCTTTTAGTCTCTATGTCATTTAATTCTGCTCAGACTTTGGTTATTTCATTCCTTCTACTTGCTCTAGGCTTTGTTTGCTGTTATTCCTCCAGTTATTGTAGCTGTAGGTTATTGTAGGTTGTGTATTTGAAGTGTTTCTATCTTTTTTAGGTAGGCCTGTATTACTATCAACTTCCCTGTCAGAACTGCCTTTGCTGTGTCCCATAGGTTTTGGACAGTTGAGTGTTTATTTTCATTTGTTTCCAGAAACCTTCTGATTTCTCCTTGATCTCAGTATTAACCTATTCATTGTTTAATAGTGTGCTATTTGATCTCCATGAGTTTGAATGTTTTTCAGTTTTTTCCTTGAGGTTGGTTTTTAGTTTCAGGTCTGTGGTCTGAGAAAATGCTTGATATGATTTTAATTTTCTTGAATTTGTTGAGGCTTCTTTTGTGTCATATCATGTTGTCTGTCTTTGAAAATGTTCCATGTACGTTTTGAAAAAAATGTGTATTTTTCTTCTTTGAGATGAAAGATTCTGTATATCTCAGTTTAGTCCATTTGATCTAGTGTGTGTGTGTGTGTTTGTGTGTGTGTTTAGTTCCACAATATCCTTGTTGATATTTTATTTGGAAGATCTATCCATTGTTGACAGTGGGTGTTAAAATCCCCTACTATAAGTGTGTTATTGTCTATTTCTTTCTTGAAGTCCTCCAAGATTTCCCTTTTATATTGAGTGTTCTTATGTTGGATGCATATATATTTACAATATTCGTGTCTTCTCGATGGATTCTTCCCTTGAGTATTATAAAGTGTCCTTCTGTGTCTCTTTTTATGGCCTTTGTTTTGAAGTCTATTTTGTCTGATATGAGTATTGCTGCTCCGGTTTTTCTTTTCCTGTCCATTTTCTTGAAATATTTGTTTCCAACCCTTCACTTTCAGTCTGTGTAGGTCTTTTATTCTGAGGTGGGTCTCTTGTAGGCAGCATATATACGGGTCATGTTTTCTTATCAATTCACCTACCATATGTCTTTTGACTGGTGCATCTAATCCATTTACATTTAAGGTTATTATTGATAGGTACTTATTCATTTTTCCCCTTTTTACTTGTGTTTCTCTCTTTCTCATTCTTTCATCATCTTCTTAAAGCAGTCCCTTTAGCATATCTTGCAGTGTTGGTTTAGTGGAAGTGTATTCTTTTAGCCTTGTTTTGTCTGGGAGACTTCTTATTTCACCTTCTATTTTAACTGAGAGACTTGCTGAGTAGAGTAGTCTTGGTTGTAGGCCTTTGCTTTTCATTGTTTGGAATATTGGTTGTTATTCCCTTCTGACTTGTAATGTTTCTGTTGGGAAGTCAGCTGCTAACCTTATCAGAGCTCCCTTGTGTGTACTCAAGCACTGCAGGTGGAGCAGAGTATCTCATTGGGGCAGGGCTATTGCTTCCCTCAGGAGGCCACCTCTTGGAGGGGAGTGGTCTGCCTGAGCAGGATGGTTGCTGCAGTAAGGGTGACGACTCAGCACTGGGATCCTGGCAGCTGCTCTCTCAGTTCTATCCCCAAAGCCTCTGTCTCCAGTCTCTCCTCGAGTGTATCTATTCCACTCTGCCCCCACCTTTGCTGGAGATCAGGGTAAGTGGCTGCATATGAAAATTCATGTGTTGGTCCTTTAAATGGCTCTTTGAGTCTTTAGCCGTCCATCTCTGGCAGAGAGCAACTCTGCTGCTTTTCACCACTGGATGTTATCTGTGCACTTTTTGGGCTTTGTTGCTTTAGGCTGGAGTCCCAGTTTAGACTTCTCAGGAGGATCCAACCTCTGATTAATTATCCCTCTGGCCTTGTGGCCTGTGGGCACGCAGCCAGCCTTCTCAAGTCTCCACCACACTCCTTACTAGTCAGTTAAGGTAAGATGTTTCTTCTGTCTGTCCGAGTTTATAAGGCTACTCTCAAACTATTATTCAGTTGTTTGTTCAGTTGATTTCTCCACAATTTAGTTGTAATTCCAGATTGGTCCTGGGAGTAGGTTAGTGTGACTACTACTCACTCTTCCAGCATCTTGGATCTAATTTTGGTTTTCCTGTGATGTATATTATTTTGCACTATGTTCTGTGAATTTCCTTGTTTTAGTTTGAAGTCCCACACCCCTACCCAGTTTTCCTTAGCTCAGAAGAGCATACAAGCCTTAATTGGTTGCTTACTTGTGGACTTTATATTGTTATAGAGGTCCTGTTATATAGGAAATTACATTTTTCTCCTGTTAATTGTCTCATGTCAATTTACTTACTAGATCACCCAGAAGAATCTAGAAGGGTAGAGGAATTTTCTTTCTCTTCAATAACATCTAGGGTTAGGACTCAAAAACCAATAGTTTTTCAAGGTCCCTAGGTGACTTTTTTATGGTTACATCTTGCTACTTAAGCTGTGGTTTGTCAATATGTAACACTGACAACACCTGGGAGCTGGTTGCAAAAGCACAAGTCTCAGGTCTTACCCCACAGCTGCTGTATCAGAATTTGCATTTTGCACAATGTCCCCAGGGGGTTCAAATTCACTTTAGAATTTGGGAACCACTACTTGAAGTTTCGAAAGTACCACTAAGATCTTAAACTGACATTGACCCACATGTCTAAGGATCCACTTATCAGTTTCTGTCAGGACACACTCCCACTCTCTTTCTGCTGTAACTGGGGGAAAAAATTACCTGTTTTTTCAACATGCCCCTGCGAGCACTTGAGATTATGCTATGATTGTCTTTCTGACTAGAAAGCCTTGGAATGGTGGGATCCAAGTCAACAACAACAGTGTCTTTTCACCTTTTACCTCAGACTTCCAATGCTTACACAGATTAATGAGTACTTAATAAATATTGAATAAATAAGTGGAAACTGAGGTCAGATTTGGGAGGCACACATTTTAGGAGAACAATAAGACTATTTTTTATTAAGTTAATGATCACAGTTCTGATTTTTACCTTGTTCTCTGTTGATACATAAATTGGCTGTAGTGGAAACATAACTAATGTTCTTGTGAACTTTATGATAAAATGGTCTCACCATATCACTAACCATCAAGTTTTCCAGACCCAGGCATCCCAAATTACCTCCGGCTTATTTCCTCCTTGAAGAGCTAACTGACCATTACATTTAGCCAGTTCTTACTTTTCTGTGCCATTCAAATCATTTCAACTCCTCATTTTAATAACCATAATCCTAATGTTCTAGTAACTATGAATATGTGGGAGGCAGAGCCCAGGGTAATAAATGGCCACAGGCTAGGAGAAGAAGGCAGCCAACATAGCTTTGCTATTTTGAAGCTTTTCTCATTTTCAGCCTTAAGTTCATGTTCCAGATAACTGTACTGGAAATCTGAGCTTTGGATAATTGACTTGGTGAATATTATTTTGCAATGTCTCTATCAGTCTTTCTGATGGTTTTATTTATATTGTCATTATTCTCAGTAGTTATATTTGACAAATCACCATAAAAAATGAATTAGGGAGTACTGAACAATTGCTGTAAGGGAAATGTAGATTTAGGTTCCTGGAGATAATTGTTGCCAACATTTCATCAACTGATCAACATATACCGTCAATTTACACATCTTCCTGTTTAAAGACACTATCTATATATACACATATATACGCACACATATGTATACATATATAATATTTAATTCACATATATATTTAATTCATTAAGATTAATTTCAAGGCCAACAGTGCTATAATACATGACTGAATAAAGCTTATCCAGCACAGATGATTTTCCCATAAAGCACTTCACAGCCTTCTTACACTGGTGAACACTGGACAGCACTTCAGCACCACACGTGGGGGCCATTATAAATAGCAAAATAGCCAACAAAACAGCCAACAGAAAGTTTGAAAACAGGACACTAAACGGACTTCCAGAAGGACACCTGACTGCACTGTGAGACTGGGAATGAGCAGGTGGAGGTTGTCTGCAGCTGGGAATGTGCCCGTCAGGTGGCTCGGATGTTTCACTCTTTTTGTGTATGTTCATGAGTGAACTCTAAAGTGGTAGATTGGTTTAGGGGTTATAAATTTTAGCAGGTAGGACAACTGAAAAACACAGAATTTGCAAATAATGTAGATCAACAATATTATATTTTGGATGGTTAGGGACTTTTCTTAGTATTTAATACAATATTTACACACAGATGCATACTGAATTAGTGAAGTTAGTCTATCTTATCTTCAAATAAGCCTGTGATTGACAAGTAAAAATTAGGTGATGCAAGTTTATATATACAAATATAAAACTTTATGTAAAAACACACAAAAAATATGAGGCCGTACTCCAAGTAAATATAATTACAATTTGTTGGATCCTAAATTTGTACTCAGCGTTCTGCTGAGAACTTAATATATATGGTCTTCTTTACAGAGGCTCAGCACGGTGAAGTCATATATTCGTGTTTATACCTCTCATAAGTGTCATTTGTTTTCTTAGCTGGAATGAATTAAATTGTATTGCTTCTTTGTTTTAAGTAACAGCTAACATTATATACTATGATACTAGCATATATCAGTGATGATGAGAGCACTGGTTAAATCTGTATGACATATCTCTCTTTTACTATGTAGTATTTTACATTATATTTTTATATATAATATATTATATGTTATCATATATATATGTATATATAGAGAAAGATAGTTTGGTGCACAAAGTCATGTTATGTTATTTAATTGTTTCTAAATCTATTTTTCATTATATTTACTTATACTGCAAAATTCATATTTGGTCTATATTCTCTGAAATATAAATTGCTTATATATATTGTATATATACACAAATTCCAAATTTACTAATTTTTGCATGTTCTCCTGATACATAAAGCATTAAGTATTTTTGCGTCTTTGAATGAGTGCTTAACTGTTAAAGATAACAGTGATGCTGTCACTGCCTTTTACCTCTGATTTAACTTTCACAAATGAGCCTCCAGGCCAGATCTCATTGTTGGAAGCATATCCTCCATTTTCACTTTTCCCAATTCTGCCTCTCCTTCTCCTTCTCTCCCCCTTCTTCTTTGTCCCTGTCCCCACTCTCTCTCTCTCCAAACACACAGGTTTGACTTTTCAATTTTGGGCCTTTTATTTAGGATCCAGTTTACAGAGATTACTAAGATACCATGTTCCTCTTAATTCAGCCCCTCCTGATCATTTTGTTGCCCTTACTGATCTATATTAAGACATGACAGGGTTCATCATTATTGCCAGTCTTGGTTTTGGTGAAACCCAAGGCTGGAACTTCATAAAAGTTCCATTTCAGGATAAATGTGTAGTATAGCTATGAAGAAAGAATATGACTAGTAAGTAATTTAAAAATCAGTGATTTATTTTATTTCCTGTTATATGTGGAGTCCTCTTGCTTCTATGCCCATAAAGTCTTAATGTCCTCTGGCATCTGTCATCATGTTTTACCACATCATGCTAATTCATCCTGCTATAAAAGTTACAAAATGCAGGAAGCTTAAACACATCTGGAAATGCTATCTATCATCTTTTTTGAAATAGAATATATTTGCTTTACTTATAGTATTGATTTATATTGCACAAATCAATTATATGAAATATCAGTGCATCAAAAGGGTATAATATATATTTTTTGCATGATCCTAAACTTATCCTTTGAAAACAAAGACAAATGGAATGACAGTGGTTTCTAATTTCAACTTACTAAATGATCTCCATCATTACACTTGCACTTTTGTGAGTTAAAAAGTTATGCTTTTGATTCTAATTGTATTTATATTATGAACTCCATATTGCATGCAAATAAAGTCCATATTCTACTAATTTCAAGAAGTTTCATTTTATTAAGTAGCACACAACAGGACAAATGGGTATCACTATATCTATAAATGACAACATTTATTGACTAAATTAACTGGTGGAAACCTGGGCCAACTCCACCCTTAAGGCAGTGGTCCAAGAATATACTCTGGGCTCAGAAGCCTGAGTTCAAAACCTGCCCTGTCCTAAATTTGTGCGTAAGGCCAAGGGACAATGAACACTGCTAATCATTGAGGGAGCTATAAAATGCTGTAAGACCTAGCTCTGGCCCTCATGAAGCTTTCAAGGAAGACCTTCAATCAACAGATATTTAGAATGTGAAAATGTAAATGGTTTTGACTCTTGCCAGAACATTATTGGAAAGAGCTGGAATGGGTTATGCTATAGGACACATAACCTCTCTTTTTAATTGAAGAGAAACAATTAACTAAGAATATAAGGGAATTCAATTCAGTTGAGAATTTGTGATTATTGCAAAGTGAAATACCCAAGAATGGGAGCAGAAAAAAATGCTCAGGAAAGAAACTGAGATATAAGGTATAACCAAGCACAATTTCTTTGGCCTCAAATATCAATAGGACCAGAAAGCATATATTTTTCAAGGTGGAAGGCAGTTTGGAGTCATCAAAGTTAACTTCTTTATTGTGTCAATTTGAGGAAGTCAAGGTCTTAGGAGGCTACATGGCATATTGGTTACTCAATGTATGTTGTATGAAAGAAAGAATGAAGCCTAGAAAATTGAGTGTCTTGTCTAATGTTCACAAATTAAAAATCAACATTAGCCTTGGTGTACCGAATCTTGGTGAAACTGTTTAATACCTCCTGTGTGTTGCTTCTTAGTAGCTTGTCTTGGATTGTAAGTGATACCCAAAGGGACTGTTTTTATCAAGATAATGACTAAAATTTATGGTATTTAAATTATGACTTTTAAATTGTTGCTTTAATTTCTAGAGACACTAAGAATTTACCTTTGTGGTTTTGAAATTTCCTCAACAATTTCTTTTGTTTTATTCTCTGCTTTCCCCTCTGTTATTACCTTGGGCAAAATCTATGTGAAACCTGTGAAGATATTATTTTAGTATAAGGAAGAGTAGCAGAAAGGTTTGGTTTGGAGAAGTGCATTCTGGTCCATCCACAGGTAAGG
This sequence comes from Tonatia bakeri, assembly GCA_004024845.1. NCBI lineage: Eukaryota > Metazoa > Chordata > Mammalia > Chiroptera > Phyllostomidae > Tonatia > Tonatia bakeri. Next base: position 332,517 of record PVIA01000486.1, on the reverse strand, counting down.
CAGAAGAGCCCATGCTCTAAGAGGTTGTACTTTAGGAGGACATCAAAAGGGATGTCAATCTGACTGTCTCCATAGATTTGGAAATTGGTCAAAGGGCCCACTCTCTTTGGTTCAAGATTATAAAAATTAGAATTGAAAGGGTGAGGCCTTATGAGACCCTATCCATTATGTAATGAAGATAATTAGCTTTCTGGCTTGCTGAATAAAATGGTATTCATAATAAAATTGAAAACTTTCCTGAAGGTCAGATATGCTATATTTATTGCTTCCTCTTGTCCATAAGCCAGAACATTCTGTCATTGTTATAATACAAGCCAAAAAGAGCCAAATAAATCTTTGATTCCTTTGGCTCACTCTGCCATTAAACACAAGTCATTGTAAAGTTGTGAAAATTACCTGGGAAGGATGTGAGGAAATTAGTTGGTTCAGAAAAGATCAACCACAGTTATAAAAGGGATGAAAATATGACTTGTCTGAAAATTCTAAAGGGGTTAGTGCTATTTAGTTGAAAAAAGAGGAGGCTGAAAAGTAACTTAACAACTGTCTTCAAACTTCAAGATTATTCCGAAATTTTCCTGTGAACAAAACATTTGACTCGTTTTATATTAATTATGTAGGTGGGGGGGGTGAAAAAATAAAATAAAATTCTGAACTTGTATTTGGCACTCTTCCATTTGAAAGAATAGGTAGTGAGAAAAGATAATAATATAAAGAATATAATTCTCTTCTGTTGCTTTTACCTTCATGAGGAATAGTAATTTTTCTTGGTATAAAGAAGTTTTGACAAATTCTTGTTTATCAAACTCAAATACATGTGGATTAAACTCCTCTGTTACTTGGCTCCAGCTGTGCTGTGAGTTATTATTGCCGACACTTAATAATAATGACAAAAAGGAAGAGATAAACATGTTAGAAGTTAAATTACATTTCTTTTCACTTTATAAAGGCAAATAACAAGACTTGGAATCATTACTTTTGAATTTCTAAATAGAGATTAATTTATAGGGCCTGACAATTGTTTTAAATCAATCAGTAAGCATTTACTAAGTTCCAAATATTGGTTAGTGTTAGGTATTGGGGAGAAAAAAGAGAGAGGGGAGAGGATAGACACACATGCACGCGCACACACACACACACACACACACACGACCTCGAGCTCAAGATGCTTATGATGTGCTGGTAAGGTGATTAAATGAATTAAATAAAGGCTGGTGAGAAGTACCTAATCACATACATGTGCAGTGCCCAAGGGAAGCACAGATCCTGGAGGAGCCAGGCAAGGTAGGAGGAGTCTAAATAGAAGCATTTCTTGGCTGTTAACTCTAGTGCTACACATTCATACAGAGCAGTTCCTTTTAGTGCTCCCATGCCACGTACATTTGCACCAGACTCTCTTTCCTCTCTCTTTTTGTTTGTTTGTTGTTCTTTACTCTGAGCTTCTCCTTACTCATATTTTCTTCACTTTTTTTTTTTTTTTTGCCTGTCAAATCCTCGATCCTCTGCTTTTGGTATTTGCATTCTTTAATTTCTTCCTTCTATGGTCCACCTTCTTATAATATTTCTCCATTCACATATGGAGAAGGAACTTCTTATTACTGCTGCTCATTTGCACAACAGATCATGTCACAGGTCACAAGCCACAGCCTGGATCAGGTGCCACTGTGCATCAAAGTCCCACTTTCTCCCTAGGGCTCCCACTACAACAGGAGCTGGGGGCTGGGAACACTTACATCTGGAAAAAAGCACAAAATTTATAAAGTTGAAAAAAAGATCAATTTTGAAGGGATAAGACCCAAATACACAGGTCAGCACAATGATTACAGGGCTCAGAGAGGAGGAGAGCCGCTGACCTGGGGAGCAGTGCATCCAACAACACAATGTAAATAAGCATGTCTGGTTAGGTAGTGTGAGGACTGGAAGCAGAAGCTCTCTAAAACAGGATGGGATTTTAGACTGATTATTTGTGACTTAAGAATTTAACAAACAGTAGTTAAAGAAATATAGTTATCCTATGTGCAACTTTAATAAATGGAGTTCTAAAATCAATAAAGAAAAAAAGCAACCTTTTTAAAACTACATTTCATTTTGATTAGCAAGGGAAGATTTTAGGAAGAAGCTTGGAAATGTTTTACTACAGGAAGACATTGTATTCCTTTTACTTAGGGAAATAAATAATAGCAGAGGAGCTAGAATATGATAAGATGGGAGGTAGAGAAAAATATTATTGTAAGTAGATAGGAAATTGCCATTTCAGCCTGACCCTAATGCTCGATTAAACACTAACCCAATTCCTAACCCTAAGAGAGATCTTTGAAATGGTCCTTTATCCAGGAGAACATGAAAAGCTAAATTTCTCAAATTTTAGTCTTTAAAGAAACAATGTTATTTAGAATTAAATTGAAAATTATATACACATGGACATGTTATAGCTGTCTTATTTTTTTATTTGAAATGGATATAATTTTTCCTTCAATTTATTTTTCCTTCCATATAAAAAGATATGTCACCAATGGTTATTTTATCACATGGTAACACTGGATTAAAATTTTAGTCTATGTCCATATTAAAAGAGAAAAGGGACAAATTAAAAATAACCAAGAAAAGTAATGAGCTAGTTCCTCTAATGACAGAGTTTACTGCTTGTGGATTCTAATTTTTCTATTCTTGGTCAATTCCATTCTATTCATTAACAAATCAGTTAATAGCATTGAAAACCTTCTGCCCCCAGTGTTCTGCCACTTATCAAATGATACATGAAAGTGTAAGTTATGGGTTGCCCACAATAAGCTCATATTAGAGGACATAAAACTCATCCACAGAAAAAAGTGCATGAGTGAGCCTTGTTCACGTATCCTACACAGGCAGGCCCCACTCTCACTGTGTTTACAGAGATCCAGTTTTAAATACTCTTGTAGGGTAAATTGTCGACTGGAAGTGAGCTGTATTCTGATACTGTTTGTCTTTTGGGGCATAGTTGGCTTACATATTCTTCAAGAATATTAGTTTAAAATTTTGTTAAATGCAAATTTACCTGACACATATTATCTATTATGCATTCTTTTTCTACACCTTACTTAACCTGCACAACATTTCAGCACAGCCCACGTTCCTCATTGGCAGATAAGAAGTGTCTCAGAGAAGCAGAGCAATGTGGCCAAAGTCACATACTTACTAAATGTCAGTGCTGAGATTTGAAAATTCCTTTTTTTTTTCACTCCAATTTTAGTTGTCTTTTGTTTGTGTCTCCTATAGCCTTCATTTGGAGGGTGTGGGTAAGGGCATGAGAATTGATCATAGTTCTTTACTAGGCATTGCCAATGGTCAAAGCTTTAAAATGCAAAACTGAGAGGATACTACTTGTCTGTATATAATATGTTCTAGTGTCCAGATGATTAGGTTTGAGCACAGTCGTGTGTACGATGCTAGCTGAAAGATACAACACCAAGTAGGGAAAAGGTTGGAGACAGTATGGTGAGCGTGGACTAGCATCCCTAGAAAAACTTTATGGGGAATCTGACAAATGTCTTGAAAGTATGACAACCATGTGAATAAATAGCTTCATTTCACTTTCTTTTCTCCTGCCTCCTTTCCTTCCTTTCTTTTTTTTATTTGATGGATAACTAGTATACATCACAAAGTAGTTATTATGATTTTCTATTGCAAATCACTTTGGTACATAATTTCTTATGTTATCCTCACAAGAATCTTTTAGGTCAGGCACATCGGGTATTACTTCCCCTTCCCATAAAGAAACTTATGAAACTTGTTTCCCTAGTTCTTTCTTGCCTTACATACTAATATAGGTCCCTGATGCCACACAAGCCCCATCAAGAATCGCAAGTGTCCTCAGGGAGTGTCTTGTATGTGTTCACAGACTGCTCTGAAGCTGGCTGGTTTTCTGGGTTCCGGTAGGGTTTCTTTTGGATGGTGCTTCATCTGCATTCACTGGGTACTGTCACCCAAAATGCCATTGCTGCCACTTTCCCTGGTCTTATCGCCAGTGCATTATGCCCTCAGGGAGTCAAAACTGAATAGAGGTCTCTGCAACACTTGGGAGATGGCTTTTTCTCCTTTTCTGTATCATCCTTTTAAAGATTCCAAATGTATCACCACTCTTGGGAGTCAGTTTTTAGTCAGAGCCCATTTGCAAGATCCAAGACACTAGTTCACAGGGAGCTCAGCTCAGGGCAAACATGAGCACTTAGCCTCCTTGGCTGTGACCATTATTCAGTCAGACTTCTGCTAAAATTCTCTCTCCCTGGTGATGGTTTCTTCAATTCTTCTGGCAAACAGGTCACTGACAGGCTTCTTCCTTCAGGTGGCCAGACATGCCTTGATCTACTGAAGGTAACTCAAGGTGGAACCTTTGAGTAGGAGTCAGGCCCAAACTAAACTTTCTAGTTATAGAACAAAAAGGGTTTTTTTTTTTCAAAAAATAATAACTTTTATAATTTCAAAAAGTATAATTTTATATGAATAATTAATACATTTTAAATTAATTTATTACAGGGTAGGATATAGAAGTGTAAGCAGTAGGAACTCAGACAGGATCCATTTTGACAAATGGACAGAGATGTAGATGGACTTATTTTGTGATGGGAAAAGCAAGGGTTTCCATTTGCTGTAAGAGGTTACTGCAGATAAAAACAAGTGTGTAAACCCTTGAATACTAGACAAAGGAATTGCCAAATCTCTTTGTAATATCCTATTGAACTACTTTTATGCCATGGCTTATTTGCGGCCTCCTGTGATATACATAGGTTCTTCTTATTTCCCATGATTTCAATGTCATCTTATGGCTATAAATACAAAAGCATTTCTGTATTAAATGAAAAATTTTAATAAGATGAATTCTATTGATTCATATTCTTTAAAAATATTTAAAAAACAGGCCTTGAATTCAGGGTTTATAATGAAACAAATTAGTTTACTCATAACATAGTAATATCTTCCAGTAACCATCTGCTGCATCAGGAGCCCCAACATTGGCTTTTTCTGCATTAAAAAGTAACACAAAGAAAATATTTTAGAGTTGCTTTCAAATTGAAATTCAAAATCTTGGCTTGGACTGAGGACTCAGTGGGACTCCATTAGAATTGCCTGAGAGGATTTGATTGAAAACTCAGAAAGAGTGTCTGCATTCCTTCTGCAGAGGCAGCTCTACTGAATTCAGAATAACACCCCTGAGAAGCATTAAGCCACAAGTCATGATTTCACACTTTCCTGTCTCATTTGTTTGAGGGCATAGTTTTTCTTTAGTTTTTCTTTCGTGAGGGAGGGTAACAATGAGGCCATTAGTTTCACTTTCAGTCTCTTCTAGTTTGGTGCAAAGTTTAGGTCAAGTTAAGTTTCCAGTTGTGTTTTTACCTGAATGTATAGAGAAATGTGCCATTTAGAAAAATAAGATTGGTATTGAGAATGGACAAATTAACAGGTAGCGTTGACAATGGATAGATTTTCAAGTTAACTTCTGATCTGCCTATCAAATTCTACTCCCATTCCTTCCACTCCGTCAGGTATGAGGACACTTGCAGCAAGAGCAGAGGAACAGGGGCAGTGTCCATATTGCCTGTCCCTCTGCTGGGTTAATCACATCATGCAAAGCTCTCTTAAAAGTGTTGGTTTTTCTAAATATGAGTTACATGTTTCTTAAGTAATCTAAAATGTATTCTTTATTTGCAGACTGATGTAGCATTGGTTTTTAAAGTGTTGACAGAATGGCCTATAATATTACTGATAGCTTAACACACACCATTCTCTAGGGTAAATGAAAATAAAACATTTAAGTAACTCCGTTAAATTCACACATCTAGAAAATGCTGGAGTTCAGATTAAAAGTTAGGGCTCCCATTAGTACTACTATTATTTCTACTACACTTTATTGCTCATCAGAACTTTTATTAACATTGTTATTTAAAAAGTAAACTGACTAAAATTGTTTCAGATGACTTTGAATTCCAAATCAATACCCCAAATTAAAATTTTTATATTTGTCCATATAAAAGAGTCATGGTCACGTTGCTTTGACACTAATACTTATTTGGGTGGAAATTTTTATGGAAGGCATGCTCACAAATGATAATGTTGTTTCTTTTGCACAGCTATAAAAGAGGAAGGAATATAGGTCATGGACAATTTATATTTACTTTGTTTCCCTTTGCATGCACATTACTCATAGACTTCTTCAGAACAGAGACTAGTTTTCTGAGCCTAGTACATTAAGCAGTAAAAATCCTGGCTGTGTGCACATTTTAAACTGAGGGAGAGCTAGCTGGGTTCTGCTTTAAGTTCTATATCACCCCCTTCATATTAAAAAATACACTGGGTAACCAAAAAGCTGGTTTGGTCTAATGATGGTCTTGGATTTCAGCCCATTCCCTCCTTTCAGCATAATCTGGTGTCTTGGCTTCAGGAACTCAATGATGGAATTAAAAAGAAAGATAAAAGATTTTTGTTCTTAGCACAAATTTTATCTAACTCTCCATCATCTAATTCTAGCAGCCATTAGTCAATGCTTTTTTTTTTCATTGTTCAAGTACAGTTGTCTCCATTTTCTCCCTACCACTTCCTTCTGCCCTACCAATCCCCACATCCCACCTTTAATCTTACCCCGCTATGGCTTTGTCCATGGGTCCTTTATACATGTTCCTAGATGACCCTTCCCCTTTTTCCCTGTTATCCCCCCCACCCCCCGCCTCTGTCAGTTTGTTATTGTTACTGTAACACTCTGACAGTTTGCTTCTAGCACTTGGCTATTATAAATTGTGCTGCCATGCACATTGGGGTGCATAGGTTCTTTTGAACTGGTGTTTCGGGGATTTTAGGGTATAATCCCAGCAGTGGAATTGCCGAGTCAAAAGGCAGGTCCATGTTTAGTTTTCTGAGGAAATTCCATACTGTTTTTCACAGTGGCTGTACCAGTCTGCATTCCCACCAACAATGCACTAGGGTTACCTTTTCTCCACATCCTTGCCAGCACTTGTTTGTTGATTTGTTTATGATGGCCATTCTGACTGGTATGAAGTGGTATCTCCTTGTGGTTTTAATTTGTCATCTCTCTGACAGCTAGTGATGCTGAGTATCCTTTCATGTGTCTCTGGGCTCGTCTGTATGTCCTCCTTGGAGAAGTGTCTGTTCGAGTCCTTCACCCATTTTTTAACCGGGTTGGTGGTCTTCCTGGAGTGGAGTTGTGTATGTTCTTTACATGTTTTGGGATCAGACCCTTGTCTAAGGTATTATTAGCACATATGTTTTCCCATACAGTTGGTTCTCTTTTCATTTTACTGGTGTTTTCTTTAGCTGTGAATGTGCTGATCTTGTCAGTCAATGCTTTTTTTAAAAAAACTTGGGCAACTTACATATTGCTGCATTTAATTTTACCTATCAGCATTATTTAATTAATATTTCTTAATGAACACATTTAATTTATGAGCTCATCAACTTGAGAAATCTGAATAACTTGTTTGTTGCTGTGTGACATATTCTGTATCTTTGCAAGCCAGCTATTGGTTAGAGACTTTTTATTCTTAGATATGTGAACTCTCTATTTTTACATCACAAGTCTTCTGTGCTTTAGGGTACGTGTCATATATCATATTAGCCATTCTCTACTTTGCCGGTTTTTACTTTATGCTGTGGGTACTTAGTCTTTTAAATGTTCCAGAAAAATCATCATTCTTCATTTTGATTTGTTGGCAGTGAAATCCATTTACTGAACAAAAAGTCATTCTCAAATTTCAGTGATTTTCTATGTTTTGTTCTGCTTGTCTAATTTTGTTACAATATGCAGTAGCAAGAGTTTAGAATTTCCTGTAAGCCAAATAAAAAAATAAAGGAAAAATGCCCATAAGAAAAATAATTTAAAATTTAATAATTCTCCATCAAGTTATAAAAGTTAAAGGACAAAAAAAAAAAAAGATTGTTCTTGTCATGATCAGAAACTCTCGTGACCTAAGTGTTTGGTGGACCAAAATTTAAGCTTTGAAATTAATATAAAAGCAGATTCCTTTACCTGATATTTTTCTGATTTCAAATATAGTTAATGTGCCCTTTTTATTCCTCAGAAAATATTAGAAGTTCAAAGGACAAGATTTTGAAGAAATTATGCTAAATATATCTTTGTGTTATTCTGCATGGCAGTGTATTCATAAAGGTCAAACACCATTAAGTTAAATTACACTAAACAAATATACTTTTAAAGGAATTATTTGGATTCTATGTATAAACATAAGTATTCTTAGTCTATAAACTCTGTTTATGTGCTTTAGAGAAGATGACAGCATCTCTCTCTGCTTATTCAGTATCCTGTCTGCAGTTTCAGCCACAAACAAACACCATTAGCATGAGACTAACTTTTAATTATCCCAAGAATAATTTAATATGAAGGATATTACAAGTTCAGTGAAGAATATATTGTATTAGTAAAGAAATACTAGCAAGTAATGAATTAATTGCAAAATGTATCAATTTGAAATTTTCATTAAAATTATTTTTCATTAAGAAAAATTATAGAATAAATATAATAAAAATATTTCAATCACCTCTGTAATAATAGAAGAAGAGTAATTCTAAAAAAAGAAATTGTGAAATCTTAGAGTTACTTCCCTGAAAAGCCATCTATTTGGCCATATCACACGTGGATGTTCAGGTGGCAGGAGTTTACCCAGCCTCTTTTTCACGTAGAAAATTATGTTTCTGCAGCTAAACTAAGTTTCCCATAATTTACCAGTTTTGGCTTTTGGTTGATCTTAATGTGTATCTCATTCAAATATAACTTTTACAGAATTCATTGAGCTCCTGGAACCCTTCGAGTACTTCCAGTTCCGTAAATATTCCATGCTTTCCTTCCCTTTCTGTGGGGAGTTATGTCTGCTATTTATAACAGGACTGTCTTAAATTCTCCTCTGAAACTGTTTCAGTGTTGTTTCATATCACTTCCCGCCTCTTTTTGTGTCCACAACACTACTTTGCAATGCCCTGTTTATTGGTCTCTGTTACCTCTAGGCTGAGCTTCCCAGACTGCACCAGTGTGATAGGAACTGGCGCATGGTGACAGCTCCATACGTATCTGGGGAATGAATGAGAGTTAGAAACAGATGCTTCAGAATGTTGCTGAACCTCTTCTTTTATTTTTTTTCACAAAGCCCAGTGAAATATTTTAAACCTAAAAATGTATATGAAGACAGAAATAAAAGAAACCAACAATTATTGCCATTATGCTGCAGTGGCCTGGGAAAGAAGCCAGATGCTTCATATTCAGTATCAGAGAGAAAAGCATCGATAATTCCAAACTCCTCCTTTGAGAAGTAAACACACTAGTGGGTCATAATCTCATTGTAATTTGTTATTAATCTCACCCTGGTCCTAATTCTATTTGTGTACACTAATCTCTAAACAACACACTTAAACCTGTGAAGTGGAAGGCAAAGTTAAAATCATCAAGATGTCAAAAACTTACAAATAAAACATTCTTGGGATAATCTATATATGTTGAAGTCATTTCTCATACTATCTTCATATGTGAAATTGTGTCCTTCTCACACAAGCTAAATTATGAGTATAATGTGCACATACATGTGTTTGTGATGGATACAATGCTGAAATGTGGTCACCCGTGGATGTAGAGGAGAGTCAGAGCAGACCAGAGAACATGGCTTTTTCGGGCCCTGCTCACAATCTCTGTACAGAGAGCCAATGTTGTCTGCAAATTTTATATTTCTGTTATTTTTGTTTTTACACAGTTTTGTGATTAACCCACCTCCTCACACTTCCCATCCTACATCAGATTTTAAATTCTTAGAGAAAGGTACATTGTATTTTTTTTCCTTTCTTTTGTCAAGTTCAGTGATTTTGGCTGTATGCAAAAATGAAGCTGCTGACGCACCATTAGTAGTTATAATTCATTCTTCTATTTCTAGTGATGGATTTTTATTGATCTAGCTACACACTCTCAACTGTTTTGATCAGTAGCGCTTGGACACAAATATATACACAGAATGGCATTCCATATAGATTATGAGACCCTAAAACAAAGCAATATGTATAGCTCATGGGTGATAGAGGTTATAATTTGGATGGAGCTTAGCAAGTTTATTAACCAGGGAAACAAATTAAATAACTCACACCCTGGTATTAGCTATTCCTCAAGAAAAACTGATTAATTGCTTACTGATTCATATATATTTATATTAATATTTAACCCTATACAGAGTATAAAATAATCTTACAAAGTTGTGTTGTGGCAGTAATAAATAAATAAATAAACATTTGTCTATTTTTTAGTAATAAATACTTATACAATTAATAAGAAATGGGCCCTGGCTACTGTGGACTAGTTGGTTGGGCATCTTCCAACAAACCTAAAGTTCAGTGGTTCGATTCCTGGTCAGGGCATGTACCTGGGTTGTGGGTTGGGTCCCCAGTTGGGATTTTTTTTTCCAGTTGGGAAAAAAGCAACTGATTGGTAAATACTGATCTCTCACACTGATGTTTTTCTTCCTCTTTTTCTCTGTCCCTTCCCCTCTCTCTGCAATCAATAAAAGAAAAACATAAGAAGTGGAAAAAACCATTCTCATTTTTCTTCAGTCTTGCTTAAAGGAAAAGTAACCTCCATGTTGGTCAATATACATATTTTTCCCCTCACACTTTATTATGTCTCAGTTAAGGAGCAATTGAAACAGCATATTAACCTGACCAAAGCTTGAGACACACTCCTAGAGTTTAGCACACTCCCAATTCAGTGCATGCATAAATGTACTGTGAAAGGTGTGTCCAGAAACCCAGCTCTTTATACAAGGTTTCTGTCATAATGAAGCATATCCTCTAACCTCTAATAGGTTCTTTAAATATATTTTTTAGAGTGTCATGGAGAAGATAAAATTGCAGGAGTCTGAATGATGATTGCAACAAGCACATTCTAGTGATTTCAGACTGATGGCAGACTTTTCCCCTCCCAGAAATATGTTAGGCAGCAGTTAATGAAAAATGGAAAAACGGAGAGGTGTACATGGAAATGTACTATTTATAATAAATGTCACACATGGCTTCCAAATGGATTTTTCATAGAGCATGAAATTATATGAAAACTGCTTCCAAACTGGAATTATTCAAGCTCAGATGCCAACTCAACAGATTATACTGTGAAAAAATAATTATTTGTATCTTAATTCCTTCCTTTTTGGAATTGATAATTTTGATTCAAGACTGCAACAAATGGGACTTCATTTAGTTAAAAATAGAGTTTATAAATTGTAAACTATTAAAGGATATCTATAAAAATAGAACAAATTTGAAAAATATACTAATATACTCCTTCTAATATACTGTTAATGTAAAAGAGCCCAAATCTTTCTTTTTTTAAAAGATTTTATTTATTTATTTTTAGAGAGGTAAGGGAGGGAGAAAGAGAGAGAGAGAAATATCAATGTGTGGTTGCTGGGGGCCATGGCCTGCAACCCAGGCATGTGCCCTGACTGGGAATCGAACCTGCGGTGCTTTGGTCCTCAACCTGTGCTCAATCCACTGAGCTACGCCAGCCAGGGCAAGAGCCTGAATCTTTCTATATCACTTCCTAAGATTTTTATGATGATTTCTAATGCTAAGACTTGTCATTTACAAGAATAAGAAAATAAAAATATAATTATTTATTTTGAAGACATCAAAAGGGTAGTCATTTATTTAAATTTTATTTTAGAAGGGAAGGGAGGGAGAGGAACATCCATGGGAGAGAAGAACATTGACTGGCTGCCTCCCAAACATGCCCTGAAACGTGCTCCGGCTTGGGACCACCCAGAACTGGCTGGGGATCAAACCTCAACCCAAGCATGTGCCCTGACCAGGGATCAAACCCTGTGACCTATTGTTTTGCAGGACCATGTCCAACCTCAACTGAGCCACACTTTGGGGAGTTGGGGGAAAGTGGCTAAAGAGTAGCTCTTTACTGACTCAAACTTCCCTCCTTAGAATTGAAAGCAAGCTAGAGACAGTAGACTTCACAAGCTGTGAAAAATATTAATTCTAATAACAGTATTATGAATACTTTTTCATGAGAAAGAGTTGGTAAATTGTCTTAGTGATTAAATTTTTTTCTTACTTATTTTCCAGAGAGGTTGGTGGAAAATCGTTTGCCATCACACTGTGTTCTAATCGTGTGGGTGCAGTTAGAGAGAGAGGTACATTTAGTGGCTCGAGCCAGTTCCTCATGTGTGGCTGTCTGGAGTCTTCAAACTGCTGTTAGGTGTTTGCCATCGGCTTCTTTTCCAGAAGGTAGAGTAGAAAGGCTGAAATGGAGAGGTTGTGAAGAGCAAATCACAAATTTCACCTTTTCAGTTCAAACCGAAGTAACTTGGTGAAGTAAGTTGGGATGCTTATTCAAAGATAATGGGTATCCACAGGGAGGACCACTCATACAGGACTGAGGAATTTTCAGTTTTGTTTTTAAGCTTAATATTCAAGATAACATTTAAACCAATAGCACAAATGGTGCATACAATAATATAGTTTTACCACAAACCTCTAAGTATATTGCTTTATTATTTTATGGATGAATGGTAGCTAATAGGTTTCAGAATGTGTTGATATCATTTCAAAAAGTTTTCATTTTTTCTTAAAGTTAATACCTTTTCTTCATGATATTTATCTTGTCTTAACTTCTTCCTAACCTTCTTTCCAATGTATAACTAATCCTTATGTATATTCTTGCCTAAGCACTCTATACAATGTATATTCTAGAAGGAAAGTTTATAAGCATCTTTAACAGATCTATTCTTTCCCTGTCTAGAGTATGTGGGGAAGAGGGCTAATGAAGGGATTCTGTTGTTAAGGGGTGGATTATTTGAATTCAAATATATTTCTTTTATTTGTATAGCATTTATAGTATTATCTTGCAGTATACTTATTTTTACTTACGTAGAAACTCATGGTTTTTGTTTTCAAAATGTCATTAAATTTTAAACACTACTGCATAACAGTTTTTTCTTTGCTTAGCATTTCAAGAAGGCTGTGAAAGCATTTTTTGTGCTTGCCCATCTCTAACTCATTGAATTAAGAACACTGTTTTTTTCCAGAGACCCAAGGCTTGCAGCAGTTTAAACAACATGAATGCCACTCACTAGTCAGTCCCAAGGCATGTCTCCTCCTGTTCAGTAGGGGTCAGTTTTAATAACCTGCATACTAAATACTGTCAGCTCCCTTAGGACAACATCTCACAGAATCCCTTCCTTGGCCTCTGTAACAGATAATGAAAGGTGTGACAAGAGGTGCAGTACTTTGGGAACTGGGAAAATAGCCAGATTCCTCCAATGCTCTTTTCACTCTGGTTTCATAATTTTCTCAAGTTAGCAGGAGAGCGGAGCTGCCATTTGGAATGAGAGTTAAAGAAATAAAGAGAGCTCACATAGTTTCCTAATAAAGGTCCTCTCTCACCCACATGGATTTGAATGGGTCTCAAATCACCGTGGAGTTGGGCAGGTTTCATAATGCTGATCAAACAAAGTTTTAATTTTGTCTGACAAAGGAAAGCTCCACCTTGGGCCAGTACAGATTTAGCACTTAAAATCAACTCTGCTGAAATAAATGATTTTTAAAAAATGTTCTCCCTTTATGTAGGGCCCTCGGGGCCTCATTTTAGTCTCTGGTTGACAAAAAGAACAGCTTTACTGATGAACTCAGCCTTATTTTTCTCTTTAATGCATTCTCTATAAAAAAGAAATCATTTCCTAGTGAAATAGATTGCTTTATAATGCCTTTATTAGCAGGTTGTCTTAAAATACATTTGGTTTGCCTTATAGATGCTACTTTTCTTATGTCCCCTCATGCACTGACTCACTATCAGATTGGTATGAATTTGAATGATTTTTCCAGTGATGGGAATTGATTGTTCTGATCCATTCATATATTTTTGCCACACATTTCATATGATTCATCCACACATTTTCCAGAGTGGAGTGTTTTGTGGATAGTATGATTTTAAAAGAAATCCTGTAGGGTTACATGCCCCAAGTGGTCTTACACAAGCTGGTGCTAGCAATTCCAGCAGCGGAGATGCGTTCTTTGGGTTCTCAGGTGTTATCCAGATGTAACATCCCTGTATAAAATAGTGTTCCTCTGGGATGCCTAACATCTTAAACTATCATAAATAACATTTCCCTTAAAGAGATTGGGTGGTAGTCTTCTATGGAAAGGTCCTTATAGTCCCTAGAAGGTAGACCCCAAGAGAGAACTTGGCTCTGTGATATGGGAGAAAGGAATAAAGAGTAGAGATATGAAATCACCAAAGGCATGGTGCCTATTATAATTCTGTGCTGCACATATTCTTTCCTGGCCCTCTCACAATAAAATGAAAACATCACTCTGGTTCTGGGTGAATAAGAATCAGAATGTGTGTGTGTGTGTGTGTGTGTGTGTGTGTGTGTGCAGTGAATTTGTTTCTACATATAATTCCACCACCTCCTTAACCCCTGGCAACTGCTCATCTGTTCTTCTCTATAATTTGTCATTCTGAGAATGTTATATAAATGGAATCATATAGTATGCCAACTTTGGGGGGTTGCCTTTTTCATTCAGCATAATTCTCTGGAGATTCATCCAAGTCGTTATATTTGCCACTTGTTTTTATTGCTTAGTAGAACCTCACGGTATGCATGTAGCATGGTTTGTTAAACCATTTACCTGTTGAAGGTCATCTGAGTTGTTTCCAGGTTTTGGCTAATATGAGCAAAACTGCTATAAACATTCACATACAGGTTTTTCATGAAAGTAAGCCTTGATTCCTCTGAGATATATGACAGTGCAAGTACTGGTCATATGGTAGGTGCATGTTAACTTTTTAAGAAGCTGGAAAGCTATTTTCTAGAGTGACTATTTGCATTCCCACAAACAAGATATGAAGGATTAGTTTTTCTACATCTCTGCCAGCATTTGATATTGACACAACACTTTTTAGGCCATTATCAGTTGTGTACATTGTAGCTCTTTGTAGTTTTAATGATGTCTTCCTAATTTCTCAATTAATTAATAGTATTTCCTGTACTTACTTTCTATCTACATATCTTTGGTGAAATGTTTTTTCATGTCTTTCATTCATTTTCTAACTGGATTGTTTATATTTTTACTTGATCTTGATGTGTTATTCCCTTATATATCACTGAATTCTATTTGCTAAGATTTTATTGTGTTATTTATGTTTATATTCATGAGGGATACTGGTCTCACACCTTTTTTTATTATATTGTTTTTGACTGCTTTTGGCATGAGGGTGGTGTTAGTTTCATAAAACCAATTGAGAAGCCCTTTCTTTGTTTATATTCTGGAAGCAAGTCCTCTTCTAGTCTAGCAATAAATCAAAACATCCACTTCTAAATGTCCATCTCTAGGTGAACCATGTGTGTGTGTGTGCGTGTGTGTGTGCATGTGCGTGTGCGTGTGTGTGTGTGGTGAGTCTGTTTCTGAACATGACCTTACAGGGCTCTAATATAAGCAGCTAGTAGCTTAAATTACTTAAAAAATATCTCTTAAGAATAGGCATATTATATGTGAATGCCTATTACATGACTAGAAAGAAAGGTGAAAGTTTTATTATTGTTTTGAACTATTCGTGTGTCTTGTAACAAGATCTATGATGTAGCTCTTTTTAAATAAGACACTTCAAAGAAATATCCAGATTGCCTTGAAATTGCCTACACAGGTGGTAATTCATAAGGGATGATGTTACCTGCCTGATTTTGCTTATAACTTATACTAGAATTTTGCCTATAATAGTCAATATGGTCTGCTTAAGCCAGGTGCTCTTATATAAGAACATCTGGATGGGTTTTCGCAATTTAGAACTTCATGAAGAAGACTATGAAATGATCAGTGGATGGTAAGTGAAGGAACACGCTGGAATATGAACAATGAAGACTGTGATCCTCAATATAGTTCCTTAAAAGTTATTACAAGAGAAAGTTATATGTACACATGGTACTTGTGATAATCTCCAGTTTCTTCCTAGCTAAGGAGTTGATGAAAACCTTTAGGCTACTATGGACCTTCCTTTGTTCTAGACTGTATTCCTTAGTCCCACTTATTCAGGTTCTGCTTCTGTCTCATAATATCCCATAGCGTAATGCCCCTTCTTGTTCTATTCTGAGATTATCTTGTTTGGTTTAATTAGAATTTTGGTTATACTTTTTGGACCCAGACATAATCTTAGATGCCTGTTAATATGATTTACACTGTAATAAATTTTTATCTCATATAACACACTAAAGATGCTCTGTATTCTTCTAATATTCCCTGAGCAAACATTCCTAGAGTATATTCTAAGGAACACTATTCTCATGAAATATTCCACACCCATACCAAGAAAAAATATTTAGAAAAATTGAATACTAACCTTAGCACTGATCCAGGCATTGGGATACAAGGTAACAAAAAAGTCTTTATTATCCGAATAAAACAAAAATTCCTAGGTTGCTCCTAGGTAATAATTTTAGACATTTTTCTGGTGATAAAAATCCAAATGATTTATTTTTAAAACTGTTTTTTTCTTAAATTTATGGGATCTGAAATGCCTTATATGAAATTATGGATAGTAAAATGTGTAATACAATTTATATTGTTAATTAAAACTTTAAAAAGCATTAAAAGTATGTTCTTCCCTAGCTTGGTCGATCACCAGAGCATCTTCCTCAATGGACTTAACAAATAGGAGGGAGAGGGTTGGAGGACTCAAACCAGAGCTAGCTGGAAGCAGACAGATACTACTTGTATAAAAATGATCACTGTGAGAATTTTCTTCCAGATTCATTGTTTGACACAAGATAGGTGGCTTTCCAACATAATCTACTCCAAATCAGGTTGAGGAGATGACTAAATTAATTTTTCAAGAAATCGAGTCTCCAAAGCTAGCAATTCCAAGTAACTAAATACTTCAAAAAAACAAACAAACATGAACAATATGGTGGAACAAAGCAGAATTGGTAAATTGGTGTATTAATTAATTTATTTAAAGATGTATTTACTTATTTTTAGAGAGAGAGAAAGGGGGGGAGAAAGAGAGGGAGAGAAACATCAGTGTGTGGTTGCCTTTCACGCATGCAACCCTAGTGGGAACCTGACCTGCAACCTGGGCACGTGCTTCACAGGCTGGCATTCAGTCCACTGAGCCACACAAGCCTGTACTAATTAGGGCTGTACTAATTGATTTTTAATGTTTCATTTCATTTCCTATAATTCCTTGGGATATATTTTCAATTAGCCACAAACACAAATATATAAGGGCATCCGAGGAGTTATGGAAGAAGTTTTCTATAAAATGACTATTGAGCTGAGATCTAAATGGTGAAGAAGAGTTAACTGGGTGAAAGAGTGGTGTGGGAAGGTGTTAGTCCTGCAGATGTCTTGTTTAAGGACCTGAGATAAAGCAGTGTGGCTGAAGCACAGAGACTGAGGAGGGGGCTTGGTAAGGGATGAGATTAGAGACATGAGAACAAGATAACACTTATTGCCTTAAAGGGCAAGTTATAATTTTATTTTAACCCTAAGATCAAGAAAAAGGTGTTTCTAAATTTGAAGGGGTGTTGGTGGTTGTACTAATTACCTTTTTATTATTTGTTTATTTATAATTATTGTTGTTCAATTACAGTTGTCTGCATTTTCCCCCACCACTCCCCCACACACCAGCCAGCTCATATACTATAATTATCTTTTTAAAAGATTACTCTAGCAGCAGTACAGAGAGAGGTCACCAGGAGAAAACAAGAAGGTGGGATGCAAATTAGGACATAAATTACGTTGGTGGGAGTAAAACATTCTGGTGGCCTGCACTTTGCTGACAAGAGTTGAAATGGAAAGCAATGAGTAGCATCTAGAGATACTGAGTAGCAAACATTGACAGGATGACTGGCTGTGCCATCTATGAGAGAGACAGTAGAAGAGGATAAGGTGTTGGTGGAGCTGTTATCATAGTTGAGATTGCCTAGGCAAAGAGCAGAGCAAGAAGAGAAAGCATCCTGTGACTCAGTGTTAAGAAATGTTAACATGTAGCAAAAAAAGAGGCTCAAATGGAGTAGCCAGATTTGGAGGAGAAAACTTGGGAAGTGTAATGTCTCAGGCTCAGGAGAGAAGTGTGGTCAACCGTGGGAGGCTGGAAGGTTCTTTGGTTTCATAATATGAGATTATCTATGACTTTAGCAAGAGGTCTTTCATTACAGAGGAGAGAAAATCCACACTCCAACGGACTGAGGAGAGAATGGTAAGTGAAGAAGACTGAGAACAGAAACTGAAATTTAGAGAACTTTTGAGATGCTGAACCCTAAAAAGAAGGCAACATCTAGGGCAGTGATTAGGGTATGGGATTTAGACTTGCCCTTCACTGTGAACCTGTGACTGGTTATCTGGTGCAGTCGTTTTGCAAACTATTGAGGCACTAGTCCTACAGGAGTTTTTTTTTTTTTCCTTTGGAATATTACCACTAACTTTCTATTTCATTTCTAAAGAGGAAAAAATTATCTTCTAAGCTTCCTATGTTAGTATAGGCATTTGCTGATGAACTCAGTAGTGTATAACTTTAATTAACATTATCATTTTTTAAATGATTCAATCACAGTGTGTTAATACTATTTATATAATGTATTTTAATGTAATTCTGTGCCATTAACTGGGAAATGTACCAAGTTTTCAGTAACTTATTTGTCTTATAAAAGGGCCGAGATACTATGTTTACCTACAAAATAACTTGGTTCATTTTGACTCAGAGTCAAAAGGTAATTAAGATTCTATACTAGAAAGGCTTAACATGGTTCTGAAAGGATGTTTTCTACATTAATGACCTGAGAGTTGGTGAATATTCTTGAATAGAGGTACTTACATTGTTACATTATTTCTGAATTGCAATACTATAATAATAATTTTATTTTTTCTATTTTCAGAAATATCATTATGGTTATATTTTCTCTGATTAAAATATTATCTCAGTTGGAATATAAATGAAATGTTTCAGCATTAAAGGAAGGGGGAAGATGAACTATTTTGCTGGAAATTCATGAGAATTAAAAATAGTGCTTTAAAAATTAGTGTATTGAAATAGGATCTCAAACATCATTAAAATTGTTGTTGATTCTCCAAACATTATGAAACAAGACACACAATTAAGGGGGTAGGGAACTGAATTGCTAGTTTTTTCTACCTTGAAAATTCACCTGTTGAGAAGTTACAAGATTTTTTAATCAGGCTGAATTTATTAGTAGAAATTTGAGTTTAGGAAAAACATAAGAGTAAGTAAAACTCTGTTGATAATGTTTTTATTTTAGAAAGAAGTAATAAAAATGTGAATGGAATAATTAGTACAAAGATATTTGGTAAGAATTTATGCCAATCACAAAAAAAATTATTTTGAACTTAAAAACTAACCCATTTTTTCTTTATTTATAAGAATGTTTTTTTCTCTAGCATTGTGCTTTGTAACTTTTATCTTAGAAGTCTAATAAGTGACTAGAAATCCTAACCCATTCCAAATATTTCTTCTATTCTGATGAATTGCCTTTTCTTTTATGAAAACTATGGCTTCACTCTTACTGAATAAGTTATATATAAAGTCCTCTCATGTGTCAAGTATTTAGTCAGCATGTGTTGCATGTCAATGAACTATATGCTAGACACGGTTACAAATTTAAGGTTTAGTTTCTAATGAAGTGAAATGGGCATTTAAATGTGTAGATTCAGTTAGGGTTGCATGGTCTATAATAGGCAAATGTGTGTGCAGGTTACAATGGGGTGTCAGAGAAGATGGATCATCATAGGTACTAGACACATGATAGAAGTAATCAGTCAGGCTTCAGAGAAAAGGTAACCCCTGGATGGTTGTATAGACAACAGGAGTTCCACAGGTAAGGGGACTGAAGAGGAAATGGGATTGAGTATTAACAGCAACAAGAACGGTGTAAATGAAGATGGGAAGTTGGCAACAACCTGCTTCAGTCCAAGAATTGTCAGTCACATGATGTGGCGGGAGCCTGTGATTGGGGTAGTGGTGTTATAGTGCACAGTGTTCCCAAAGCTTGCAGAGGGCATGGAAGAGCTTTCTCTGACAAGTTCATTGGGGCCTCGTGAAATGACAAACTTGAGGAGGTTTTTTGTTTGTTTGTTTGTTTTTATCAGGGAAATGTCACAATAAGGTTTTGATTTTATAGATATCCTGTAGGCAAGTATGTAGTGGAAGTATGTGAAAGCTGAAGACCAATAAGTCTACTGTCGTGCTGCAGAGCAGAGTTAATGTGGTGTGGAAACAATACCATGGAAGCGGAGAGGGGGCAGATCACAGGCTGATGAAATAAAGGCTTCAGAGTTTGCTAGTTGTATATGTAGATAGAAAGACACTTCCAGGTTTCTGAAGCCTGGTACAGCCTTCTGCAAAGGGGGAGGAGCAAGTTCATTTTAGGAAGATAGAAAGGGATTGTGCTAGTTAATTTTTGTATCTGTTGAGTTAGCTGTAAAGTAGTCAGTTGCATACTTAAGTGTGGCATTCAACAGTCAAGTCCAGATGGAGAAATAGATTAATGAGTGGATATATTGAGTGCTTATGATGTCCCAACATTGTTTTAAAGTATATTAATTTATTTACTTACTCCTCATGAGAATCATATGCAACAGTAATTTTCATTTCCCCTTTATAGCATCACTCGGCTAGTAAGGGGCAGAGGCAGAACTGCAATCCAGGGGATCTGATGCCAGAGCCCAGGCCCTTAGCCATCATGCTGCACTGCTGCTCAAACACCCAGACCCCTGACACATGGAGAGAAGCATCCTGGGAATTAAACCTTTAGTGGCAATATGAAATATTCTACAATTTCAATTAAATCATTCAAAGAGCTTGTTTTTCATGAAAATAATTTATCTTAAAATGATATTTAATCTTAAAGGGGAAGGTAAGATTAAATTTCTCTTCTTAAATCCAGTATTTCTGTTAAAGAAATCATTCTCATAGACAGTGATTAACCAGAGGCATATTTGATTTATTTCATTATCTTCTCCTCAAGTTCAATGAGTACTTGATCCAATAAATCCTCTCACATCTGACTTCTAACTATGCATTCTCTTATAGTTATCTAAATTCATAACCTCATTATTT
Organism: Tonatia bakeri; assembly: GCA_004024845.1. NCBI lineage: Eukaryota > Metazoa > Chordata > Mammalia > Chiroptera > Phyllostomidae > Tonatia > Tonatia bakeri. Next base: position 311,411 of record PVIA01000486.1, on the reverse strand, counting down.
GTTTTGTCTGGACTGTTCTGATAGCCTCTACATTGTCTTTTTACCTTCCGTATTCCTTGCTCCAAATTTATCACACATACAATGGTCAATAGTACAACTTAAAAAGCCACCAGTTCCACAAAGATTTTTATGTTATACATAGATTGTGAAAGCCTCAAAGGGAAAGACTGTTTTTATATCTTTAACTCCAGTTCCTATTATAATCATTGGCACATAGTAAATTATTGGTAAGATTTTATTAAATAAGTGGGTACATGGATATTATTTCTCTCCCACATTGGTGATATTTTTAAGTGTTAATATAATATTTTTAAGTTATGTGAGATAAGCCTCTATTACTTATTTTTAAATTGACTATAATTACCTGGTACAGTGTACTTCATAACAGGGTCTAATACATAATTGATGACTGAATAGATTGTTAAGCCAATCAATTAATAAGTAATCATGGGTAATAATAGAATGTTAGTAAAAAGAAACATACATTCCCATTAACTAGGAAATAATGGCTATTTAAAATTCAGTAAAGCCCTGGCTGGAGTGGCTCAGTGGACTGAGTGCCAACCTGTGAACCAAAGGGACACCACTGCAATTTCCAGTCAGGACACATGCCGGGGTTTGTGAAAGAAATACCACCCCAGCCATCCTGCGGTATTCATCTCGGCTGCGGATGTTCATTAAACACACGTAATACACAGAATTCTTCCGTGAATTTGTGGGGATAATAGAGAATGTGGCCACCCCCTGTAGTGGGGAGTGCCCTGTTCCTTTACCCCAGTGGGTTTTTATTGAGAAAGTAGACTCAGTTTGTGGATTCACAGTCTGGCAGAAAGGATCAAAGGGGACAGGTAACTTACAAAGATGCTAACAGAATCCCTGTTGTGATTCCGGGCAGAGATTAGAGTTTTATCATATGAAAGGACTACATGACTCAAAGGGCTAGTTTTGGTTTCCTGTCTGTGCCTTCAAATTTTAAGTTAATAACATCCTCCAGCAAACAGATCTCACAGAATCTTGCATATTCTATGTCCCAGGCCTGATTACCCCGGGGGTGGTCCACTGCCTCAGGTCTGAGCTGCCCCTTCCTTTGGCTGGAGACAGAGGAGCAAGGAGACTTGGATTTCTCACATCTAAGTACAAAGACTCAAGCTCAGAGGGGGCAGGGGTTGATGTCGATCACCCCTTCCTTTCCACAGCCCCTTCATTTCCATAGCCTCTCGAGTCTTCATTCAGAGACCTTTACGTGATCAGTCCCTGTTTTAGGTCTCTCCTTCCTTGAGGAGTCTTACTCGTCATTGGTTAACTGATCAAGCATTAAAGGCCAAGCACAGAACAGGTAGCATTCATGCCAGGGGAATAAGTTTTTGTCTCCTTAGTGGCTCCTGGTCTGGAGGTCTCTCACTCAGCCTAAGTCACAGGGGGTCACAGCTTCCTGAGACCAGGCAGGGTGGTCCCCAACAGGGGTTGTGGACCAGGTCTCCAGTAGGGGGCATGTGAGAGGCAGCCACACATTGGTGTTTCTCTCCCTCTCTTCCTCTCTCTCTAAAAGTAAATAAAAATTAAATCTTTAAAAAAATCAGTAAAAATTATATGTGATGCTTTAGAAAAAGTACCTAAAATATATTTGCCTACATTTGTTATATAACAATTCTGAAGCAAATGACTTAAAAATTTCTCATTTCATGGCTATATTCACACTTAAAAATTAGTTATATCTCAAAACATACCTTATGCAAGCAGACCATATTTGTTTAACTTTAGAAATAGAACAACAAAGGCATAATAAAATACCAGTCATAACTTATATTCAATAAGTGTTTCCTTTTTTTGTTGTTTTTTGATGAGCATGGTGAAGTGACATTTGACTGGTTAAAAGAATGTTGTAGTAAAAATGTGGAAATGTCTTTTTGGCTATATTATAATCAAGTATATTGGAAACTGGCTGAGTGCTGCTTCTTGAGTTATTATTGTCAACATAGAAGTCAAATCACCATTTTCCTAAGTCTTGTTAGGGTTCACATGGTAGTTAATGGTGTTTGTGAGTTAGTGGGAGATGTAGATTGAACATGACATGCAGATAATGGGACTGTGAGGGTGTATGGGAGGAAAAGTTCTCCTCTACCCTTCTAGGGTCCCCAGCTCACTCTATGAATTAAACTGGCATAAAACAGATTAAAGAAAAAAATTATACAAGATTTATTAAATTTTTACCTGTATATGTGAGTTTTCACAGGAAATTAAAGACCCAAAGAAGTAGCCAGAGAAGAAAGCTTTTATTCTTTTTTGAAAAAAAAAAACCATTAAGTTTGTAAAGAATTTATAAGACAACTAATTTGGGCTAGGGATATCAACTGTGGGGAAGCTACTAGGAAGATGGGGTTAGTTTAACAAGGTTGATATGCACACGCGTGTTTCTTAGCTTAGATTCCCCATCTCTGGTAACAAAAATCTTCCTTTCTGTAAGGCCAGAGAGGGTGCCTTTCACATGGGAATTTTATCTTTTGCTTTATAGGAAGAAAAAGGAGGGCCAGAGAGCACTTCTTGCAGCTGCTGTTTCTCAAGTGCCTTTATCTCAATCATCAGTATGCCAAGGTGACATATTATGGGAAAGCATGCTCTGCACTTCTTGAATGAAAATAGAAAGAAAGAGAAGGCTTACAAATGATTCAGAGAATGATCATGATAGAATTTTAAGAAATCTTACAGGATTTTAATGAGAGGTTAAAGTTCATAGTGAAATTTAGTAAGAGTCAATATATCTTGTATGTATAAATATCTATTTTTAAAAGATTTTATTATTTATTTTATTTTAAGAGAGATAGGAAGGGAGGGAGACAGAGAGGGAAACATCAATGTGTGATTGTCTCTCATGCGCCCCCTACTGGGACCTGACTGACCACCTAGGCATGTGCCCTGACTGGGAATTGAATGGATGACCCTTTGGTTCACAGGCTGGTTAGTGCTTAGTCCACTGAGCCACACCAGCCAAGGCTACAGGTAATCTATTTTTAAGGAGCCATAATTCCTAGTATCACATACAACAAAAAGTTAAGGTGAACTAAACTGTAGTTTATTGGCTCAGATTTTTAAACATGACTTGTAAAAATGCTATTGCCATCTTGAGCTGCTTCATAGAAGAATGGAGTCCCAGTCTAATGATAACCCTATTGTACTTTGTACTAATAAAGCAAAAAAAAAAAAAAATGCAAAGAAAGCAATCACAACTTTTGCAAAAAGTATTGCAAAAAGCATCCAGAGCATTGTTTCCAGTTGTAGGCACTAAAATTAAAGTGTCCAAGAAAGTGTTAATGGGATGGTAATGGTGATTGAAAGAAAACCATGCTTTGATGAAAGACTGATGAATTTAGAGATATGTGGTTTGGAGAGGAAAACCATCAAAGATAGAATATTTGAGATGATTTCAAATATTTGAAATAGAGATTATCCTTGTTCTTTGTGAATCCTAATGTTAGGATGAATTTGAGCTCCAAAAACAAACATTTTAGCTAAATAACAAAATTCTTTTTAAAATATGAGCTAATCAACAAAACAATATGGCAAAATATAACCAGAGAAAATAGAGACATTGAAGAAAGAACAAACTTACAGTAACCAGAGGGAAGGGGGAAGGGTATAATGGGAGAAAGAAGGGGAAGGGTCATCAAGGAACATGTATAGAGGACACATAGAGAAAGCAAAAGGGGGATAGGACTGAGGGTGGGAGGTGGGGGTGGGTGGGGCCAAGGAGAGTGGTGGTGGGGAAATGTAGACAACTGTACTTGAACAACAATAAAAAACATAAGAAATCTGTGTAGTGTAGAGTGTTAAAAACTTAAAGGAATAAAATTTCCTTAAGTAAAAAAAAAGGAATAAAAACTATAGAAAATTTTGAAATGAGTTTTCATGAATTTGTTAATCAATTATTTATTGTGCAAAGATTGGTATATGTGTCTAGCAGCCCAGACTAAGTACAGCATGCTTGCTGCCTTCAAGGGATTCATAGTCAAGGAAAAAAATCTAGTCTTGTGTTTATCAAACTATAGCACAAGCCAATTATGGCAGTAATAAAGTGTCTGTTAAGGAAATTTACAAATACATGTGTGGCCGGCAGAATTCAAAGATGGCCTGCAGTGTCTCCAGTTATTAATTATGTGATGGCTCCAGCTACACCAGGTATTTATCAAGTACTAATTAAGACGCTATTATGAAGGTATTTTGCAGATGGAATTCAGGACCCAATCAGTTGACTTCATGAAAGAAAATTTATCTTGGGTGAGCATGACCTAATAAAGTGGGCCCTTGAAAGGGACTGAGCCATTCTAGGAGGGAAAGATTCAGTTACTAGGAGGATGGGACACAGCATAGCTGACATGAAGTTGGAGAGGGCCATATGTCAAAGAAAGCAGACGGCCTCTGGGAACTAAAAGCAGCCCCTGCTGACATACAGCAACGAAATGGGGGATTCAGTGTTCCAGTCACAAGGAAATGAATTCTGCCAGTAAGAAGAATGAACTAGGATGCAGATTTCCCCCAGAGCCTCCAAAGGAGGATTTGGGTTGGCTGATACCATGATTTCAGTCTTGTGATTCTCTGAGCTGAGAACCCACTGCATCATGCCAGATTTCTGACCTACAGAGCTGTGAGTGAGGATGTGGATAAAGACAATGCTTGTGCATGGTCAGTGGGAATGTAAAATGGTGCAACCACAATGAAAAACAGTGTGGAAGTTCCTCAAAAATTAAAAACAGAACTGTCACATGATCCAACAATTCTGCTTCTGGATATGGAGTCAAAGGAAACAAACCACGGTCTCAAAGCCGTATCTGCACTCCTGTGTTCACTGCAGTGTTGTCTGTAATAGTCAAGGTGTGGAAGCAATCCAAGTGTCCATCTACAGATGAATGAGTAAGAAAAATTTGATACACTACACACAGAATAGAGTATTATTCAGCTTTGAAAGGAATGAAATCCTGAAATTTGCAACAACATGGATAGACCTTGAGGTCATTGTGCTAAGTGAAATAAGTCAGACAGAGAAAGACAAATACTGTATGATCTCACTCATATGTGGAATCTAGAAAACTGAACTCATATGAAAGGAAAGTAGGTCAGTAATTTTCAGGGGTAAGGACAGTGGGTGGTGACAGGGAAATGGGCAAAGGTGTCAAAGGGTACAGACTTGCAGTTACAAGAGGAGTAATTTCTAGGGATGTAATAGACAGCCTGGAGAGTATAGTTAAAAAAGGCTGCATTGTTCATTTGAAGTTGCTAAAAGAATAGATCTAAAAAGTTCTCAATACATGTATGTACACATACCCACACATGTGTAAATTGTAATTGTGTGAGGTGATAGATGTATTAACTAACCTTATTGTGCTAATTGTTTCATAATATATGCATACTAAATCAAACCACATATTGTGCAACTTAAACTTACATAGTGTGATATGTCAATTATATCTCAACAAAGCTGGAAAATATTTCTGCAAATTTTTTAAAAAAGCTAATATAATACACTGGTTGGCAATTATCATATATGCCTCAGACATTAGTTGAAGAGCTTCCAGGACAGGTTTTCAGGGTGAAAATAGGCTCTTCTCCTTTGTCTCTGATTTAGAATGGAGGTCAGTCACATAACAAATCTATTTGATATGTTACAACAGCAAGCGAGGTCTGTCAGTGCCCTAAGCCCAGAGATGCACGTAGAGAACTATGAACAACATGCGATGTCTAGCAGCATTTAAATATCACATTCATCCCAGGTGGCCACCTTTCTGGTGTATTTATTTCATTAGTATGTGGAAGAATACACACACTAATGAAACGAATAGATGGTAGCTCTTCTGATTAAACTTCTATTGCTCTATGGCTATATTGGAAGTGATTCTGAAATAGACGCTATCTATAGCACTTTCATAGGACAAAGGAAAAATATGTATCTATAAAACTCTAAATCCATAGAAAATTTGCCTTTGAACTATGATTTCTATCTTTCATATATTTATGAAACAAATGTTGTAATTGCCCAGAAATCAATGAGTTATAAATGTCTCCCTGTTTCAATGACATAATTGACCTTCATATATAACTAGATCCATTTATCTAAAAAGTATTTTGTTTAAACTCAAAATTATTATAAATCTGATTCAGGCTCTTTCAAAAGGGAGATGTCAGGACGAAAACCAGGAGGATATTTTCCAACCTGCTCTGTCTGCAGCTCCATGTGAGGGGTAACTGAGTTGCAGACCCGTTAGCTGTACTGGAGTCATTCCCGTGAATTCAGTCTGCATGTGTGAGCTTGGAAGAGCCTATGTCAGACTTACTTTCAAAGACCTCAGACAAAATGTATGTAATTAGTTTCTATTCTTCAGAACATTTTTTCTTAGAAGGAAGTAATAACTAAATGCCTGACTAATAGAAAACCTGCCTTCTGCAAACACACACACACACACACACACACACACACACACACAACCTGTTTCCCTGGTCCAATTTTTCAAGTTGCAGAAGAAAGAATAACTTTTAAATTTCAAGTGATATATAAATTCTTCAATTATAAGAAGAGAAACATCAACTTTAATAAGCATTTTCATTACCCAAAGTAGCAAGATAGTTTTATTACTTGTTACTTTGAGAAGCACATATATATGAATACACATATGAATATACATAAATATATAGATATTTGTATATACGTGTATGAGAGATTTTTGGTGGTATGAGGAGCTGCAAATGAATATTTCTGAAGGAATATTCTTTCATAAATTTTATGTTGATTTAACCTTCTACATTAAATTACAACATATTGCTACCCATTGTCAGGCCTGCATTTTGCATAATATTCCACACCCTGAATTATTTTTCCACATGTTGGGCATAAGTTGTGAATCACCATCTCATTTATAAGGTGGCATTAAGCAACTGTCTCATTCACAAACACACTCTACTTATAAGCAAGCATTCCTCTTCTTGGTTGTAAAATAGTACTTATCTGAAGATGAATTTCCTTTCAGCCTGAAATGCTTTGCTTTTTCTCCCTTAGCTCATTAGCACAAAGTGATTGGCCAGCTATGCTCCAGGCAGGGCACCATCTTCTGTGTGTCTCTCTAGGAGTAGGTGCCCGATAAAACATAGCCTAAAGGAAATGTATAATGTTTTGAAATTTGATAAATTCATAAGCCAGGCTACTCACCAAGGCCTGTGGGAGCTTATACATCATAAAACACCAACTAAATATAAAACTAAATATTTCACGCAGTTAGTGATGGTTGAGAGCACAGAGTGGAAAGCCTGGTTAAAGTTGGGCCATGCACAGCGCCTTAGTCGGGGTTGGTGCAAGGTCTCAGAGCAGTTTGCTTGTTTTTCTAGGCAAAGGAAAAGCACAATCCCAGCTGGCTTTTAGCAGCCCTTTATTTTAGGTTTCAGGCACTGGCAATAGTCTCAAATTCAACTCTGGGTTTCGTTTGTTCTCTCCCATAACTTTCTCTCCTTCTTTTTTTTTTTTTAAGATTTTATTTATTTATTTTTAGAGAGGGAAGGGAGGGAGAGAGAGAGAAACATCAGTGTGTGGTTGCTGGGGGACATGGCCTGCAACCTAGGCATGTACCCTGACTGGGAATCGAACCTGCGATGCTTCGGTTCGCAGCCCGCGCTCAATCCACTGAGCTACGCTAGCCAGGGCAACTTTCTCTCCTTCTGTCACCCATTCTGTGAGTCCTGTTTCCCATCAGATAGGAGTTTAGGAAGAAATGGCCTGCGCAGAAGATAGAGGTAGACTAGGGTTGGCCACACAGCAGCCTCTGCCTTAGAAATCTCTTGGCTCATTGTGTCTCTACCTCAGCTTTCAATCCAGAGACACAATTTTCCATGGGTGTGCCACAAGAAGTTTTCAAACATGCAATACCTGACTGTTTAGTCAGGGGCACTGACTTCTCTTCCTTTAGATTGTCAAATAAAAAAGAAAAAAGATAACAGCTAATGTAACAATAGCTGTCCAGCGTGAATGAATCAAAATTATACCTATTGTTTGTCATATTAGCAAAAAATAATATATTTTTGGTGTGCTGTAGAATTATAGTAATTAATTTATGTGTGCCATGAGATGAAAAAGTTGAAAGTAGCTGGTCCAGAGCGACCACATTCAATTCCTCACTTATTTTTTGATAGTGCTGTGTTTTATTTCACTAATAATTGCTTTTTATATTTTCTTCCTTGCTGCTATAATTGGCTATACTCTTATTCTTTACCCAAGTTTTAAGGTGAATAATGAAATCATTTATTTTCAGTTTTTCTTCTTAATATAAGCATTTTAGGTTTTATACGCTTTCTATGAGAATATAATATTTAACATAGCAAATCTAATACTTACTCTGCTCTTAGTCCCCTGCATTTTCACCACATTGTCTGCTGGTGGTTTTCTAATTTTTCTGCATACAGTGCAGAAATCTTGAATACGATCATTGTTTTCTATCAGTTTCAGAACATTCTCAGCCATCATTTCTGCTAATATGACTTCTCTCTTTTTTAAAAACATATTTTTATTTTTAAATTATAGTTGCTATTAGTTTCAGGTTTACATACAGCTTAGTGGTTAGACATTTATATAACTTACGAAGTGATCCCTCCAATAAAGTACTGACCTGGCACCATACATAGTTGTTACAATAAGACAGTATTGATTCCAATGCTGAACTTTACATCCTTGTGTGAACATATCTCTGTGTTTACTATTGTGTAACTTTACTTTTAATTTACTTTTAAAAGTAAATTACTTTTTAATCCTTTTTACTTTTAAAGCCAATTTTACTTTTTAATCCTTTCGCTTTTTCACCCAGCCCCCCAACCTTCCTTCCATCTGGCAACCATCAGTTTTTTTTTTTCCTCTGTGTCTATGAGTTTGCTTCTGTTTTGTGGTTTATTTTGTATTTTTAGCTTCCACATATCTCTCTCATGAGATCTATGTTAAACTTTCTAATCTTTTCCTCCATGTTTCTTCTTACTTATATGTTTCATTTTTTCCTTCTGCCTTTCTCTTTCTTCATAACATCTTTACTTTTTAATTGAATTTGTTAGGATTACATTGGTTAATAAAATTGCATGGGTTTAAGGTGTACCGTGCTGTAGTATACCATCTGTGTAATGTATTGTGTATTCACCACCCTAAATCATGTCTCTTTTCATCTCTTTTCAATTTTTTCTGTGTTGTGTTTGCAATGTTTTAATATGCCATCAGACATATTTTTGTAAATACATATTGGTATTTTTCTGTGGTTAATAGTAGGGGTGGAATTGTGGGATCGGAGGTGAGATATATTTCTATTTAGCTGTATAGGAACAAACTGCCCAATTGTTTTCCAGTGTTTGTACCACTTTGTATTCCCAAAAGTTACCTCTGGGAGTTTCCGTAGCTCTGCCTACCACCTCCTAACACTTAGTAGCACTGTCAATACTTTTTATTTTTACTTCAGTTATTTTAGCAAGTTAATACTATATTTAATTGTAATTTTAATTTTTGGTTCTCTGATATCTAATAACATAAAGTATCTTCTCCTGTGCATAATAGCATTTTTAATCTTATTTTCAAAAGTGACTATTGAAATCATTTGCCTATTTTTATTGCATTATTTCTCTTTTTGTCATGTATTATTGGTGTTCTTTATGTTCTGATGTAACATATATATGCGTGTATGTATGTATATATATTTACACATATATATTACAAATTTTTGCCCAAAAGAGTCTTTTCTTTTTATTTTCATACATCATCTTTTGAAGAGCAATTTTTTATTTTTATTAAGGCAAATTTATTATCTTTTAAAAATAGTACATTTTGTGCCCTTAGAAGCTTTCAATCTTTTCTTTTTTTATAATTCTGTTGTGGTTAGTCTAGATTTTTTTATTTCTATGTATATTTGAACAACTTTGTCATTCTCTGTGAAAAAACTTACTTTACTTTTTATTTTAATGGGTATTGCATTTATAAACTTATTTTCAATGATTAACAATAATACTGAATCTTCTAACCCATGAACATTGGATATTTATTCTTTTATTTAAGTATTCTCAGTGGTGTGTTGACACCATAGCTCTCAAATGTAGCATTTGTCAGTTTCCATGATATATATACCCCCACCATGACACACTTCCAGCCACTGATATGATGAGACTGAGCGCAAAGTCAGAACGGTAGGTAAAGAGGGCTCCAGTATACCACCGGACTTCATTCTTCATTGACATAGGTAGTGATCTTGCAAACTATTAAGTTTATTTTTCTAAGAACTTGATGCTTTTTTGAGACTATCATAAATGGTATATATAATTTAATTTCAGTTTTCAGATGTTTAGTTCCAGAATAATTGTGATACTGCTTATTTTTATATTGGTCTGTATTCTGTTACTTTGCTTTATTCACTTATTAATTCTAGTAGGTTTTTCTGAAGAGTCCTAAGGATTTTTTAGGTATAAAATGCTCTGCATAGAGAGTCTTTATACCTTTTATTTCATTTAGAGATTTTTCCTTTTATTTTTTCTTGCCAAAATTAATACTTACTCAAATTTTGTAATTTTCATCTGTCTAAGAGTAAGTCAATTAAGAATTACCTATTATTTAAATTAAAAATTTATTATTTGATGGAATATTGGTAGTGTAAATTCTGACCCAAACATATAAATGAAATAGTACTATTAGAAATTCCCAAACGAAATGTACTTTTTGATACCTCAGCGATCTTCCATGTATTTGGTGTGTGTGTACTCTTCATCACTATTCATCTAATTTTAGAACATTCCCATCATTCAAAAAACCCCTCTATTTACATTAGCACTTAGTCCCAATTCTTTCCTTCTTCTACTCCCTAGTAACCACTATTCAACTTTTTGTCTCTATTGATTCGACTATTTTGGATATTTCATATAAATGCAATCCTATTATATGGGGCCTTTTGTATCTGTTATCTTTAACATGATGTTTTTTTTTTTAGGTTTATTTATGTGGTAACATATAGCAGTACTTTTCATGACTAAATAACACTAAATTTATGGATATACTATTACAGAACAAACAAGGGGGGCCTGAGACAATATACTATTACTGAAAGGAAGCCCCAGGTCTGTTGTGTCCGCCGCCTATAGGAAAGATGTCTCTCAATGCCAGAGATTCGTGAAAAGGAAAGGAAATGTTTATTTCATGCTATATAAACTTAAAGTAGTGACTGAATGTCATTATCAAAATCTTAAAGTCCCTTAAAACACCCACAAACATATACAATCCTTCCTTCCCTCTTTGCCCAGTCTGGGGTACCATATCTCAGGAAAGGAAATAGAAGTCCTTGGCTCAGGTAGACCCCGGTTGGTTCTTCCCAGCAATCCTTGTAGGCTGGGAGACCTTCCTCATTTCCCAGCACCATCAGCTGTGTCGCTGTCCAGGCAGGATCTCCAATTAATCCAAAGCCATGCGGCACCTTCTAATGGCCTACTGGTCAGAGTTCTTTCACCCTTCTTTCAGGCAAAGTCTCTCTTGCTTCCCAGGCTGCGTGGCCAGAAGGAGCACCCCAAAGCCACATGGTCCCCTCAACTACCAGAGCTGCAGGGGTCTGCACTCTGGTGAAACCGCGTGGTTCTCCCCACAAAGCTGCCATGTCTAGGTTTAAATCCCAGCACCAATCTTCCTCTGCAGCCCCATTTCTGACTCCTCCCACACTCGGCCACACCTGCCCTCAATCTCTCATCCTTTCCAGCTTTTCTGTCTGCCATCGTGGGTCTGGGCAGGTGTGTCCCTATATCATGGAGCCAATCATCTCCAAGCTTCCATGCAGGTGCTGTAACTCCGGGGACCTGTCCCTCAGTTACATCTTGGGGGGGAAGTTACTTCCATTCCCCTGGCTCAGAGCATGGTCACAGCTATTTAACATATCTATGTAACCAGTCAAAGGTTATAGATATGTTAAATGACCACGGGAGAGTTTAGCTGCAAGGCTGTTGCTATGTGAAACAGCTCTCAATGGCCCTGCTCCATTTGTCCCTTCCCCCCACCCACACCTGGGGGAGGGGTGAAGACATCCTAATATTTTCTGAACACCTTGAGTTCTGGATCCCATTCCAAATGCCCATTTGGGGTCTCCTCTCTTGGCTGTACCCTGTAACAATACCACATATTGCTTATTTCTTCATCAGCAGATGAAATTTTGGGTTACTTTTACTTTGGGGGGATTATGAATATTACTGCCATAAACACACTCGTAGAAATTTTTGTGAACATGTTTCCAGTTCACTTGGTTATATAACAAGGAGTAGAATTTTTAGGTCATATGGTAGTATCCTGTCCAACTGTTGGAGGAGCTGTCAAAACAATGGAAGCATCCTTTTCTATTCCCACTAGCAATGTAAGAATGTTCTAATTTTAGCACATCCTCAGTAACATTCATTATTTTCTCTTTTTTTTCTTGATGGCCATGCTAGTTGGTATGAAGTAACATCTCACTGTAGTACTGACTTGCTTTTCCCTAGTTACTGAAGATGTTGAGCATGTTTTCATGAGCTTGTTGGCCATTTGTATATCTTTTTTGAAAAACTGTCCATTAAAATCCTTTGCTCAATTTTTAGCTGAGTCATCTGTCTTTTTGTTGATTGCAAGAGGTTTTTAGATATTTTAGATGTTAGACCATCAGGAGATACGTGGTTTCCAGATACCTTCTCCCATTCTATATCTTTCACTTCCTTGGTAATGACCTTTGACACAAAATCAGTTTTGATTCTGATGAAGTCTAATTTATCTATATTTTCCTCCTAAGTAACCTTACAAACAGAAGTGTCCACTTCAGTCATCTCTTTTCCCACACATTTGTCTGGTAACAAATATGTTAAAATGTAATGCTATTTACAAATAAGTAGGTAGCCTCATAACATCAAATGAAATGGTTCCAGGGGAAAAGAAAACAAAACAGATCTACACAATATATCAAAATACCAAGAGAACTGGAAAACTATTTGGAATGATACATTCGTATTAACTGAGAATTTTTCTGTTACTGGACTTTCCTTGAGGGTGCACATAAAGTGTCCACTTTTATGTTGTCTCATTCCAGTGACATCAGCCTGGCCTTTGAAACAGAGGGTGAAAGCAGAAAAGACATTTCCTGAGACAGTGCTATAAGTTTCTACAATTCCTCCAGAATCCAATTGCCTCATAAATATTCTTAAGATGACAAGTTGTTTGTTGGGTCACTTATGAGTTTTAGTGTATCGAGTTACCTGTCATTTGGGTGCCCTGGCCTCTCAGATTTTAGTAGCTCCCTGTGCTTAAACCATGAACTCCTCTTTGAATCTGTTAAGAAAATCTTTTCCTCTTGCTCTTTCTTACAGCCTAGTGATGAATGGCTGGCTGGTGAGTCCTTTGACCAAAATGGTTCTAAGTTTCATGTTAGTGTCCTGAAGTGTGATACATAGGAACAGTTTTATTACCTAAAATGCTGCAGAAATATTTTTCCAACTATGTCATTAATTTAGTTAGAATACAGAAATTAGAATAATTCTGATAAAATAATCGACATACTCTAACAATTCCATTTTTTTTTGTTTGGACTGAACAAAAATACCCAAATGTTTCCAATCTTCACCTCTAAATTTTCCCACTAGTTATTTGTGAGTAGAATCTAGTAACTAACATAATTTGGATAGGTTGTGATCCTTGGTTTCTCTCATCAATTTTCAGTTTCAAGAAATCTCTCTCATCTCTGCTCCTTTTCAACCAGGTTTTTAACAGCATTTTAGGCTTTCTGTGTTACATGTCATACATCTATAAGTTGTGCCATACTTTGCATGATGTTAGATGTACAAACATTTAAAACACTTAAGTCATTTTTTAAATTATTTTCAGGAGAGAATGCAAATTAAATTATATTCCCAGTGGGGTTGTAGATTAAGGCTAAAACACAGATTCTAAAATTTTTGTGGCAAGTCGATGCAAGAGCAGCCTGCTGCATCAAAAGTTCAAAGAGAAGCAAATCCTTACCAGCCCTTTTATTGACAAACTCGAACCCAAGAAATGTAACTATTAGCCAGCACCACTGCAATCAGGGAGCTGAATATATCCAAAAAGGGGAAACCTGTCAAAACCACCAGTCTCTTTGATTCCAGGAAATTAAAAATGATTGCCCTAAAACCATTGTACTGCCAGTGAATGTGGACTAACCAGGCATCTTGTGTTACAAGCCTGTGACTGTCACGGACCCTTTCTTCTCACATTTGTGCTCCATGAAACAGAAGAGCAAGCAGCACCCAAGTAGAAGTAATGGATGCATAAGAAGACATTCTTTTTAGTTAGTATTAATTTAGCCCTTTTTCTTCCTGCAAATAGTATCAGGCAGGATTAACATTTAAATTTTGCAGAGATTACCGGTTACATTAACTGTCCAGGATTGCACTACTTTCTTTTTTTCTTAGGCATATGTACACTAAGCAATTTTTAAATTGACTTGTCTGGAAAATCTTTACTAACAGAAATTCTCCCCCCACCTAAATGAATTAGACAGAGATGGGAATATTAAATTGTTGGCACAGGAAACAGTAATTATAAAGAATCACATAGCTTTAGGTAGTATACCAAATGTGATTAAGGGCTAAAGTCAACTGCAGGTGCCTAGCTATCTGCCTCCCAATAATAATATACACAAAAAGAAACACAAGAAGGGAAAAATAAAGCTACATAGAATCATCCCCTCAGAATAATTTGAAGACAGAGAATGCTGAGGTTTCAAATAACTGTGAATAATAATATTAAGGAACCTTACTAAATCCTAGTGTACGGTCTTTCACACTTCTGACCCCACCCCGGGCCTGCTCCTAGGATTTTTGGTGAGCAAAGACAAACCATGAAAACTGCAGGGAGGACAGGAAAAGGAAATTAGAAGAGGGACCTAGTATTGATCTGAACTTATCGAATGAAAGACTAACCTGCCCTAAATCTGAAAATGCTGAAAACAATTCTGGTCAGTTAAGAGCGTGAACAATAGGAAAAGGATCACAAAGCATGTGTGAATTAAAGGTATCTTCGGGGGTGGGTGAAGGAAGAGAGAAGCACTCTTTAGTGACTAGGTAGCGAGGGGAATGGTGCAAAAGGAGAGAAGGGCAGGGTCCTGTGAGCAAAAGAGGGCCCACCATCCCTTTCCCAACTACTTTCAAACAAACATAAGACTGACAAAAATATCTGGACTTTGCTAAAGTAAAAATATTTTAAAAAAGAAAATCCAATGGTCTTCAAATTAGGGAAAATAAAATGGACAAATCCATGTAGCAACGCTGGGTTCCCAAAGGAGGATGGGACTAACTTGTTTGAATGATACTGGAGTTCAGCAAAGGTCTGCACCCCACTTCTCCAGGATAAGCAGGAACTGTACCTACTCCTCTGATAAGCAGGGTGTTTGGCAAGGAGGTAGATTTACAATGCGGCTCTTTGACCCTTCCAATTCTACCAGACGTGAAGGCGGCCCATAATACTGGGCCTTAGTGTTGGGTCTTTTGCCACACACAACAATATCAAAGAGAGTTTCAAAAAAGTGAACTAACCTAAAACACCTCAGAAAACAGTATTTTAACTCCATACTGTAAGAATAAAGAAATAACTCCTTCAGTAGTGTACTCTAGTTATTAAATTTTTTCTTGGCAAAATTATGAGTTATCAATTCTGCAAACACTTCATGTATGCTAAGATTAAACAAATAAGAAGATTTATTGTAGGTAATAAGAACCAGCTATCTCACTGGTGGAGAAAGATGATACAAATAAAGAAAAGGGGGAGGCTTGAAAGAACTCTGCTGGATTGGAAAATTATGCAGGGGTGTCAGCTCATAGGACGAATAGACACAGAGACAGACAGATAGATTGGTGTATAGGTACTTAGGAACATAGGTAGGAAATTAAATGTAGATGTGCATGTATATGTATGCATGAGTTAGCATATATACATGTATTTCTCAACTTCCTGGGGATAGTGCTTCGAAGTAATGAAACCTCTGTAGTAAGGAACATACTGAGTACTGAATTAATAGTTTCTAAAGTCCATTTTGTAATAGTGGTGAACATGGCCCCTTGGAAAAATGGTTGAGTTTAGAAACAGGGGAATTTATGAGAAGCTCATAGTGCCAGAGAATACGGAAGTGTTGAAAAAGATAAAAGGGCATGTGAAAGGAACTTCTGATTGCCAAATCCAAAACAATGTGAACTTCAATGGTAATAGTAGTACTTATAATTACAATGTAACTTCACAGTGGAGACCTGTGGTAGAAATGACCTTAACCAAGTGACAAAGGTTAACATCAGCAGTGACAAGGTATATCAACATCAGGGACTTCCCGATGGGCCATGCTGAGAAGGGCTCATCAATTCTGTGGTACTTTAGCCGACATACAGAACCTTAATTTAATCATGGAAAAACAATCCAAAGTAAATAAAACAACTGGCAAGTGCTTCTCAAAAGTGCCAAGGTCATGAAAGACATGAAAAATGGAGGACTTTTCAGAACTGGAGAGACTGAAAAGACACAAGTGAGTATAAAGTAGAATCCTGGGTTGGATACTAAAAAGCAGTGGGGGGCATTCATGGAGTTTGATGAAATTTGAACAAGGTCTGTGTTTAGTTAATAATACTGCATCAGTATTAGTCTTCTGATTTTGGTAATTGTGCTATGGTTATGTAAGATGTTAGTGTTAGGGAAGCTGAGTGAAGGAAAGTATAGGACAACTCTGTACTATATTTGAAACATTTCTGTACATGAAAAGCATTACAAAATAAACAGTAAAAAGTTTTATTTCAAAATCTGTAATGACTTTGCATATCTCATTATATAGTAAATATTTCTACATGTAGAAATAGTTATTTAGTTATTTTCCTGTGGCTAAATAACTATTGCCATTAAGCTTGTCACAATATGAGAAACATTTTGCATAGGGAATTATAGGTGTTATTTATGTAAGTTACAACTGTGTAAGTAATCATATTTCATCAAAACCAAAATTTCCTTCAAAGTAAGATAAAGCTAATATGGAATAGAACAGAAAGAACCATGTTTGAGTCTGAAAATGGGCCTTTGAGCTGTGATAAATCCAATTACGTGTTAGAATTATAGATGGGGCCCTGACTAAAACTTGCAGAGAACAGTGTAATGTTTCTGTGTTGATGGCATTGCCTCTTAGGTTATAATCTTTCCAAATAGCCTATGACAGAGATTTGTCATTTGTCTTCATGATGTTCAAAGGTTGCAACTTATCAGTCTCATAGATAGTAAATTGGGTCTAAATTTTAAAAATTCACGATGTTATCACTTACTATAGGAGGCCAGAATAGTAGAGGGGAGTATAGTTTTAAATTACTCATACATCTTTTCTATTTGTGTGTGTGTGTATGTATGCATGCATGTATGTCTATATTTATGTATGTATGTATGCTTGTATGTATGTATGTATGTATCTATCTATCTATCTATCTGTCTATCTATCTATCTATCTATCTATCTATCCATCCAGTGTTATAATACACTGGATAGTGTATTATAGTCCTCTGTGAATCTCAATTAATTCTTCAAATTTTCCTCCAGGTTTTTCAAGAAAGTCCTCATCATCCTACCTGCCTTCCTTAACAGTGCAGTTAGCTCTTTTTCATTAGTCAGAAAATTCTTGAAACTCTATCCCAGTGTTTCAGTGGGTTTCAACAACCAGCATAGAACATTTTAGACTTGTGCGCACACATTGCGTGGGATACACTTACACTGCTACTGAGTGGAACAGCAGTTGCAACTTCAAGAAAATTAAAATGAATCTCTTCTGTCTTCTTTATACTTTTTTTTTTAATTCTCTATTTCTCGATGTCCAAGTTGTGCAACATTCATGACACTGGGGATTACTCTTTATCAGTACAAAAGACCCATTAGTCATCACACATTTTTGGAGCATAGTTAATCAGGAATCACAGTTTTCTGTCATTAGATCAACCCAAAGATGTAGGGGCCAACCTCCTATGAGCATGAGTTTTGTTGGAATGTGGAGGTCTGTCAATTCCACTAGGCCCTTCCTCCAAATAAAATGAACTGTCAGAATTATTTTCAGTGGCCATGATAGGGAGAAGGTTGGGAATCTCATATATTTATCACATGCTAGGCACATAGTAAATGCTCAATCATTGTCAACAATAAAGGTAAGCATCATTTTAGTTAATGGAGAATCACAACCTTTGTTTAGGTGTCTACAAAATTTCACAAGGTTGGCAAACATACAATGCAGAATTGCCTAATTTACCATCTCAATAGAGATGTTATTTGATAGTTTGGTCATCTATGAATGATGACCAATAGGGGTCAACTTTTCTTTAAATTCAGGTCCTGACCCTTAATTGACATATCACTTATTTCCTTTATTTTATTAAATTTATTGGGAAAAGATTAGTCAATAATATTACATGTTTCAAGTGTGCAACTCTATAATATATCATCTGTAATTGCATTGTGTGCTCACCAACCAAAGTCTAGTCTCCTTCCATCACCACCATTTAATTTCTTCTTGTCTACCATATTGTGTCTTGTTCCATGGTAATGAC
This sequence comes from Tonatia bakeri, assembly GCA_004024845.1. Taxonomy (NCBI): domain Eukaryota; kingdom Metazoa; phylum Chordata; class Mammalia; order Chiroptera; family Phyllostomidae; genus Tonatia; species Tonatia bakeri. Next base: position 292,829 of record PVIA01000486.1, on the reverse strand, counting down.
ATTTTTAGGGTGACTCTGCTATGATGATAAATACCTAAGAACTTATGAAAGTTTTTCTTTACAAAGCTCTTTTTTGAATAATATAATAGTAAATATCTTCTCTATCAAGGTCATCAAAATGTGTCAAGGGAAGGAGTACCCAATATTTCATAATTTAACTTCTGGTAAGCTGAAAATGATTCTATGGAATAGAACTTTGAAAAATTCATGTTTTTAAAGCAGGTCCTTGAATTCTGTTTTAACATTTCTTCATTAGATTGATAGGATCTAGACATCTTTGCAAACAGACTTTACCACAGGCACTTGTAATTCATCATTGCTCTTGCTCTCATTAATCTCTTTTTCCTCAGAAATAATACCTCCTGCTTCAACTGGTACATTTTGAAAACAATAAAATGATGTCCCATCAAGTTGATCTATGTGTCTCAAATGTGTTTAAGATAATTTAAAGCCTTTGTCACTTATCCATCTTTTGGATATTTTTTTCAAAGAGGAAAAAATAATATATATTGTCAACTACTTTTCTTTTTCAAGGGATATTTTTTATCTAATTTATAAAATAAAGAGAATGAAAAAAAGAAACTGAAATTCAAATAGCCTAACACAGTTAAAGGAAGAAAGGAAAGAAATGAGTGAGGAAATGAGGGAAGGAAAAATAGGGGAGGAAGGGATGAAACTTGAATTGAAATAGGGCATTAAAATAGAATAATAATGGAAAAGGAAAGTACTTTTTAAAAATATTTTTTCTGATTGAATAGAAGATAAACTACCTGAGGATGAATCATTCATTGCTTTATTTATTGCATGTGAAGTTAGAACTTTGAAACTATTTCCCAGATGTTACATTTGCACAGTAAGAAAAATATTAAAATGTTTTTCAAACTATGTTATAAACTTGTGCAAGCACATGACAGAAAATAAGGTCCTCATATTTATAGGTGGTGAGATGACAAAGTCAAACTTATGTAAGTGATCATGTGCCTATGAAAATTATCATCAGTGTAATTAAGGAAAAATATCAAGATTATAAATCACAAGTGGATATATGGAAAGCTTTGCTGTTAGAATTTTAAAAATCAGATCCCCAAATAAATAATTTTAATTAATTTAAAAATTGGAAATATGTTCAAAATATATTTTTAACAAGTTATAAATGAAAAAATAAGCTAATTAATGTAAAAAATGGCACAACAAATAATTCAGAGAAAATTAATTGTGAATGAAGAATTAAAGAACAAAATTAAGCAATAATGTTGTTGTCATTTCCACTTTTAAACAAAGGAAAAACCAGAAAAATCCTTGCATCTGTTGCAGGGGAATGTAAGAAAATGGTTCCTCTCATGCATTAGTGGTGAGACCGCAAATCAGCATAAATTTATTTTGAAAGAATTCTAGCATTATTTAAATTATATTTGAACTATCATACCCTGTAACCTAGCAATGCCACATTTGAGTCTCTAACTTATAAAAATAGAATAAAGATATATTAGGGGACAGGATGTTTGTAAAACGATTTCTTTAAAAGATATTTTTGTCAAAAAATAAAAAAACTGAAAAAGCCTGAACACTAGTAAGTAAAAAATGGTTTACCAAATAATATATTCCATCATCTGTCTTTCTGTTTTTCTCATCTCTTTTCATCTCTGTCTCTAGGTCTGTATCTTCATTTAACCTTATATTTAACTTTAAAAGAAAGCCATGATATTTATAATTACAAAAACAAATTCAAGTATATATATTGGGATATTATCCTACTACTGTCCAAACCAAATCCACATATTTTACAAGCATAGAGAATAATGTGGATGTGTACATCTCACACTGTAAATTCTTTCTTCAGTGGGATAAACTGAAGAAAATATAAAGGAAGGCTACTAAGGTTTTTACTCATACCTGTATAATTTAATTTGGTAAATCAAGCATTATTAACTTGTGATTAACATTAAAAACTTGAATAGTTTAAAAGTGGAAGACTTTTTCATTCACATTCTTCTTTTTCAGGTTATTTTTACCATAGTTTTCTACCATACCTGAAGCTCTTTGCCAACTTCATTTGCGAAGGCACACTCAGACCGCATGCGGTAGGTTTGTCTCCAGTTCTGTCGAGGTCTGTTCTGACCACTTGGAGATTTCTGTCTTTTCACACTGTTCCTAGCCTATACGTTTCAGTAGGTGAATTCAAACTATGGTAGCAATTCCTAACATGGCGTGAGAAGGACGTATCAGAATAAGAGAAGGAGTGTTCATCCCATACATACCCTCTCTGCATTTGTTATCTGACCATCCCATTTCATAGGCAGTCCATATTATGGTGAGCTACTGTTGCTCATGGGTGTGCCTCATTACTTCGTGTGTTGGGCTGGGAAATGCTTTAGAGTCGCTGACCCATAAAATGCTTTTGCAGAGCACCCACAGTCAGAGATAGTCAATTCTCTTCAGCAGAATAGTTCCATTCACTACAAATATAAAAACATCAGCTTGAAAGATGAGAACAATTTGATTCTTACTGCTATGTTAAAGCTGAGTATCATCACAGACTTTTAGACTGAATGAGAACCCTTCATTTTACAAAAGGACAAACTAAAGTCAAAGGGGTGAAGTAATTTGATACATATCTCACAGGTTGGTGGTTCACTTGGATGTGGTTTGATTCTAGTGGTTCCTGGGACTTCCTTGAAGGAGATGTAAAGAGGAGGAGAATCTGAGAGTGAAGACAAAGAAGGGCTCTTTAGGCACCCAGGGTGGTCTTCCTTAGCATATTTTTAAATTCCCCTTTCTTTTATAATAGGGAATTTTAGCATAATTTTGGCGGGGACACTCTTTCTGGTCTGAGCACCCTCCATTCCCTTCCTCCCTGATGTAGAAATTAAGAACCACAGAGAGTGTCACTGTTCCCCAGGCAGTTTGTCCTCAGGATCGTCAGTGCCACTGTCAGTATGGTGGCTACTTCTCAAGAGCAAGCAACCCACCTGGGTGCTCCTCCCTCCACTGCCACCTGTGCCTTTGTGCCTGTCCTCAGGTCTAGGACTTGAGTCCCATGAGAGATATATTCCTAACATTGTGTCCCTACTGCTGAGAGTCCTGGCACTTGGAATAATTCAGACTGTGGCAGGCAAGGGAGATCCTGGCCAGCTGGTGTTGGAAAATGTTGAGTGTTCTTTTAGGCATACAGTCAGGTTAAACCACTCTTCACTGTAGAGACCACATCACTGAGACAGGATTCCCAGCATCCAGCATTCTGCCATTTAACCCTGTGGATATATAGACATAGCAAAGTTCAGTTTACTTTCCACAGCGCTTCCCTGGTCAGTTAGGCTGGTTTAGCAGTTGCTAGTAGGAAACCAGAGTTCTGCCCCAGAGCTAGAGCCTGCAGAGTAGTAACCTTGAGCATAGAGCCAAAGGTCAGCCTCTGAGCACAGTCTTTTATGAGAGTGCTGAGTCTGGGCCTGGTAGTGGCCATGTGATGTAGTGCCAGGAAGGATGCGGGGTCATGGCAAAAGATAGGGAAGTCAACACACGAAGTCAAATAAGACCAGATGTGAGGGATGCTACTGAAAAAATAAAAGAATGGGAAGAAAGCCTAGACAAGGCAGAAGCCAATTTATAAGTGTCTGTAGCAACTGGGTGGATGTGTGCATGGCACGTAAGGGAGTAGGGATGTTAGAGTCCTTTCACCCTTACCATCTCATGTTGCTTCTCACCATAACCCTTCAAGACAGAGAACTGAAATTCAGAGGGGCTGGGTGGCTCATTCAAGATCACCCATTTAAACAGAAAACACAAAATGTACAGCCTGGATGGAATTTCAGACAAACACCTCAAGCTGTAGTTTCTGTTTGGTGACACCACTTCCCCCTGTCTTCTCCTAAAAGCTATTTTTAATTTTTTATTAAGAAAAACATTTTATATCAATTTAAAAATTTTGTTTATTTTTATAATGAAGTTTGGGGGGTCAAAAGAGTTAGGCATAGACATTGGGTATGCTTCAGGCCTCTCCTCTTCCTCAGGGTGCCTGGCTCTGTTTTAGAGAAAATATCATTCATGATCCCCTTAGAATAATATATTTTTAAAGAATGTATGGAACAAATCAGCTACCTTTCACTAAAGATTATGCCTGCATATGTCTTTCCTTTAAACTATCTTGATTAATATTTTCCCATGTCTATATGCTAATGTCTCTGGCTTTTTATTTTGAGTCCCAATATCCATGTTCAGATTTTCTCAGTGGGACTCTGAAGAGACATAAACCTCAAGATTCTTATAGTTCTATCAATACAACTTTTTAAGGAATTTCAGAGAGCTCAAATCCTGTGTGAACTTATTGAGGCACTACTGTATGTGTTTCCCCTGCCTGAAAATAGTAGCTATGAATCATCACTAATAATTATTGAGCATTTCTCTATGCCAGACACCTTATGAAAAAATATTTTCACTTTAGCTCATTTAATCATCACAATTATGCTATCCAGTATTATATTCAATTTACATGTAAAGAATCTGAGGCTCAGAAAGGTCAGATCACTATCTGAAGCTAACACAGTAATTGCCCAGACAGGGTTTGAATTAGATCTGCTCACCTCTATAGCCCATGCTCCATGGTGCACAGTGAGGAGAAAGAAAAGAAAAAGACAGGAACTTAACTACAACAAAAATCTAATGAAAGTGCAGAAAGATACCTTAGAACTTTGGGAGGATTTCTAGAAATGCTCATCTCACTTTATTCTGTTTTAAAGAGCAGAATAAAACAAAAGAATATAGTCATTTTTTCCTTGGAATTTTTATCCTGTAGTGAGCTCTAATGATTTCTCCTTGCATTATGTAGAGAGAATTAGTTGTGTCTCCTAGTTCCTGAAAATGTGGTTTTGTAATTTTTTGCTCATTTGTTTAGCTATTTTTATCCTCTAGGTAAACTGAAGTGATCTGTAAAATAGCAAAGGGCCGTACAACATTTAGAATGGCAATTCTCTGCACACGTAGGGAGCTAGTGGCTGCGAGTGAAAAGGAAATAGTGGCTACATTGGCTGTTGGTCTGTGAAATTGTAAGAAAAATGACTGAATCTGGAAATTCCAATTCATGCTTTCAGCTTTTCTTCAAATATTGAGGAAAGAAGTAAACTAATATTTACTGAAAAAATTTGGACCAAGAATTATGCTACTTAATTATTCACAAAGAGTTCCACTCCATTGCCCTCAGAAAACCTTGTGTGAAATGCCTTACTGTGTCCATTTTATTGAAGAGAAATGCAAGATCCTGCGGTTAGAATCTGACACACCCAGGAAACAAATGCATGCTTTTCTGATTCCATAAAATCATTAGCAATGTGGAAATTTCATGGACACACTCTCTGACTCCCAAGGTCATCTTCAAACATCTAGTAGAATCTGAGCAAATAAAGTTATGAAACATTTTCCCAATTTTTCCAGAGTAATTCAGCTAAAATATTACACCTAGAAAACTACATGTAATGATTATTGATTTTGTTTATGTTTATAAAACCTAAAGCAAATTTCAATGGTGACTCTTTCCATGTTTTAAACTGCCAGTAAGATATCCAAGCACACAGTAGGTATAATATGTGTTGGATAAACTGAACTGAACTCCAAGTCTCTGTCTCCTAAGAACCAGTAGTCTCTCTGATATAGGAATATGTAAGAATCCATATGTGATCTGTATTGCAACTTTGTCTTCCATCCTGAATTCCAGTCCTTCTGCAACTTCTGCCCCTCTGAAGGGCCTTTTGTTTGGCATTTCTTGTGCTATGCCTTTATTAGCAAGCCTAGAAAGGCTCTTTTTTGTCTAACTTCTTATATTTAAACTTTTCCCTTTGTTTTCAAAGTCTTTAATAACCTATTCTGCTATAAGCCGCCAACCTGAGATACAAGCACAGGAAGAAATATCTGAGAACAGAAAGAAAGGGAAGCAGAATTTGACTATTTTGAAGGTTTGTGGCTTTACAATTCTCGGCATGAGTCACGTGTTACGGTTCCAACTCTCTGAGTGACATGCCTGTGCCTTGTTAGTTTGTAGGAAAAATGCATGGCTTTTCTCACTTAACTTTTCTCCATAACTTTTCTCCACTTTCTCCTTCTGTCTTCATATGCTGGTCAATCAATGTGGACATCGCTGTCCACTAATGGAAAGATTACTTTCAACCCCCAAAATTCATCCTTACACTCTCTTCATGACCCATTTCTACAACATCCTTTGATCAATACACTTGGTCTGTTTGGACCCTAAAACAGGATATGAAGAAGGGAATTTTTATAAACTTAAGTCCAATATAACTAACAAAAATGAGGTGGAGAGATACCATTGTAGTGGGAATGAGTGCCTGCCTACTCAAAAATGTACGAAGCCCAGATTTGCTCCAGAATTAATTTTGACTCCCAGATATTCTTTAAATTAATAACATCAGTTCTGAAAGAAAAATTTTAGATTCAAGCAAGCATTGCCATATTTGGCTCAGAGAAAAGATAGGTGAGTCTGTGTCTCCTGCCTGCTCTTTTTGTTGTTGTTATTGTCACAAATTAGTATAGTTTAGCCAACAAATCTACACTGGATGTCCAAGTGACTTTCCATAAAATTGCCATCTGAATTTCATGTAGTGGGATTTTAGATGGAGGCAAATAAACACTACAAGTCCAAGCTATAGCATGGATATACAGTATATTGGGAATGGCTCTGGGTTTACTTAAAAAGAGGTAAAGGTAAAAAACAAGCAAACAAACAAAACCCTCAAAATCCAAAGAGCTAACATTTATCAAACATAGGTCATACGTCAAATTCCAAATGCTCAGCAGTAAGTATTAAGTCCTGACAACAGTTCTCAGAGGCATATTCTATTCTTTCTTCATTATAGAGATGAGGAAACTAAGACTCAGGCAGGTTAAATAATTTGTCCAAAGTCACACACTTATAAATGAAAACATTCATTCACTATAGTGCTTATGTATGAAGTCAAGGTCACACAAATAATTTGTATGGAAGTTTATATTTGAATATTCCTACTCCCAGATATTTGTCTCTCCCCAACCAATACTGTGGTTGGCAGAATCCTACTGGTATTTCACATTTCTACTGGCATTCCTTGTTTCTCTAGAGTGTTTCCCAAAGATGAGCAGAGTTAAATATTCTCTATTCTTTGTTCTCAAGCACTACACACAAGCTTACAAAGGCACACATCCTACTGTTTAGTTAGTTCTCCCCTACCTTCTATTCTGTGGCTTTGCTGAGTTCAGGAAGTGTTGTGTGATTTCCCAACATTTCTTTATGATCATCAGCACCATTACTATTGTTATGATTATTGTCACTGATATTGTTATTACTTTAATAATTGGAGCTGAGCACAATATCTATCTTGAAAAGGCTCAATGTTTGTTTATGAAATGGACAGTCTATTTTAAAATTATTTTTCACACAATTAATACTTTACTGAAAATGTGAAAACTTCTAACTTATTCTGATTTTTCATGATTGACTGGAATTTGGAGGTGTGTTTGCTTTGGAGTCCACATAGTTCTGCTGCCAACTAGCAGCTTTTCCAAGTGCAGGAAACATGCCTTGTCTCCTCGCATTACACTGGTCCCCAGATCACCATAGGTTCTTAATAAATCTACATTCTAATCAGCTTTTGAAAATGGGGTTTAGTGTTTTACTGCAGTCAGTTATGCAGATAGCGATCACCAGGGCTTTCTCTTTAGCTACACAACCTTCCCAGAATTGCATTTCTCTCCTCAGTTCCATTTTCGTATGAGGCAGCAGCCCTTCAGAGCCATATGTTGCAGTCAAATTGTGCTTTCCCCTAGTAGCAGGATATCATTTTTTTTAACACCATGTTATTTACAGGCCCCTTGCTTATACAAGAAAACTAGGAATCTTACACATGTTAGCAATTGTAGCTCCAGCAGCTAAAGATTTACTACAGGAAAGCATAGGTTTACAAGCTTTTAAGACTCATCTCTTAACTTCCTGGTAATGTAACAGGAGTATGTCTGTGCCTGAACCTTGTGCAAGCTCCAGAGTAGGATGTGGGTGTGTGTGTGCATGTGTGTGTGTGTGTAGCTCTGAATTGGTACACAATCTAGAGAATGATGCATTTAAATTTAGTTATGTCTTTGATATTTTTACTTGTGTTACCCATTTGTGATTATTTTTTTTTCCCTGGCAAACTTAGCCTTCATTACAAAATCTAGTCATGAAATGGAAATGCTTTGGAGATAAGGCTGAGGCTCTGTCAGAGCACTTAACCACAGGTGTAAAGATGTTGTGATTAAAAAGAGACTGCACATTTAAGTAGGACTAATTAGAAGTGAATTCTTAATTGCAAAGTTACACAAGCATTTATGCTTTGCTTTCCGATTCTAAGCCTTTGAAAGGTGCTATATAAATGCAAATTGCTTGTCACATCATTCATGCCGTGTACTCATGACATTGAAAATGTGCATTTATACTGAACAAAGTTTAATAATAAAACACTAAATATAAAGTATTTATTAAATAGAGCTACATTTCCATCAGCCAGGAAAAGCACATTTCTATTTTTTTCTTTTTAACATGTACCTGTGTTGATGAGATGCAAGTTCTGTCTTTACATTTGATTAAGAGAATGAAGTATAAAAATAAAATGCTTCAAAATGATTAAACTACAAAACTATAAACAGTTTTTTAAAATGTTTTTATTGTAGCTTAACAGTATTTAAATTAGACAGTTCCCAGATATGAACAACGTGCTGGTTGTAGTACATTCACTGCCTATTGGTGATTTAGAGACTTTCTTCCAAGACTCAGAGATGGTAATTTATGGGTTATCAGAATATTCTCTTCCTATAAATATTTTATCCTTGTTTAGACCCTTTAACTCCCACATCAAAAGCTTGAGTTATGGACTATGAAAGGTAATTTTCATGAAAACCAAGGTTTAAATCCACATGGGAAAGCAGTAAGAGCCTAATCCTCACATCAGTTCTGCCTCTACCTATGCCTTTATGTTTCATGTACATCTTGACTATATACATATAAATAAATGCCAATAAATATATATATGTCTATATATATATGTATGTATATTTAGGGCAGTGCTTCTCAGTCATTGATGTGTCATTAAGTCATTTAGGGATCTTTTGCAAGTGTAGATTCTGATACGGTAGATTTGAGATGGAGACTGAGATTTTGAATTTCTAAAAATCTTTCTTGTGACAAAGATGCTATTGGTCTATAGACCACAATTTGGAAAAAGATATTTGGGTAGCAGTCTGCCAACTTTTTCTGTAAAGAACCAGAGAGTAAATATTATAGCCTTTGCAGGCCATATGGTGTGTGTTGCAACTAGTTAACTCTACCATTAAAGCACAAAAACAATCATACTTAATTCATAAGTGGATAAGCATGGCTGTCTTCCAATAAAACTTTATTTACAAAAGCACCATGAACAAAATAAACTCAAGATGCATAAAAGACTTAAATATAAGTCATGGCACCATAAAAGTCCTAGAGGTGAACATACGCTTGAAATTTCAGATATTCCATGCAGCAATATTTTCACCAATATGTCTCCTAGAACAAGGGGTAGAAGGAAAGACTAAACAAATGGGACATCTAGTTTAAAAACTTTGCATGGCTAAAGAAAACATCATCAAAGGGAAAAGGGGCTAACCATGTAGGAAAACATATTTGCGAATGATAGCTTGGACAAGGATTTGATCTCCCTTACAATGTGTAAAGAACTCACATGACTCTACTCCAGGAAGACAAAAAACCCAATTAAAAAAGGGGCAAAGGATGTGAACATACAATCCTCCAAGGAAGACATACAAAAAGCCCAGAGACATGAAAGGTTGCTCAGCATCACTAGCCATCAGAGAGATGCAAATTAAAACCATAGTGATATACCACTTCACAACAGGCAGAATGGCTATCATAAACAAATCAACAAACAAGTGCTGGTGAGGCTGTAGAGAAAAGGAAACCCTAGTACACTGTTGGTAGGAATGCAGACTGGTGCAGCCACTGTAGAAACCAGTATGAAATTTCCTCAGAAAACTAAAAATGGAAACTGCCTTTTGACTCAGCAATTCCACTGCTTGAGTTATATACCCTAAGAACCCTGAAACACCAATCCAAAGAACCTATGCACCCCAATGTTCATAGCAGCACAATTTACAATAGCCAAGTGCTGGAAACAGCCTAAGTGCCTGTCAGTAAATGAGTGGATCACAAAAGTGTGGTACATTTACACAGTGGAATACTACACAGCAGAAAGAAAGAAGGACCTCCTACCCTTTGGGACAGCATGGACTGAACTGGAGAGCATTATATTAAGTGAAATAAGCCAGGTGGTGAAAAACGAATACCATATAATCTCACCTATAAGTGCAACCTAATCACCAAAACTAACAAGTGAGAAAATAGGACCAGAGACATGGAAATAAAGAGCAAACTGATAGTAACCAGAAGGGAGGGAAGAGGGTGGTAATGAAGAAAAAAACAGGAAGGATCAAGTCAAGGAACTTGTATAAAAGACACGTGGACAAAAACAATGGCAGGGGGGAGGATTAAAAATGGGAGGTGGGGGTGGGGCAGGAAAGCATAATGGGGGGAAATGGGGACAACTGTAACTGAACAATAATAAAAAAGTTTAAAAAACTTATTTACAAAAATAAGAGGAAAAAGGATATAGTTTTAAGACTGTAGTTTGCCAATACCTATTTTAGGGAACTATGGGGGTTCTCCCAAGCAATTAATCTATACCCTAAACTTATACCACTTCAGAGTTAACAGAGCAGAGGCTAAAGTAAGTTTTTAAATGATCTTCAATAACCACCAGGCTCTGGAATTTCTAAATATAAATGTGTATAGGTGCTTTTTACATTTATCTGTCTTCCATTTTCTTCCCTTCCTGATATCTTCATTTTGCTTCCCATGTTAAAGATCTCTAAGGCAACATAAATCCAAGCAACATTTAATATACACATAGAATCTTCAAGAGACTCCTCAAAGAGTAGGGTTTTAGAGTGATGGAGTTCCTTTATTCACTGGCTGATCTCTTCCTTGTTTAGTTTTCCACCTGGAATAATCCAAATTATCAAATAAAATCACAGTCTAGCAGGTTGCATTAAACACCAAAGTTCAAATGTTTGATTAGATTAATGGCATCCAATCCTTTCCCCCTAACTCAATCAAGATCAGAGTTCCCCTTCTGGTCAAACCTTTTTATCTTTCCAATTACCAGGCCTTCTTCAGTTCTTCTAATGGCTGTATCATGTGACAACCACAGATCTGACATTTCATTAAATTGATCAGGTAGGCAGGTTTACATGGTGTATCCCAGAATGAGCAACCTCAGTACCGATTTCTAAAATATCCTTTACTTTTTTTCTACATGGCAGGGGAGATAAAAATTAGAAATATTTAATGTTGATAACTGTTAGGACTGTTAAGGTTACAATATAGTAGGTCGTTAATATGACATTAAGTAATCTGAGTACTAAATAGTCAAGAATTTTGAAAGAATTTACATATAATTCTTCTTCAAGTATAAGATACAGCAGTTAAACAGTGTTAGTAGAAATAATGGATTAGTACAGTTAGATAAACTTTAGCCTGAGGGCCAATACCACCCACTTTCTGTTTGTATACACCCAGCAAGTCAAGACTGTTGTGTGTGTGTGTTACTATTTTAAATGGTTGAAAAAGGAAAAAGGAGTATTTTGTAACACATGAAAATCACATAAAATTCAAATTTCAGTTTCCATACATTAGGCTGTACTGGCACACAGCCGCACCTGTTTGTTTGTGTACCTTGCCTTATCCACAGCTACGTTTTGCCCCACAAGGGCAGATCCATTAGTGGCAACAGATTACTTCACTAAAACTTGATGACTCTTGACCTAAATTAATTAGTTAAAACAAAACATCTAACTTTGAGCAGAGTGGAGGTGGTATTTGGAGGAATGGAACAAAGAAATTGGTTAGGATACCTGGATTTTGTCTGCTTCACAATGTAATAACAGTTTTATAAAAGCCAGTACAACACATGCTCACTCTTTGCCAGGCACTGTGCTGAGAGCCTAGTGAGCCTTATGGTTTCCGTCACAACCAGCCAACTGGAATTGTCTGTCACAACATCAGTAAGCATTTGAAAAAGATCATATTGTCATCCTCGTTTTGCAAGGAGGATTTGAGAGTCAGAGAGGTTAAATAACTTGCCTAGTGTCACCCAAACAGGAAATGGCAAAACCAAGAACTGAACAGCAACAATTTGACTCTGGAGATGAATATTTTAACCGTAAATATAGTTATCCAATATTTTGCAAATATAGTACTAACTTCTTAATACATGTTTTGATCATTCACTAATAGGTATGAAAGCAACTATCCATTTGCTCATGATCTCATGGTCTGGTGGCCTGAATGTGGTCTTGGTTAGTTTGAGATGAAATGGAATTCCTGTAGATTATTATTGTCACTGAGGTATGTACTTCTTTTAAAATTGATTCTTGTATTTTGTTGTGTTTGAATGATTGTGAATGAAAATGAATGCAGGCTGGTTGAAGCTTACTTAATCCAGGTAAAATGAAAGCTTTTGGAGAATCTGAAGAGTATTCTTTCTACACCAAATTAAAGTTTTCATAGAACAGAAATAATTTGGTTAATTATTTATTTAGTTAGTACATTATTTATTTAGTTAAGAATTTAGCTGTCTCAAAAAGTGAAAATCTGCATTATATTTTTCATAGCATACCAGTTGTTACATTTTTCTTTGGTTGTCTCATTACAATTCTTAAGGCTGATAACCTTTACTTTAATATACATTTTACAGTATTACATTTATGCATGTATGCGTACATAAAATCAGGTGAGCTGGGGGAATAGTCAGGGCTTTCATTACTGAAAAAGATGTGTCACCAGTTTTCCTTGCACCAAAAAATTGGCTAGTACAGAGAACAATAGGATATATGTGTAAAGCAATTAACAGTACAAAGGCCTGAATAATCACTTGAATTCTGAGCTAGCTACTTCAGAGTGGATTGTTTATTTACCCTTGACTTATTTTACTGTACTCATGGGATTTCCTAGGGCTTAGATAGAGTACAGTCTTCTGATAATAGATATTATCTTTATGTAAATCCACAGTTGGAGTTAAAAAATATTGGGATATTTGTCCTTCTCTGTCTGACTTACTTCACTTAACATAATACGCTCTAGTTCACTTCAGAAGGTATATAAAGTTCTGATCACTTGGCTGTACACCTGAAACCAATATAATATTGTATGCTAACCATAATTGACAAATACATTTAAATAAACAAATGAAATCTATTAGGATAGTTGTGGGGTACACTGCAAATTAAATATGTTCTTTTGTTTGGAGATGAAGAAATAACAAGGAGAGTGGTTTAAATTCTTTGTATATATTTTTTCTTTATGGAGTCATAGACTTTTTCTGCTGACCTTCAGGCAGGTCTATTTACCGTGGACTTTGCCTAAATAATTTATGGTGATCTTTTGAGTGCGTAATTGGGCATTCAGTTGGAAGCTTTATTTTGACAGTGGGCTAATAGGTTAATTCTGTATTCAGAAATGCATTCCATAGTGTAGACATTTCTTTTTAAAATAATGAGTTGTCAAGCCAATTAACATTTTCCAGGCATTTTGCTTTCTTCCAATGGCAGGCACTTTTGGTAAACAGATTGTGTTACTTAACTGTAGCCATTTCTTCATCCCCAGCAGAAATCTTGTTTCTCCTCTAAGAGAAACTTAAATGTGATATTTATAATTCACGTGAAGGCTCTGGGAGATAGCACCAAGTGATTATGATTATATTCAGATGATAAAAAAGTGAAGTCTAACAGAGCTTGCTTATTATTGTAGGCCTCAAGTGCAGCATTATTTGAATTCAAACCACACTGTTCTCTGCTCTGCAAAACTGGCCAAAGGGCAAAGAACTGTCTCCAGGGCTATTCATTGATGTGCATAAACTTTGGTAGAGAACAGATTTCCATTGACAGCATGAAAGGAAAACCAGAGTGTTTTATGGAAGACTACTCATTTCAATAAATAATTTCCAAATGATTTCATTAGATAATTGAAGCTTTTCAAATATGAATTTACTGAGAATTAAGACAGAAAGATGAATAGTGACATTTAGTAATATGTCACCATGAAAACAGCCTTAGTTACCAGCCTAAAAGTGAACATGTAATTATTAAAGCCCCATTATCTCATTTTATTATTTTATTAAGGGTCATGGCCTGTTATGTTTCCTGCATCCTGATGAAAATGTGAATAACACAAAGTTAATATTGGATTTGATTTTATTAATCAAAGGGAGACAGCAAACACACACATACACACACTACACCAAATTGCCCCAAGGGAAAACATCAATAAACAAAACCACGAAACTGAACAAAGACGCAAAGAAAGCAGAAAACATTGCATGGGGGAAATCAACTAATTTCTCTGCTTCTATGCTTCTTAAAAGTTGATGTCGATTTGTATGGAATGATACCTGTCTTCTTTGGCAAAAAGTATACATTTCTTAGAGAAAGTTAAGAAGAAGCCATTTTAAAATATTGGTGGAATGGTGAAAACAACTTTCTATTTCTTTAATACTTTTCCCTTTTTAAAACTATGTAAGTGAATTTTGTTGCTAACTTGATAAATAATCATGAACATTTGTCATTATATTAGTCATTTATCATAGTTTTGCTTTAATTCTCCTTAAAATGAATTGTGTACAATGATATTTACCCTGTTTACCTCATTGGATAGTGAAAATATTAAACAAAATATCTCTTAACCATGTCAACATTATTTCAATTTGTCTGCAAGCTATCACAAAATGGTTTAAATAAGCCAACAATTTTCTTGAGATACACCCAGGGCTGGTTTTCCTTTTATTAGTGGAAGGAGAGAATAATATTGACCAAAGTCCGATCAATTTAGGTAAGCAGTTATTTTTGGTTCTCTCTCAAAGAAAGTAAGTCAAGGACAAACAAACATGTATCCATATTTATGTGTGACTAAAGAAAAATGGGTAAATGTTCCCAAGCGTTAAGACACTGCTTATCAGCTCCTGACCTGCTGTCCCTTGTCTCTGTGTAGTACTAAGTTCCAGTCCACCAACCGAATTTAATGTCTGTCTCTAATTAATGTTTTGTCCTAATGCATTTGAACCATATCCCATTTACTGTTCTACTTAGAGAATTCCTTATTTATTACCAACTAGGTTTTAATTTTACTTCAGCCTGATTCTTGGCATTTCTAATTAGATTATTGAGCACTGAGCTTCTCTCCCCCTTTAAATCTCTCTTCACTCCCCAGAGAACTTGTTAATTAGCCCAGTTAGGCCCCAAATAAAGCACATTGCAGCCAAGTAGGCATCTTGGATAAGCTCAGGTGACTCTCACCCTGGACAAAGCCAATGTTCTATTCTGAAATACAGCACACTTCAAATAACTGAGAAATAAACTGCTGAAAGGTAAAATGTGGTAACACAAGTACAATTTTTTATTTAATTACAGTTGACAAACAGTATTCTATTAGTTTCAATTGTACAACAGTGATTAGACATTTATGTGATTTACAAAGTGATCATATAACTTATGAAGAGGTTGCCCCAATAAGTCTAGTAACCCTCTGACACCATATTAGTTATTACAGTATTACAGACTACATTCCCAATACTGTACTTTACATTTCTGAGATGGTTTTACAACTAGCAATTTATATGTATTAATGCCTTCCCCTTTTTCATCCAGCACACTGAACTCCTCTCCTCTGGCAACCATGAATTTGTTCTCTGTATCAGTAAGTTTTTTGTGTTTTGTATGGTTATTTGTTTTGTTTTTTAGCTTCCACATATAAGGAAAATCATATGGTATTTGTCTATCTCTGTCTGACTTATTTCATTTAGCACAGTACTCTTCAGGTTCATCCATGGTGTTGTGAATGACAAGATTTTATTCTTCTTTATAGCTAAGTAATATTCCACATCTTTTTTATGCTTTCATTTATCGATGGACACTCAGTTTGCTTCCATAACTATTGTAAAGAATGGTGCAGTGAACATAGGGGTACATATATCTTTTTGAATTAGCATTTTGGATCTCTTTGTATAAATACCTGGAAGTGGAAAAGCTGAGCCATAAGGTAGTTCCATTTTTAATTTTTTGAGTGGCTTCCTTACCATTTTCCATAGTGGCTGCACCAGTCTACATTCCCACCAACAGTGCCCAAGTCTTCTCTTTTCTCAGCATTCTTACCAGCACTTGCTGCTTGTCGATTTAATGATAGCCATTCTGACAGGTGTGAGGTGATATTTCATTATGGTTTTAATTTGCATTTTTAAAAAATGTTATTGAATTTATTGGGGTGACATTCCAAGGGTACAATTCTATAATGCATTTGTGTATATTGTAGTGTGTGTTCACCGCCCAAAGTCAAGTCTCCTTCCATCACTATTTATACTCCCTTTACCCTTTTCTAACTCCCTTCCCACTGCCTCTTTCCTTGGTAATCATCATAATGTTGGCTGTGTCTATGAGTTTGTTTGTCTGTTTGTTTAAGCCCTCTACTGGTTTCATTCAGCCCTCTAAATCCCATCTCCTCTGACAGCTGTCAGTCTGTTCTCTGAATCTGTGAGCCTGCTTATATTTTGTTAGTTTATTTTGTTCATCAGATTCTTCATGTAAGTGAAATCCTATGGTATTTGTCTTTCTGTGAGTAGCTTATATCACTTAGTATAATACCCTCCAGGTTCATCCCTCACAAAATGTAAGATTTCCTTCTTTTTTATGGCTGTGTAGAATTCCACTGTGTAATATACGACAGAGTTGTGTGGGTTTTTTTGTATTTTTAATTATATTTTTTCTACTACCATTTGTCCCCTTAAGTCCTTTTCTACCCCCACCCACCGCCCTCCCCCACTGCAATCGCCACACTGTTGTCCATGGCCACGAATCCGTTTTCTTTTTTTGTTCAATCCTCCACCCCCAACTCCCTCTCCCAGAGTGTTTTAATCTACACACAAAATATGGCTTTGGTGTGTTGAAAGCTTTCTATCTTTAAGTAAATTAGTAAATTCCTTTCTCCTTCCTTCCCTTCTTACCAGTCTCTGTATCCTCTTTCCTCCTTGCCAAATGTTCTCCCCTTTGTCTCTAGAATAAACTCCTGAATAGTAACAATACAAAACAGCCATGAAGATTGTACATCTGGAGACTACAAACAGGGAAGGTGTGGAGAGGACTTAGCAATCAAATTTATCTCTTTTATTAGTTCACAAATGAATTTGTTTAGTGAGTTCATGTTATTAAAGGATAGAAAAATATTTATATTGGGGGACTGTTTCCTTCTTAGCTTTTACTTTTTATTTTTTGTGCTTCATTTAATCTGTAACAACTATGTAATGTTAGTATCATTAACACCAGTTGAAAAGTAAAATAACTTTAATATTCATAAGATGAATTTATTGACCAGAGGAGGCCATATAATCACGGTATTTAAAATTGAAATATCTAGTCCCCTGCCTTGGGCAATGTCACTTTGACCATTTCACATATGAGGCAATTAAGCCCCAAGTGGGTAAAAAGATCATATTTGCTCAATTTTCAGATTCGAATTCCTTCATAATATATAAATCATCCTAAACTAGTCTTCAAACTCATCATTCAATCCCTGCATGAATAATTGTAGTGACCATAAATCATAGTTCCATTTTTAAAACAATTGTTAGAGATGTCTGCTTTATTTTGACCTAAAATTGACTTCCTTCCTAACCCTAACGATCCCAATCGTGCTGCTCAAACCAGACAGTGGCCATACCTGGTTGATTATTTTTTCTAGTTGGTCAGGATCAGAATGTAATGGGAGGTGCTTTGCAATTTAATGTTTCTTATAGGTACATTTTAATGTTTCTTATAGGCATATACATACTTATCACAAGTAATATTTGTTAGAAGAATTTAAAAGAAGCCATCGCTTCCTTCCTTATCACCAAGATTTCAGTACTTCACTGCTGCCAATGATTTACACTTTATTTCAAATAACACAGCTAAAAAAGAGGCTCTCCAAGTATTTGACCTACTTATCATTCTTTGCTATTTAATTATTATTAGAATGTAAACTTTCTGCTAGCAGAGATCCCATTGGTCCTGCTCAGAGATATATTTCTAGAAATACACTGTTCAAAATGATAACCCCTAGTCACATGTAGCTATGTAAAGTCATATTTAAATACATTAAGATTAGATAAAATAAAAAATCAGTTTCTCAGTCAGACTGATCCTTGATAGTCACATGTGGTTCGTGAATACCATTCTAGAGGTGATAATATTAGAAAAGTGTCACCATTGCAGAAAGTTTTACTAGACAACATTGTTTTAGAGCATAGCACAACTCTTAGAGATAGGAAATAAATACTAACTGAATTAACTTATTTATCAGTCTTTAGGGAGCAGAAATCCCATTTATTTTGTCTTCACTATGGGGGAGTGGATTTTGATGCCTATAATATAGGAATATTTGAAAGAAGCTTTAATGTAATTGCTATCTCTTATAATCTAGACCAGAAAGGCATTCAAAAATTATCATATTCTAAGAATAAAATTTTATATGCCTTTGCAAATATTGATAGATATTCAAGAAATGGTGGTAATTGTGAGAACCTAAGTCTATTCAAGCTGCTATATCAAAACACTGCAAACAGAGTGGCTTACAAACAACAGAAATTTATTTCTCAAAGTTCTGGATGCTGGAAGTCCAAGATCAGAGTGTCAGCATGGTCAGGGGAGGACCCTCTTCTGGGCTGCAAATTTCATCTTGTATCCTCACACATCAGCAGGAACTAGGGTTCTCCATCAGGCTTCCTTTCCAAGTGCACTAGTCACATTCACAAGGGCTCCGCCATCGTGATGTAACCTCATTCCAAGGACCTACCACCTAATGCCATAGCTTGGGGGTGGGGTTTCAACATACAAATTGTTGGGAGACACATATATTCAGACCACAGCCAGACATTTTACAAATCATACACCTAATTGAACTGCATTGAAGGAACTCATCAATAAAAGAATCTGGAGTTTCATTTACATCATCATTACTTCTCTGGCTAACTAAATAAGATGGAGGGGAAAGCCTTGAATCAAATATGAGAGTTTAGGATAATGGAAAAGGGACTATAGAAAAAAATTATTAAAGTAATATGTTTAAAATGAATTGTTCTGTCCCTAACTTTCTCTCATTCTACTTTTTTTCCACTAAATTTCCAAAAGTTAGTTCAAGTTTAAGGCTTGTCACTCCATATTTAGCTCACAGTGCTTTCTTTAGATACAATGTCACCGTGTTAATACATAATATTGTGCCCTGGACACAGACTCCAAAATGATAGAATTTATTATTTTCGTCATTGACAAAATTTAACCAGGTATGAGTATTTGTTTACTGTGTAGAACTATTTTCTTTCTGGGTATAATATTGAATCAAGGAGAAGGAAGTGATGAGGTTCTTCTACATGGTGCTTGTAATTTGCAAGGAACATCTTCAGTCACAGATTAAGAACCATAATTGAAGGATGTCGATTAAAAAAACATTCATTAATCTTAATTTTAGTGTTCTTTCATGTAAGAAATTCTCTAATCTAGTGGAAATGTTAAAATAAGAGAAAATCAATTGAATGGTAGCTCTGAAGTCATTTAGCCAAAATTCCTCACTGGATAGAAGAAGAATTGGAATCACCAGAGATCTTTCTTAGTCTCAGCAGCGAAGTCCAGAATCCTTGACATTTTCATAGATGCTAAAGAGAATTTTTGAAATGCATTCTTGTATCAACAGATATTTATTGAGAATTTGTAATTATCAGGCTTTTATTTAAAGATGAGAGTTTTAAAGAACATATAAGTAGGATAATTGTGTTGATTTTCCCCATCTCGGAGACATACTTTTCAGTATCTACACTTATCAAAGGTAATTCAATTCTTTATGACTTAAAAGTGTCTACTTCATCTTGTTTAATTGATGTATTTTAAAGTAACACTCACAAGACTTCAACAATAAAACACAATATTAAGCTAGTAATTGCTCTAAACATTTAGCAAAACTTTGCCCTGAAAGAATTATATTCATTAATGTTTCCCTGGAGAAAGATTGGCCAACCATACAAGTTGCTGACTCTTTACACTTCAGCTCTGAAACACAAGATGGCTATTTAGAAGCCAATTTTGGTTGGAAAACATGTAGATGCTTTCATTCATTTACTCTTTCACACAAAAGCTATTAATTCAGTACTTAATATTTAGGCACTGAACTAGAGATTGAGGTCAACATTGTACAAAACAAACATTCCTTTTCTCCAAGAGCTTACATTTCAGTAGAAAGAGTAATAAAATTTAAAATAAATATTATCTATATGTAGAGATATTTAGATGTGTTAGAGTATGCTGATTGGCAAAGAGTATATAGATTGAGCAAGGTGAGGAGTGTTAGGAATTGCATGGTAGTTGGTGGGGGTAACATTTAAATAGAATGGTCAGAGTTGTCCTTTTTAGTGTCTTCTAGCGAGTACATGAAGAAGAGCGAGTCAACCATGATGAAATTTTGAAAAAGGTTCTGGACAGAAAGAAATACCAATATTAATATTTTAATATAAGAAAATATTAAATCCATATTAAATTCATGTTCATATCACACCATGGCTGGTGTGGCTCAGTGGATTGAGTGCCGGCCTGTGAACCAACAGGTCACTGATTCAATTCCCAGTCAGGGCACTTGCCTGGGTTGCAGGCAGGTCCCTGGTCAGGAGTGTGTGAGAGGCAACCATGCACTGATGTTGCTCTCCTTCTTTTTCTTCCTCTTTTCTCCTTTGTCTAAAAATAAATAGATAAAACCTTTAAAAAAAAAGAAAAAGAAATGTGCCTAGTTTGAGGAGTAGTCAAGAGGCCAGAGGAACTGGAATAGAGTGAGTGACAAGGAGAACAAGAAGTGCTGAGATCGGAGAGGTAGCAGGTGTCAGGTCACAAAAGCATTGCAAGGGCTTTGATCTCCCTCAGTGTGAAATGTGGAGCCACTTTGGGGTCTTACCAGAGGAAAAGGATGGTTGCAATTCCCATTTTCACTTAAATGTTGTGGTAACAAATTATGTTTATTTGCTCATCCATAATAAATCTGATGTAAACTGCATTTTAAATTAGGTATGGAACTTGCATTCGAGTTAAGGTTACACTGTTCAATAATATACATTTATCAAACATATTCTGTATACCCTAGTAGAAAAATTTTATGCCAGATTTAATGCTTTTAGAACATTTACTTCTAGCTTAGATATTCGTATTTCTAATTAGATATATGTGAAGTTTTTCAGTAAGGATGTCAGCAAAGAAGAAAGGCTGATCTGAAAAAAATCAGGCAATGGGCTTGCTGTTATTCTTACTTTTCCACAGCAACCTGTTTTAGATGAAATTTTGCAAGAGTTTACTGTGAGTAGGTTTTCATTGCTACCTTCATGTCTGATCCAGAAGAACCTGAAGAGAAATAATCAGTTGGAAAGTATCCTTTAAGAAACACGTACGAACAACCCTAATTTTTCTTAAGGGATCTGTCAACAAAGCTGGTTTGTATCATTTCTACAGAATGCATATTAGGGGGAAATTACCCCGACAAAGCCAAACCATCACTAACAGGGCAATCTGACAATATGAATCTATTTTGAGACATCTGCAAATTGTTTTCACCTTGAATTTTCTGTCAAATCAATCTAGGATAACTGGCTATCATTAGCCTGACCATGTACTTCAGGATAAGAAGGAAGCAAGTTTCTGCAAAGAAAATGCATATAATACTAATACACCCTTACTCGAAAACTTTTATTCCTTAAATGTGTTGCACTTTCACAGCACTATTTGATCTGATCTGATTTCCTTCACACTCTTTTATTACTCTTTATTTATACTGTACCTGAACAGTAGAGTAATGTATCACAAAAAGACTAATTTTAATTGGTTACCTCCTGTTTGCATTCAAATTCTGGCTCATTCATGGGTAGTTTGATAATCTTGGGGAAATTGTTGAACCTGTCTTAGCCTTATCTTCTCCCATATATAAAGGGATTATTATGATATCAGTCTTTAACCATGTTTCAGAAGAGACAATTAATGTGCTGGAAAAATTTAGGTACTATTATTATCTTTCATCTAACAATCCATGTTACTTCTCATACATAGATTAATTTTTGGAAAGTGTTAACACCTCAGATAAAAGACATTCTAGAATTTCAGTCTTCTGATAGGAAAAAAAAATGCTCTTTTCTTAGACTTGTATTATGTATCCCTAAGCACTAGCATGCCTCTATGGTGTAGAATTACTGGGACTCTAACTAGTTTTTCTTTTTTTTTTCTTTTAATTCAAGTCTATCCTGGTCAAATGGATATGTACCCTCTTCCTAAACCAATTCCCTGTAGTGTGCCTTATATAAGTCCACTTCCCTTCCTTCACTCACACAATTATCCACACCTCAAATGAATTTTTATTTTTACTCCATGAGTCCGAATTCCATTCATCTTCTAGGTATGTACCATTTTCCTTAAAAAAGTTACAGTACTCTATTGCCTTTCTATTCATCTGTCATGTATCTTGCTGTTGCTATTTTACTTTTTGTTGTTGTTGTTCATCATTAATCCCCAGATAGTCTGGAAACTCCTAGAAATGAAGGACTGTCTTTCTCTGTATAAACTGTAAAAGCAGACACAATATTAGGAACAGAATCAAACCCAAATTTTGATCAATGTATTGTTCTAGCACAATGGTCTATATAGTGTGTACATTACATTTACTCTTGATGAAGTGATGAGTGAATTCTTCTGAGAACAGCACAGATATGTGTTATAATAAAAAGCAGTAGCATTAAATCATTTAGGCATTCACAATGGAAGTCCTGGAAAAGATGGTTTATTAGAGAGATAGCATCTTTTTTTGTGAATACTGTTTTAAGTATTATTGCTACAACTGTATTTGTAACCAGGCAGGTACTGATAATTTATGCTGATTGTGACCCTTAGGATAAATACAATCATTAAGTTAGAAGCTTCCTTAATGTGTGTGTGTGTGTGTGTGTGTGTGTGTGAGAGAGAGAGAGAGAGAGAGAGAGAGAGAGAGAGAGAAGTTTCTTTCTGTACTATGTGCCTGTGATAATAAATACATATGAAATAACAAATTAAATTTAAAAGTTGATTATTGGAAAGGCAATTTGAAATGGAACATTTTCAAAGGAGTTTAATAAGAAGACTTTAATGACTAAAAATATATTTTAAGGGTAAATGTTGAAAAAGCTCTAGAAGATTATGTATTATATATATATAACTAATTAGAGATCTAATAAGTCTGTTGACCTTGGTTATAAATACTCTGACTACTACACAATGACCAAACTAGTAGTATGTACTGTAGATCTTAAATTCTTTCAATTGACAAAGCTTATTTTAAATTTCTCTATCTAAATAGGAAAATAATTAATTAAAGTGAGGATAAATTTTTAAACAGGTAAGTCTCCCTCTCTCACAGTAAAAGAGCAAAGGAAAAAATATAACCTGTCATTAACCAATGTGTTTATTCCATACCAACAAAAATGGTTAGGCATTAGGAGGTCTATATCCACTGTTTTACTTAACATTTTCAGGGAACAGCTTGATTTTAATGGCTTTAAACATGAAACTATCCAAATGTTTAGCTAATTATCTACTGTCTATGTTGATGGTATATGTTTGTTATCTTATTTGGCATTAAAATAATTTTGGTTGCTTTTACATTGGTGCAAATTCTAGAAATAACCACATCCCTTATTAATGTTTTTATTATAATTTGCTAACCTAATATAACTCATTTTAGTTTTATTTTCATTTGTGGTATTCAAAAGTTGTGCTTGCAGTTGTTATTGGGTTGTGCTCTTCAGAATTCAGTTCCAGTGCTGGCCGTCAACTGCTTTCCCAGAGCACTTTCTCTGCTTAACCTTTGTTTTGTTTTTACAAAATGATAATCTCATGGTTTATTGTTGATGAACTTTAAACTCTTAAATGGGTTACATTTGGACTACATTGAAATATATCACATTTTAGCTAATATAATTTAATATTTCATTTAAATTATAAATACATAAATAATTAGACATAGACATTTCCTTACTAAAAATTTACCCCACAGATGCATTCAGAAGCATGCAGTATACATAAATATATAATTATATAATTATTTTATACAATTATATCTAATAGTAATAATTACATACAAACATATCCATATATCAACACATAGGATGTGTTGAAAGGATCAGAAAAAATTATTAATCATTTATTTCTCTAAATTTTACTTAGACTACCCAAATGATCTTTGAAGATGGGAATTAGGCAGCCTAGGCTTGGGAGTGGACTAGATTTCAATCTTTTATTTCTCTTATGTTATTTAAATAATTTATTATGAGAGTAAATTATTTTGTAATTAAGCAACATTAACATAATTCAGTTAATACTTTTCACTTTTTTTCTAGGGATAGGAGAATTCTAATAGATATGAAATAAACATATTCACCTCAAGAGATAAAATGGCAGGAATTAGACTCCAGGATTTTTATCATTTTTTGCAAGAATAAAAGGTGAATCCATTAAGGATGTGAATTTGCTGTATTCTCTATTCAGAGAAAAGATTACAGATTGGACTTTTTGACATTTTTTTATAAGAGGACTGCAAAACTATGCAATTTCATACATTTAAAATGATATTTGAAAGTGTACCCATCTGTATAATTGTGTGGCTTTGTTAGTTTCCTGTTAGTTTTGATTGACACAATAATTAAGTGTGCAGATATGAAAAGATAGTGAGGTTTTTTTTTTAGTAGCTTGGGCACAGGTGGAAATTTTTAAATCTCCACAGAATTTGAGTAGAATACCAAAATCACAAACTATCTTTTCCCAGTTTCTCTGAATAAAAGACAAAGTTTCTATGTTACAAGGGCAACTTATTAAGAAGTAAAGATACCAGGTATCTGAGCATAAATTAAAATGCATTCTGAACACAACATTAATTTGCTCTCCTAATAGTCAGCACTTAGGAGCAAAATTTGTCCATTTTAATCAGACTATCCATATGAACCTTTTCAACTTTCATAAATACCTTATTAATTCTGAATATATTACTTATCAATGTTAAACAATATTTTATTATGTAGAAAATAATAGGGGTTTCCATTACTTCATGAATGTAAAAAGAAAGACCAGAATACCACCTTGAATGTGAGTGTAGGAAATAACCAATTTTTAAAGACTTATATTTAAACACATTATGTTAATGATCCCTAGAGTTCTAGAATATAAGCCAAAAATACATTTTATATATTTTGGAAAGCTCTGAGATGTGATTAGGTGGAAAATTCTATTGGTAGATTACATTTTTTGTATCAAAAATAATATTTTTACCTTTCAAATGCTGGAAAAATATATTTTGAAGAAACTGTCTCTAAAACTTCTCCTATCTTATCATTTTAAGATCCTTACTAACTTAATTTTTCTCTATTAAAGGCCTTCCATAAAATCGCCATTTACTTATTCTCAATACCTTGCCATTTTTGTTGTCTTTAGAAAGCCACAGGAAATAACCCGAGTATAATGCTGTTGTGACAACCTCATACTTACACATTTCAGGTTTTCTGGCTTCTTGTTTCCCTTTCTTTATTACTATATTCAGAAGATGTGCTTTCATGTTACTCTTTTTATCTGTTCTTGATATATTCCCTAATGTTTCAGGATATTTTGTCTAAATAATCTCAAGGAAAATATTTTTAAAAAACTACTTCAACCCTGGATGGTGTGGTTCAGTGGATTGAGCGCCAGCCTGCAAACCAAAGGGTCGCTGGTTCGATTCCCAGTTAGGGCACATGCCTGGGTTACAGGCCAGAATCCCAGTAGGGGGTGCACGAGAGGCAACGACACATTGATGTTTCTCTCCCTCTCTTTCTCCTTCACTCCCACTCTAAAAATAAATAAATAAAATCTTTTAAAATTTACTTCAGTGTGTAAAAATCGAATATCTCTAGTAGGATTTTGAAACTTTGTATTTATAACATGTTAAACTGATTATGGTGAATTTTTGTTTAAGTTTAGATCAGACCTTAAACATACATCTTTGCTAATCTTTATTTATTTATTTATTTATGAAGATAACTTGGATTTTATATGAGTTACATTGAATACATATTTCGTATTAGGAGGCTAAGGTTTAGTAGATTAGGCAGCAAGAGCAGAAAATGAATTAATAGAATGAAGTACTTCTTTTCCTGGGAAATGTCTTCTGTATTGAATGGCTAGGATCCATAATGACTAGGTTCAGACTGAAAGCCCTGAGCTTCTTCTATGGCTTTGATTGTCCAGTTTTTCCTGGAGGAGAGTCAAGGGCATCTTCTGCAAGATATTGAACTATAGGTCATACTTCTAGAGCTTTCATATATGTCTGTAAGGTATTTAGAATATAATGTTCTGGTTTGGCTCAGTGGATTGAGTGCTGGCCTGGGAACTGAGGTCACTAGTTCACTTCCCAGTCAGGGAACCTGAGTAGGTTGTGGGCCAGGTCCCCAGTAAGGGGCGTGTGAGAGGCAACAGATCGATGTCTCTCTTCCTTTCTCCCTCTCTTTCTTTCTCTCTAAAAGTAAATACAAAAATCTTTTTTTTTAAGAATATAGTGTAATTAAATGAGAGGTTCCAAAGGTACTTATATTCACTCATTTAATTTTTTTGCTCACACTGATGTTCTATTTAACAGTTTGTAGAAATAAGACCTACTTTGAAAACATATGCTGTTTTTGAAGGTCATGCTAGTTTAAGACATTCCATAGATTTTTCTTAGATTGACTATCTTGAGGCTGTTTTAAAAAATGGGAGATTATACTGAACAAAACTGAAAATGGATAAAAAACAAACTTGTGAAAAATATACTCACAATCTAATAAATGAGCCTGCAAAATACAAAGTGGCAAACAATCCTTGCAGATCAGATTTGAAACACCCAACTTTTAAAGTCTATATTCTGTCAGGAAATAAGTAGGGTCCATCAGTGCATCAGGGCATAGTCATAGCCAATACCACGGTCAGTGTAAGCAGCTAGTTAGTTATTAACAAAAGAGAAGGGAGCTAAACTGGCTAAGCCTGATTGACTGGGAAGCTACATCTTCCAGACACTCCAGGGGTTAGCCACATTTCCTCATCAAAGGAATAAACATCTCTGCCTCCTGAGTAGGGAGCGAGGACTGGCTTCTAATCTTAGGGAACAACCGTTTTGCTCCCCCAGATTACCAGGGGGAGAGAGAACCAGTAAAGAGAAGATTCCTTTGCTGAACACACACACAATAGAAACTAAGATGGCAACTATAAAGGAGCGAAGTGCAGCCCTGGATTTGCTAGCAAAGGGACTACTTAGAGGGAGGCCCACCACAAGCCCCTAAAGAATTAGAAAATTGGTTAGTTTGAAAGAAAACTTACCCCTTCCCAAGCCAAGGTAATATAATTAAAGCTTAATAAAGGCCGAGGCTTGTACGTTTGCACATTCTTTCTCCCTGTAGCAGCTGCATTGTCTGAAGCCTGTGCTGATGGGGCCAGAGCTCAGTGGGGAGCACAGACTGTGCTGGACTACCGGAGCCTAAGGTGATGATGGCATTACAGCTCTGGATCCTGGCTCTCCTGAAGGGCCCTTGTTCTCACCAGACCCAGGACTTCTGCAAGGAGACAGAGCTAAGCCACCTGGTCATAGATGAGACTTTGGTCACCTGGGGGTATCCTTTGTTTTTTCTCCAATAAATCTTGCCACAGTGCCTCAGTCCTTTATGTGTGTGTCTTCAAAATGCATTTCCCATAACTCGGTGAAAGAATCCTATTTCCATCAGCCACATAACTCAGTGCTGATGTGGAACTCACTGCTGCTACTTGAGTGCAGGGGAAGTCTTTGAGACAAACTGGTAGTACTGCCAACTGCTTCAGGACAGCATTTCCTTTGAAGGATTGCATTATTTGCCCCAAGATATTTAACACCCCTTTCAGGCTTAGTACTTGAGGTTTATCGTTTGCATTTAAAATCTAGTTAAACCAATACAGCTATGGTTGCTAGGAAACCAGCATTATTTGGAGTCTGGTTTACCATTTCCCTTCTAGTCACAAACAATTGGGAGAGCCATCAGGTTGCAAAGTTGTTTCTTCCCCGCTTTGAAAGGTCATTGAGACTCAAAATCATTCTTTCAGCATTTTCCATGTCACTGTATTAAAAAAATGGTTGTGTAGTACATTCCTTTGTGGTCTTGATTAAATTGCCTCCTTAAATAAAGCCCTACCTCTCCCATTATACTTCACATTTTTTTAATTTTCCCTGTGCAGATTTCCACTGTGAACAAAGCAGTTTATTTTCTTCCTTCTTTGGGGTAATTGTTGATATATGAGAACAACTAAAGGGTTAATATTTATAGTTGGCAATTTAAATACCAGAGATCTTTAAAAGAGAGATAATTAGTTATATAAGTCACAATGGTATTTTGTTTTTACTGCATTTCCCAAACTGACAAAATTTTGGGTCCATTGGACATCCATTTACTATTTCCAGTCTAAGGCTTAGGAGAGACTTTTTGTTTTTGTTCTTTTTACATCCCCTCTAAAATAATGTTATTTTCTCAAGTTGTTAGGCTGTGACGCAACCAATTTTCTGAAATAGTGGGAACATGATCTTCCAATTTAATATTCTTAAAAGGTTGGGCACAGCTTAATAGCCTGAGAAAATAACATCAGTAAATTATGCACGCTGTCATCTCTACCAGTCGCACAGAGTATAAAATCTCAGATTAGCAGTCACCCAAGGCATAGAAGAAAGAGATTATAAGGACAGTTAATATATTTCACATCTCCTTATTATTGACTTGCTGAATTTTCAAGAAAAGATGTGTGGGAATGTGTTCTACAGCCACATCTGTATAAGGCATGTGATGGGAGAGTGAGGCAGTTTGCTGGTGTTTCAGGGAACCAGCGGGTAGTTCGTTCATCCATCATGTATTTGTTGGTGCCTAACAGTTTTGCTAGTGCACGAGGGTAAAATGAAAAAGCAATTATGCGTTCTCGGCTAAAGGAATTTTTTTTTTATTACAGTTAAAGGAGAAATAAGACATGTATACAAGAGGCATATAAAACCTAAGAATATATTTATTGAGGACTAGCACTGATTCTTTGCACCCCTAAACTAAATAGGAGGCTATGAAAATATCTTGCTTATCTCGGACGGCCATAGTGTACAGTCATGATCTAATACAGGGTGAGGAAAAGGTAGGTTCATAGTTATTTGTATGGGAACTAATACAATGGTTAATAAATAATAAGAAAAGAAAAAAACTGTTTTATGTACTCACAACTGTAAACCTACTTTTGCCCACCCTGTATAATTATTTAGGAATGTAAAGAATGAAAACTATCTTAACAAATGTTTATCTCCCTCAAATATTCACCTTAAGGGCTTATATGACACTTCCTAAGATATCAGCATCACTCCAAATAGTTTTGAACACTTCCTTGTAAATTTAGACACTTTATATACATTTCAAAGTCTGTCAGTCACTTTGAATACCCTTTATTGTAACACATCGACAGACTTGTAGGTTGGATTTGGATGTTAGAAACAATTTGAATATTATTTATAGATTAGTCTGATATATATTGTAGGTGATCTTTGAGTATGGTTTCACACATTATGGAACTAATATGTAATCCTAAATTAATGAAATGCTAAAGAATTTTTTTCTATATGCTTAAAAACAATCTCTATTACAAAAATATATATATATATTTGGTCAATTGACAACCTGGTTAAAGATGTACATAACCTCCAAAGAGTTAACACTTTTATGCAGTTATCACCTGTGCTTTTCTTGACTGACTATATTTAATGTCCTTATAGACTGAGTGACTTTAAAATGGTAGTATTTTTCACTTTGTTTTGATTACATGGGTACTCTCAGCCATTTTAAGGACTATTTATTTACTTACTTGTGTATTTTTTTATTGATTTTAGAGAGTGAGGAAGGGAGTGGGGAGGAGAGAGAGCGAGAAACATTGATCTGTTGTCCACTTATTGGTCCCTTCACTGGTGTTTCCTTGCACGTGCCCTGACAGGGACGATGCTCTAAACAACTGGATAACCTGGCCAGGACTTGAAGACTTATATTTAAAGAAATTTTGGTATGCATTTTTGGATAACCTTACTCTGAATTTTGTTTTTTATTTACCTTATTTCTACTGTTTGTTTTTTCTTATTATCTATTTTTATGGTACTACATTCTATACGTTTTATAAATTATTTCAAATATCTTTGAAAAATGTTAGGTTATAAATACCTATATTTTTCTCAACTTTAATGGTTTCTATAGGTATATCTCATAATAATTTATGGATAGTTATACATTTTTCTTTTAAGCAAAGAACTTAGGGAAGCCAGGATAATTAGGAGACTGCCCAGTGAAAGGTCAGTGGAAGAGTAAAGGAGGTTATGCATACCATCAAGTCTAGCTTAATAGCAAATAACTGTATAATTTCTTTGGACTTTATAACAAACTTATTAAAAATCTAGCATAATATTAAATAGCAACAAATTGATTATTAGTTAACAGTTAATAAGCTAGGTGTTATTTCCTAATTTTCAGAACATGAGTATGTCTTAGAAGTCATAAGAATTATTTTATAGTCTTTATGACTATGATATAATTTAAAAAGATATGTTTTCAAAGTGAGTATATATGTGTGTGTGTATATATATATATATATGATATATATATACACACACACACACATTAATACAACACACATAATCATAAGTACAAGCAATTATGAACCAATTTGATACAAAAGAATGAGGCTTAATCTCTTTGAATTTTTATGAATTATCAGAGTTTACACTTCAATTAGTGCTTTAGTGTCCATGGCAATATATGATGATAATGAAGTGTTTGCAAATGATGTCTTTCCAGTGAGTTTCTTTGAGATTCAGAAAATAGATCCAAATTCAAGTCAATATTTAAGATCCATTTTTACCCTACTTGAGAAGGCAATGTTACCCTGATGGTGGTGTTAAACATATGAATCTTCACAACATGTTAAGCTTTGTGAGAAACATTTTCATCAAATGAAAGACATGCCCTAGGATTTTAGGTATTAAGATCGCTGATTATACATGATGGCATGAGAATAAATTCTCTCTTACTCTGGTATTACCCAGCTAAATCTGGATTCTTTATTTAATAAGTTATATAATTTTTGTTGTTCATTTTTTACCATGAAATAGAAATAACTACACTTATGTATAGACTTGCTTTGAAAATTATACACGTATAAATTGTTTAGCTCAGTAAGTTATCAATAAATATTAACTAGCAGTTATAATAGTTTTAATAGTAAAAATAGCAAAAATAATGATTATAGCAATTATTCAGTAAACAATTGAGAATTACACATTACATATTATAATATAAATACCAAAATATTTCTCATAAAAGTGCTATTAATCTTTTATCAGCTATGGACGAGCTAGTGGTCTTTTATCAGATAATGTCTATTTTGTGCTATAAAACTTATAGGACAATTTGCCTGCTAGGTTCAGAGGATGAGGCGCATGTGCACAGGGAGGTAAGATGGAAAGGAAGCAGGAATGAGATGTTAGTACTTTTTGATAGTGTTAACTCTGTGTCGTTCCTCAGCTAGAGGACACTGCTTGAGACCACCCCAACCATCTCCTTCCTCTGACAGTATCTCTACTTCCCCTTCTCGGATCTCCTTCTTGGCTCAAAGTTAGGTTATAGTTAGAAAAAGGGGGTTTGTGACAAACAAAGATGAGTAGTGTGGGAGTAGAAATGCTTACCTGCACGTCTTTTATCTCCCTTTCTGGACAAATAGGTAGAGTAAAGGTATCTGTCCTTGCACGTAATCTGGTTCATGTGGCCAGTGTATGCCTAGGGTTAGCCAAAATGACGTGTGTTGCTTGCAGGCTATGGCATTGACCTGCTGTGGTGAGACCTCTGATGCTCTTCCCTGTTTTGTGATTGAGGTAAAGTGTTCTAGATGGTGCGGCTACAGGATGGTGGGCCCCCTTCCTGCAAGTAGCCTTGTTATTTTGGAGATTTTCCTGGACTCAGGCAGATCTTGCGTGAACAAGAAATTAGTCATCGTTATGTTAAGACTCAAGACTATTTTCTGTTATTGCACTCAGCATATCCTGATTATGGATTTCACATTATTTTAATTATCTAAATCTCTCCCTCACTCTTTCTCTCTTTCAATTGTTATTCTAAGTATTTTCTATTGTGGGAGGGAAGAAAGTTGAAAGTAGATACCTGATATAAAGAAGTTAGTTTTCATTTTACAAAGATGAAAGGAGATAAGCAGGAAAAAGTAAACTTTATAAAAAACAGATAGGCTGGCTTACCCTATATTCTTCTCCCTTCACATTAATTCAAAGATTTTTTTAAATAAAGCATGTCTTTACATTAGTAAATATAGAATTACAAGCTTTTATCTGCTATTGACAAGCTAGTGTTCTTTTATCAGATGTCTATTTTGACATGAGTATCTTTAAGCAGAAGGGGGAATGCTGAGAGACTTGAAAACAAGAAGCTCTCCCACATCCTACAGACTAGGAGACAGGCAACTATAAGATGATGATAAAGAGACAGCATTAAAGCCCTTCCTTAGCTTTGGGAAGAGCAGTGACCCGGCTCACAGTTCCGTTACCTACCACTCTACTCCAACTGGAACAGAGTGAGAAACCGAGCCCTCAGTTTACTCAGTCTTACTACTAGATGCAGCAAAAAAGTAAGCAGGATGTGCAGAATTTTGAAGTTACTTATTGGAGATTTTCTTATTGAAGTTACTTATTGGAGATATTATATCTCTAAGAAGGGTGCATTTTCTTTTTAAAACCTAGCTATCGAGAAAGATTTCTACCACATGACTTTATATGTAACTGGGTTAAAAATCCAATTAAAATATGTCCTCTGGACAAATACCTAGAAGTCCAGAAATCTACAGTATTCTTGACCACATCCCCCAATCTTCTTATAGTTCCCCAACCCTTTCATGAAAGTTCTGAATCATATTCTATTTCAATTCTGAATCATAGGGGTAATCTCAGAGAAAGATCCAATTAAAACCCTTCATCTTATAACATTTTTAATGACCATGTGTCAGAGGAGACTGTAATTGGAAAAATGAGGTAGAAGGTATGTTATGCATCACAAAGAGTTATTTGCACAAAGTAGCAGATGTATATGTGTGTTTGCTCTGTAATCCTGAGTTGGTGATTTATTCCTGAGATTGCTCATGTTTCTAAGAACACAGTGCAGGAATGGAGAACACAAAGTTAAAACATATAAAAACAAAACATAACTAAATTAATTACCTTTAAAGATGGACAAGCAAAGAACCCATTTAATGATCATGTAATTTTTCACACAGCTGCGGCACTTGCTATCCGGAGGGGAAATGATGTTGAAGGATGTATACAGGAGCAAAGAAGCACAAATCACACTGGTACACTGTGCAGAGGGGGTGTGGGGGTAGGGACCATTAGTACTGCAGCTGCTGCTCTGACCACTCTCCTAGATCACCTCCAGGTACTGCTTTCAGGAGCTCCTCGTCCTCTGTTGCTACAGCAAGTTTTGAAAGACCTAGGCAGGAAAAGCCTTAGAGATTATTAAGAAAGAAGCTTTTATAAAAGGTGGCTTTTGGGTTGAACCTAACAATCCTACCACATAGTTCATCTTTCAGTCAAAAATACTTTCTTCACTGGGACCTGTAGTAAGCTTGGCTGGCCATTCTGGGAGCAGATCTTGTGAACAGATCCTAAGGAAGGACAGTGGCAATTCTTCCAGTGTCTCTACTTGAATTTGGGGACAAACTGGATAGACTCACTTTTCCTTTACCTGTCCTCCCACCAGTGAGAGAGCTTTGGTAGTATGAACTCTTGCCCGATTTCTCTCTCGGTCTGGCTCTCCTTACCCACACTCCACTTCTGCAGCCCCTGTAAGTAGATCCCTGTTTATCAAGTCTTCATGATTTTATGAGAAACCTCTATGCATTTCTTAGTATGGGATGGTGACAACTTGCTATTGTCACTTTTGGGGATAGTTTTCCACCACCTCCCCAATTGCCATGCCAGGAGACCTGGGGAATCCAACCCCCTCCTCATTTCATGAGTCGTCTTGACACAATCTGTTTTAAACTGTGGGTAAAACTCAACTTCATGGTTGGTCAGTGGCCTCTGAAGTCCTCCTGCCTAATTAAGTGAATCGACCTAAGGGAAGCCCAGAGACTCCGGTTTATTTTTATTTATCCCTATCACACCTGCTGACCTCAACACAGGCTATGAATGCCTCTAGAGCTGGATTTTCTCTCAAATTGTCCTAGATCTGACCGGCAGCAAGTTAGGCAGTGGAAGTACCTGAGCAGTGTCAGACCCTTCCACAGTCTATGGAAAGTTCTTATTTTTACTTTAAAAAATTACTAGTGTTGCTGCTATCTCTGATCTACCGAATAAGCTCAGAACTCCTAGTAGATGTTAAACACATGTCTATGAAATGAATTACTGATGGACTTTCCAGTTGGTGCCTCTGTGTTGCATGCTTTAGTGATATTCTTACTAAAGGATGGGTAGCTGTAGACAGCAGTTTAGGGGTGCAGCCCAAAGCCAAGGAAGTGACAAACAAAAACCGAATCCATCATGTCACCATCATTTCTACAAGATCTGAATTAATGAGACAAGCTCCTGGCATAACATTCTATTTCTTGCTGGTACCACTGCCAAATGCACCCAAAGTGTTGTCATCCCAGAAACCCCCCATGAGATTTCTTCTCATAACCTCCTACCCATACCCTAGTTTGAGTAAACCCCCACCACAGGGTCATATGTTCACAGAAACTAGTATAATTACAGGAGGTCATAGAGTTCTATTTTGCAGTTGAATTTCAAAATGAGCTGGATCATTTTATGGCCAGCAATAACACCAGTAGTTACGAGGGCTAAAATTAAAAAAGAGCTAATCATAGCTCATGTTTCAGGACATAAATTTGTCACCATGAGCATTAAGAGGATTTTATCCCTCTTAGGTGGCAATGCAGTATGTTATAGAGGATTTTTACTTTTTAGTCATCTGTGCCATATGTTTGTTCCTGGGAAAATTCAATTAATCATGCATTAATCATTTGGTGCCCACTGTGCATTAAGCACCATCCTCGGCAAGATTTCCGTAGGGCTGAGAGACTAGCAAAATAGAACCACACATAATCTAGTTGCAGAGGGAGATGGGTGCAAGCAGAGCTTAAATCAGTGACTCCAGGACATCAAGATAGTAGGAATCCTCAGACGTCTCATTGCAGGAAAAGTACCTAATATTCTTCGGGGAAACTTTAAATGGAATATTATGACAAAGAGTGAGTTCTTTACAAATGTTTATCAAAGGTTGGGTGTCAACTCAGTCCTGGAGAGGGTTTCCTGTGATAACCTTTAATATCATGGAATATCTAAGGGACTGGGTTTGAGAGAGAAAGAATGTTAGAAAAAGTCCAGTTTGCCTTAGTCTGGTATGAATTTTTTATCTAAGGGAACTTTAAATCTAAAAAAGCAAGTATCTCTTTAGAAAAATTTAAAAATCCATAATTTCTTAAAGGCAATCCATATCTCTTCAAGTTTTGTCATCTTTGAAAGAAAGCTTTGTGTCTCCTGTGGTAGAAAGAGCCATGACTCATGCCCTGACTAGCGTGGCTCAGTTGGTTGGGCATCATCCCGTGAAGTGGAAGGTTGCTGGTTTGATACCTGGTCAGGACACGTGCCTGGGTTGCAGGTTTAGTCCAGGGAGTGTTCAAGGGGCAACCTATCGATGTTTCTCTACTTCTTGTTCTCCCTCCCTTTTCCTTTCTCTAAAATTAAATGTACAAATAAAATAAAGAGCCATGATTCTAAATGGGAGCTCATCTGGAAGCCTAGAATGAAGAGGAAAAGAAATGCCTGGAAGCTCAGAGCCACCAGGGAGGAGAGGAGAAATAAAGCGCAGGCAAGGTCGAATTCTAGAAGCTAATGAGGACCCTGACTGAGAGAAACAGCACTGCAAATATAGAGTATCCAGGTCCCCCAGCTACTTGGAGGGAGATAAGAAATGGCGGGCAATTCCATTTTCACTGTGGCAGGAAAGTGGCTATCAGAGAATGAAGCTTGCTAGAATGGACTCTGGACCAGGAATTTTAAAGAGGTGGGGCTAGTGCTCCCATATGGGTAGCAGAGCCTAAGCTTCAGCTATAAAAGTGAACTACTACGCAGAGCAGAATAAAATAGGCACTTTACAGGAGCAAAAATACAGGAGCAAAAAATAGGCTATGGAATTTCAGAAAGATAAGCAACTGATTCTGAATTACTCAGGAAAAACTTCCAGGGAAGAGATTTAAGGCATAAGTTGATTTCAAATAATAGAAGAGTCATTACTGTGTGGGACCTTCCAGTATAAGCAGATAGCACAAACAGCAAAAGAAGAAAGGTTAACTGTTCCTGTTTTTCATGAAAGGACTAGTACTACAGTGAAACTGAAATGGAATTACTGTGATCTGTGTTGGAGAAGATGAACCTGGAAACATAATCTCAGGCTTGTAATGACTTCAGTAGACAGTAGGGAATTTTCAAACGGAGGATGGCTGTGATCTAAAGTATTTTAAGGACACAAATCTGTAAGCCTCATGAAGGTTTGCATTGAAAGTCAAGGGGCAAGAAGCAGATCATTTCCCTTGCCTAAAAAGTTATTTCCCCCTAATTGGAGAAGGGGCTCTCCATTAGGCTTTGGCTTAGACACTCACTCATTCCAAGAAAACTTCCTGATCCTCACAGCTGGATTAGGACTAAATTTTAATTATTGTCAGTATCTGCCTTAGATTACCAACTCCATTAAAACAAACCTCTTGTCTGCCTTATTAGCCATTCACCATTCTCTTCCTCCTTCCTGGCCCTAGTGGATATTTAATCCATCTTATTGAATAAATAAATGAAAAAAATGTGTGAATACTTTGAATAAATGAGTTGGGAGACAAGGGCATAAAAAGAATAATGGTGATGGGAATAAAAAACATGGGAAATGTGAAAAATACTATGCAAAGGAGTAGAGACGTGTGAGCTGTGGAAAAGGAGGCGTAGATTTAAAGGTGCCTCTGGTGTGTCTAGCGTGGGTGTCTGGTAGAATCGCGATGCCACTACAGTGATGCAGTTAGAGTTTTGTTTCCTCTCATGTTTCTTTTCCTTGTACATAAGTTTTGGTTGTGGTGCTTGGAGATTCCATATTAATTCTAGAACTGGCCACATTCTCCTCATATGTGTACCCTCCAGGCTGATTTCTGGGATGGGAAGATATGAGTATGATCCTGATTTCAATTAAATGCATTCTGATACTCCTCTTGGGAGAGAGTCCTTATCCCAAGGTTCTAATAGAAAGAGAAGCCAGAAGTTGAGATGCTTAGATTTGAAGCTGTAGACATCTTGACCCCAGAAAATACTGACACTGGACCTCTTCCTTCTATCCAAAAGAAGATAATTTTTATTGAATAATTTCTTAGATTAAGCTAGTCAAGTCTGTGAAAGTCTGTAGTGCTGGCACTGCAGTGATATAATAATCCACAGAGATTCTCATTCTACAAAACATAAGAATGCCTAAGCTGTGCCCAGTTCCACAGAGTTCCACTGTGGTGCCTGGGCAGGAAGTTAAACTTTCCAATGTGAAGGTACCACTTTTGAAGCAGATGTATAAAATGGATTACCATGAAATGTATGTAATATGTTTCAATACATTTATTATCATTAAAATTCATTGTATCAAAAAAGAAAAATGAAATTCCAAGTCTTATTTAAAAAGAAAGTTAATTTTCATTGAAAAAACATCTGCCTAATTTGTTAGCCAAATAGAATTTTAAAAGAGAAGATTCTCAAAGCTGCGATTCTAAACCTGAAATGATTAAATTCTTAATTTAGAATGGAATTATTATAACTGTCATATTTTTCTGCACATTAATATAAAATCACTTTGTATTTGGGTTATTTTTGTACCAGCCACTTGGCGATTGAGCTATTGAATATGCACCTGCCTCTCAGATCGGCAAGGCAACAGTTTGCTGTGAAGAATCAGTTGTTCTGAATGGCTAATTGGTTACAGGTGCAGTGAATTAACCATCTGCCTCAGAGACGGACTGAACTAAAAGAAGGAAAATCCCTTTGCTTTCTGTCACTTTGGGAGCACATCAGTGAGATGTGATTCTAACTGGAACTAGTGAATCCTATGGTGGTGTGTTGCAAGCACTCAAGGACGAACATGTTCACTCAGGATTTGGGTACACAGAAAAAAATTCGCACAGCCATGGGGATGCCTGACATGCCTTTATTCATGGGTGGGGCCATCCACACATGCTGCAAGCCATGTGTCACTCCCCCCACCGCAGGGAGTCCCAACTCCCTTATATACTAAATGCACACAACGCTGGAGGGTGCCAAGATATTATATAACAAAGTGTGATTCTGCGCGTGTGAACGAAATCAAGGTTATGAGAATGCTGCTTCTCTTAGTTGCCTAGACATTTGGGTGAGGGAGACTGACTGACTTCATTTATCCTACAGGTGGGTAGGGTGAGGAGGTGTGGGGGAGAAAAGAAAACAAGCTCATTCACTGGTTAATTAGAAGAACATTACAGGGTCATATGTGAGACTGGTTTATTAGTTTATCAATAATTTACTGATCTTTTGAATTAAACAAACCTCAAAATGTATATAAAATATATAATTGAATTTATATATGTACATATATAAACATATATAAAATATAAAATATTTGGAATATATCTAGAAGAGAGCATGTAACTCCATTGGTGGATTTATATCAGTACATTTGATATTGTCTTGGTTTAGGTTATTTTCTAGCTGTTCTTTCTTGGTTCATTTCATTTTTTGACATATTTGAAGGTGTATGTCATTAACATATGGTTGTGTCACAATACTTGAAATCAGATCTTTTATGTAGTCAGGTGACTTTCTGATTGCTCCGCTGAGGTAAATCATAACATTTCTAAGTGGGCAACAGCCATTTTGTGAGTGTGTGTGTGAATAGTCATAGTCTTCTTACGCCAAGAAGATAAAATGAAGTTCTTGTTAACCAGGAATGGGTATCTGCAAAAGGGGGCTGAGGTGGGAAAAGATGTCAGGTGACCACCTGACTACATCGCTCCGACCACAGGTAAACACTTCATTTTTCTTCCCCATACCTAACTGAATTATGTTTTATGTGTTATTTAGTTTAGTATGCCTAACTTTTAGTAAATGTAAATATTTAAGAGTTGATTTGGCTAAATACGTTTCCTCAATTAGCTGAGATTCAGATTCCTAATCTCTAATCTCTCTGCTCACTCACACTTATCTTGGGGAATTGATTCAATAAAAATTAACTTTTTATCACAAAGTGATGTGGAACTTTTTAAGATGAATACACCCAGAAACATAATTTCTTTCCAGTTGGTCTTATAATATATCCTAATGTTTGATTTACTCAGTTAAGCAAATTAGTACTTTTGCCATATTTATTTATATTAAGCAAAACAATAATTTGTGTTTATGTGATTGCACTTACAAAAACCACATGATCACTTGCCATCACTGTTAACAGCAATCAATGTAGCCAAATAGGGAAGACTCTCCTATATCACATTAGTTATTAAGGGTACGTGAGAATAAATGAGCAGTGTAGGCATGATTTATTCTTTTCTAAAAATGCTTAATTTTTTAATAATGTATGCTTTGATTCAAACAGAATATTTGGGGAGAATCCTATGTTCAAGATTCTGGTTAAGGATCACACCATTTTAAAATTTATTTCCTATCAAATAAGGGTTGGAAATTGAATAGATGATATACAATATAGTTTTAGATTCTGTACCTAGTCACAATGTCATAAAATGAGATGTCTTCCCATAAAATGTTATTTTAATTTTTTATTCATTTAGAAAATAAATTTCTAAATTTCATATTCTCTTTCAATATATATAAAATTTTATTCCAGTTAAATCTTTGTACAATAATGAAATAGTTCTGACATACCTCATTACTTTCAAATACTATTCAATAAAACATTTCATTTGATCAAAAATTTTAGTCTAAAAGTTTTAAGATTATTGTAAACATAGTAGTTTATGTAAATCTAATACAATACTCTAGAAATAATTCAAGCCATTAATTAGCACTACAGAATAATGTCATCTCATTTGCATCTATACATTTCCTTTTGTAACCCATTCAGTGGTAAAGTAACATTTTTCTACTTGTTTCTGAATGCATACAAATGCTTATACTGCTTTTCTCTTTTAACAAAGTGAAAACTCTTGTTTATTCCACTATACTCCCTTCCTTCATTTCTCTCTTAGTGCTGCCCATCCTCCAACATGAATTGGTGTTGATGAAAAGTATTGTGTCACGGAAGCTGTCTACACAGGTGACTAATGGTAGAGTTGGGAATTACATATCTTATCTAAAATGCTTGTGCCATTATCCAAGCTAGACATCACTTTAGAAATCTTCTTCCAGACTACTAATTTTCAAGCATTTTATAGCAACAGGACTCCTCTAAATAAAAATGTGAGATGCAATAGAATGCAATACTGTTCCAGGCGATGAAAAGATAAAGTGCTCAAATTCATATTTTTTGTTGTTTTCTCTGTTGTATTTCTCAGTCCTTAATATTCTGGGTAAAAAAGTCCTTTTCTAGCCACATATATATATATATATATATATATATATTTGCTAGGAAACTAGGACATAGAGAAATTATTTAGCTTACCTAAAGGCAACCAGTGAGTTATTAACGAAATAAGAAGGAAAACTAAGTTCTCTTGAATTCTAATCTAATTTTCTCTACTGTTAAAATATGAATTTTAATATTTGAAGTACCCACGTGGTTTCTTTTTATTGGTTAAATGCCTTGTTTTTCTTATTACTACATTTGACCTAACCTATGTATATGAAAATACTAAGCCAGCCTCTTACTAAATCCACCCTTCTCTAAGCTCATAATAACCTTAACCCCCAGTAGCTTGGACACTCAATTTCTTGGATAGTTGATTATGTCAAATGCTTAGCACAGGGCCAGTACCTGTCTTCAGGCTATTGATGGTTTTATTAAATCTTTCTCAATATATCTATTTACACAATTCCAACTGGGAAAAATGCATGGAAATGAAACATCTCATTTCCAGGACTGTCCTGAGGCAAAAAAGAGACAATGATATATATTTTCCAATTTAGACTAGATGAAACTAGCCCCATCTCAGATAGGAAAGTCACATTGAGAGTTTAAAACGAAGTTAATCTGAAAGGAGACATTTTCTCTCTGTATATCTGTGTGCAGCTTCAATTGATGGCACTGTGAACTATGTGTCTGAACCAAAGGACATTTTTAAAAAGAAATTTTATAACTGGCAAATTAACTCAAACATCGCCTTGGAGTCTTCTCCTC
This sequence comes from Tonatia bakeri, assembly GCA_004024845.1. Classification (NCBI taxonomy): domain Eukaryota; kingdom Metazoa; phylum Chordata; class Mammalia; order Chiroptera; family Phyllostomidae; genus Tonatia; species Tonatia bakeri. The sequence continues at coordinate 251,262 of PVIA01000486.1, read as the reverse complement.
TGTCACCCTTCCTGTGGTGGTGGTGGTGGTTTCTGTGGTGCTCCCTGGTGACACATAGATGGGAAAGTGTCTTATTGAATTGTTTTGATTGCCATGTTGATCTGTTTTTTGTGCTTTTGTTCTTATGCACAATAATAAAAGAAAGCAGTCAAGCAAGTTTTCACTTTGACCAAAAAGAAAAAAAAAGAAAAAGGTTTTAGGACAGAGAAGCAATTGGTTCCAGTTAAAAATCAGTTAAGAAAATTTCTTCCTACATTTGGATATTTTATATCATTTTAAAATTATTATTCTATTACAGTTGTCCTCAATTTTCCCTTTTGCCCTCCGCTGCCCATCCCAACTCCCACTCCTGCAGTCAATTCCCACACTGTTGTCCATGTCCATGGGTCATTCATACATGCTCCCTGTCTAGTCCCTTCCCCTTCTTCACATCATCCCCCTCCCTCCGCCCCTCTGGTCACTTTCTGTCAGTTCCATATTTCCATGTCTGTGGGTCTATTTTGTTCATTAGATTCTTCTTATAGGTGAAATCATATAGTATTTGTCTTTCACTGATTGGCTTATTTCACTTAGCATAATATTCTCCAGTTCCATCCATGCTGTCATGAAGGGTAGGAGTTTCTTCTTTCTTTCTGCTGCATAGTATTCCATTGTGAAAATGTACCACACTTTTGTGATCCGCTCATTTACTGATGGGCACTTAGGCTGTTTCTAGCACCTGGCTATTGAAAATTGTGCTGCTATGAACATTGGTGTGCATAGGTTCTTTTGAATTGGTGATTCAGGATTCTTAGGGTATATTCCCAGCAGCAGAATCATGAAGAAAAATTTTTGATATGGAAGGACAGCTTTTGTTTTGTAATGCGAAGTTTGCACAAATGAACTTGAGCACATTTCCTTGATTATAATGAAGCCTAATGACAGAATGGATGAGTCACACATGTTTTACGGTTTGTCCCACTGCACTGGGTCTTTACCTACTGTGTTCCAAGTAGTTACAAATATTAAGTTGTTAATAACTGATCAACATTTTAAAAGAAGGTTTTACAAGAAATGTAATTAGATTTCATAATTGAGTTTAAGCTAATTTGTGTTTCTACAAAAGTTCAGGTGCTTAGATTACATTTCAATTTGGATTTGCCATCTGTTGAAGCTCTTTTTTTCCTCTTCTCTCTCTTCAACATCCCGATCAGATCTCCAAATTTCAAAATCAGCTTTCATTATTCCAGACTCAGTGTAAACTTTGAATACCAGGTTAATTTCTTAGTCTCCAGGTTCTTCATGACTGCTTAGGGTTTTATATAAAAAAGCCATTTCTTATTATGCAGAGTGATATTAATATTTCTTTACTATGCAGTGTTCTTGTATTTAACAGCATGTTCTTTTATAATATCTCATTGGAAATATTTATGATCTGAAATGTTATTTTTTGAATTGTTAAATGTAAATCATTTATACTGTAATACTTTATGGGAAAAGTATATGCTAAATTTTAATTTGCAATTCAAAATTGCATGCATTCAAAACCATGTAATACAAAATGTATTCATACAAAACCATGAAATGACGAATGAAGTGTTCCATCAATTGTACACTGCCTACATAAATTCTATCATGTATCTATCAATTATCTATATCTAATATATACCTAAGATATATATAAAATTTTGAAGAAAAGATTATTTAATTTTTAAGAAAGTAACATTATCAAAATCTAATTTGTACTTATGTAGGTGGTATCGATATTGAGATTTTGAGAACAATTATTCGAGTTACTGGATAATTTCAGTGAGCATCAAGATTAGCATCAACAAGGGAGTAGCCTAGCCCCACAATGGACATCCGGACCTGACCCTCCAGGAATGGGCAGTGATGTTCTGTGTTTTGAGTGAGTTGTCCAGGTACCTGGCCCAGGGATTCATCTAGAGAGGTTTTCTATAAAAAAAGGTAAAGATTTATGTGACACTTGCCCTTTGCTCCTGTATGCTTCTACAGTTTTCCACTTTAAAAATCATTCTGCGTATGAATTTTGGCATAAGCCTTTAAGGTTTGAAGAATGAATGATAGCTGAATTGGCTTTGTTTGAGTTTACTTACTTTTTTAGGATAAGCCTTTAATAACGTTGGCAGCATTTCCTACAGAAGAACCAGCTAAATCCTCAGGAAATGGGCCTGAAGGGTAAACAGTTTGAAGCCAGGACACATCTTTGCTCACGTGTGTAAGATATCAGTATACTACTAGCCTCTGAGATGGCTCCCGTGAACGTGTGTAAGATATCAGTGTACTGCTCACCTCTGAGATGGCTCCCATGACGTTTTGGTATCTTCAATTTAAACTGCAGATAAAGGTGTTGTGTTTCATTACATTTTTCATTTTGTTCCTACTTTAATGTATACTTTTTCTTAATGTTTACAAAAAATTAGTAGAATTACAATATAAGAATTCATTTAAGGAATAAACATTTTGCTTATACTTGCATTTCAATACTAGAAATTTATATAAAGTATAAAAAAGTAAAAGTCTAGAAAATAAACCAAACAAACCTTGAACATTTCTTCTGACTTTAAAAGTATGTATATGTATGTATACTTATACCCCTTTTGTTTTCCTGTGTATATAAAAAAATCCTACCTCAAAGGGATGCTGGGAGCAATACATTTTTTAATACAAATAAAAATGCTAAAACATTGTTTGGCATAGTATACAATAAATAAAAATTGTCAGTATTCAGTTCATTCTTCAAAGTAGGACTTTATAATTTACCACTTGAAAAATTATATAGCAAAGAAAATGGCCATGTTAGCAGAAGTAACCTTGACATGGGACCCAAACCTATAAAAGTCTAAAAGCATAAGACTCTGGCTGCCTGTCTGTTCTGATGATGGATCAAGGAATTCCCAATTGTACAGGGAAAAGTTTGCTTTCTCCAAGATGTTTTTAAGGCAAAAGCTGTAGGAATCAAGCTTATTCTGTGGCCTTAAAGGGACCCAGCACACAGAGAGTCACTTGATGGGGTGTTGACTCAATAGCTTGTCTGAAGTAAATGGCTCAGAACCACAGTGGTGACAAACTATTTATAAAAGACAAGCTAGAGGATACATTACTGAGTTTAGGACTCCAGGCTTTATCCCAGGGCAGGGGCCTGGGAAAGACGAGACTTAAACATTTTTCAAGTCTGAAAGTCAGATATGAGTACCTGCCGTGCTCAAAGAAGACCAAAGTCAGGCTCCTTTTTTGCTGGTCCTGTATCACCTTTCCTTCCCTTTGCAACTCTTTTCTCTCTCTCTCATCTTTTTCTTACCCTCAAGAACTTAGCAGCAACTTAATTAATGGAGTGGAATAGGAAAAGAAATAAGCAAGAGCAATGGCAGTTGGCTCAGCTGGTTGGAGCATCGTTCCGAGCACTGAAAGGTTGCAGGTTCCGTTCCTGGTCAGAGCAAGTACCTAGTTGTGGGTTCTGTCCCTGGCTGGGGCATGTACAAAAAGCAACTGATCAATGTTTATCTCTCATCTCTTTCTCTCTTTCTCTCTTTCCCTTTCTTTCTTCTTTCTTTCTTTCTTTCTTTCTTTCTTTCTTTCTTTCTTTCTTTCTTTCTTTCTTTCTTTCTTTCTTTCTTCTCTCTCTCCCTCTCTAAAATCAATAAACATATCCTCAGGTAAGGATTTTTTTAAAAAGTATTTTAAAAAGAAAGGCAGAAAAACAAAGTCAACCACACCCCTCTTGTGCCACTGAAGCATTTTCTTCCAAAGGCTAATGTGGATCAGACCTGGAAGATTTTCATCATAAACAGATGGCATTTTTAATGACTGGCATGGTATTTCTACAACTGCAGTGATTAGAGTACTTTTTCTCTACTTCTGTTTTCAGCAGACCTCGAAAGGGCTGCCGGTATCTGCCAGCTCACTCTCTCTTGAATCTCTGACTGGTTAGGCCTTTGTCCCCCTCACTCTACACAGGCGGTCTTATCAAGGTCTCACATCACCTCCAGACACTCACAGATACAGTGGTCTCATCCGAGTTCTTGTCTTATTTGATCCAAAACCCACATATAACACAATACCTTTAAATTCTTTGCAACCTTTCTTCAATGGCTTTTCAGTATACAGTCTCCTTAGGTTTTCTTCCTACAACTATTTCTTAGTCTCTGTAGCTATCCCAAATTACCTTACCTCTAAATTCTGAAGTGCTCCAGGTTTTGATCCTTGTACGTTTCCTCCCAGCAATACTCATTCCTAGGAGAGTTTATCTAGTCTCATGGTTTTATAGATAATTTTTAACTGCACTTGACTTCTATACTATCCTGGACCACTTGTCTGAATTCCACACAGATTTTTTTGTGTATTCAGCTTATTCACTTAGAGGTTTATTAGTTTCTCATGTCCAGAACTTAACTCGTGATCTCAATCTGCCCCTAAACCTGTTTTTGTCTTGGTCTTCCTCCATCTCAGTATCCAGCAACAATAGTCCTCTAGGTGCTCATGTCAGGGAACTCTGAAGTCATTCTTGTTTCTCCCTCTGACATTCCTCATCCAGTACATTAGAAAATCACATTGGCTCTGCCTGCAAGTGATGCTGAGAATCTGACTAATCCCAGTAAATCCGTCTTTGATATGCTCATCTAAGTCATCAACATTTCTCACTTGCACTCATTTAAGCCACCTACTGGTAGTCTCCTTGTTTCAAGTCTTGCCTTTAACTGTTTATTCTTCAATACAGTAACTACAGCAATCTGTTCAAACAAAGATCATGGCATTTCTGCTCCAAACCATGCAAATGTTTCCCTTTTCTCCCATAGAAAAGTCTAAACATTTTAACATGCCTTACAAGGACCTACATGATCTGGCCCCTGATGCCTCTTTGACATCATTATTTTCCTCTGCTTTTCCCTTTGCTCAACTAGCTACCCAGTCTCCTTAACTTTCCTGTTCTGTGGACACTACAGTGGACTGCTGGAGTGCCAGGTAAATGGCTATTGCAATATTAATCCACATGAGAGAGCATTAGGCTAGGGTGGAGGGTTGGATGAGTATTTTCCTGCAGGTGTTGTCATTAACAACACCTCAAATCACAAACATTGATTTTTATCACTCATGGCTCTGCAGGTAGATTGAGAGCCCAGAGGTCACCTGAACCATCAGGTACAGATCTGTTCCCTTTTCCCCCCTTTCTCTTAGGACCAGCAGCTTCCCAGGTATGTTTATTTTTATTTTTTTCCAAGGCAGATGGGGAGAAGTACAAAAGTCTAAACCGTATTATGTAAATACATAAAAACTCCTGGCAGATGGCACATATATTATATCTGGCTACATTCCATTTGCTAAAGTATATGACCAAACAGAGTACTAAGTGGGGGAATATAGTCTAGCTACTACAGTGGGAGGTACTATAAAAACATTGCAAAGAATGTATATATATAATTCTATAACAAGAAGTGAGTGAAGAATATGATCTAAGAAATTATTATAATAGGTTGGATGCATGATATATTTTGAAAGTAATATTTAATTAGCTATAAAGTGTGAGGAGGAGTTAAAAATGATTATTCCCACATTTTCACACAAACAGCTGGGTAGATACAAGTACCATTTACTGATAGAAGACTGGAGTAAAAGGAAGTTAAGGATGAGAAGATCAATCTTTTGGTTTGAGGTATGTCAATTGGACAGATGATAGAGGAAGGTAACTGAATATTCACACTTGGAGTGAAAAGTATGGTTAAGGCTAAAGCTGTTGGCACTATCAGCAGCTTTTCTTCCCTCCCTCCCCCACTCCTTTCTTCCTCCCTTCCTTTCTTTCACTGTCTTTTTTTCTCTGTTTTCTCATTCTTTATTCCCTATGTTTGCTTCTTTCACAAGAATAAGGAAAAAATGTAGAAGTAGCAGTGGGAAGACTAAGGCCCCACCTGTGAACCTTGAGTGTTAGGTATACAGAGCAGTAAATGCCTAACATAAAGAGACTTTAGAAGAGGAAGGATGCTCAGGAGCCAGGCAGGCAAGTGAAAGTAGGGAGTTCCAAAGAGTCAAGGGAAGAATTGTTGGGGTCCACCCTGCCTGGTCTCAGGAAGCTGTAACCCGCCCTGGCTAAGGCTGAGTGAGAGACCTATGGACCAGGAACCACTAAGGGGACAAGCTTATCTCCCTGGTAGGAGCCTGGTTCTGCTCCTTGCCTGGCCCCCAATGCTTGATCAGTTAGCCAATGATGGGTAAGATTCCCCAAGGGGGAAATCACCTAAGATAGGCATGATCACATGGAGGCCCCAGGGAAGGACTTGGGGGGCTGTGGAAAAGGGGGGCATCAACCCCTGCCTCCTCAGCTTTGACAAAGCCTGAGTCCTTGTTCTGGCTGTGAGAAATCCAAGTCTCCTGGCTGCCTTTGTCTCCTCTGCCCGACTCAGGCCAGTGGAAATAACAGGGGCAGTGCAGTCCAGACCAGAGTCTGCAGACCCCCGGAGTAATTAGACCTGGGGCATAGGATATGCAAGATCCTGTGAGACCTGCTTGCTGAGGATGCTCTTAAATATGAAGGCACAGGCAGGAAATGAAACTAGCCCTGTAGCTTTTTAAGTGAGAAAACCCAAAACTCAGCCTGAGCTCTGTCAACTCTTTGAAAGATAACTACTCCTTTGATCTTCCCTGCCAGAATATAATCCACAAACTGTATATAATCCATACTCCTACCCAGTACTGGCTAATAAAAAGCCTACTCAGGTGGTGACTTGGGGTGCTCTCCACTAGAGAGAGTGGCCATGCTGTTCCTGTTCCTCCACAGAATTCGGTAGTCTGTGTGTATTTCTGTCGTATCATGAGCAGCTGCAGCATTTGCAGTCACTGCAGGCCAGTGGCTGCCTCAAAGAATTTAGGAAGACTGAGATTTGGATCAGATAAAAGGATATGTAGAGTATTTTGGAAATAAAATTTTGATCAACAAAAGATACAGTTTTGAACAACTTAACAGATATATATTCCCAACTTCTAAAATACATATTGTACAAATGCATAACATTTCAAGATACTCGTAAAAAAAAGAATCATCACCAATTTCATTTTATTTAGTATGTTTTATTTTATTCTCATGCATATTTCCCTCCTCCATTAGATTATTGTAATAAGTCAATGATACAAAGATTTATAAGGCAAATTTAATATTCTTTTCCTATCAGTCTTAAATCCTACCCTTTATTTTACTAATGCTAATGCTTTGTGTATTTTTCTGTATACTTCTTTATGTGAATGTGTATGTCTATTTATCTACATGGTTTTTTATATTGCACTTTTTTCAATATAAATTTGTTTTGTTCACTTGATGATATATCTTGGAACACTCCTCCAAATCAATAATGTAGATCTTTCTTCTTGTTTTTGATAGCTATTTATCAAAATGTTTAATGTAATGCTACATTATTTGTACAGTATTGACTAAACCTTTCTCTTAATGATTAACATATATATGTTTGAATAGTTAGTATATGTATATATTATTGTTTTATTTTTGAATTGTTGGTTACTACAAACAATGCTTTCATGAATACTTTGTACTAAGCCCTTATCTACTGAAACATTTATGTCTGCATGACAGATTTGCAAAACTAAGATTAGTTTTGCAAAACTAAGGAAGATGAAGATGTTTTTAAAAAAATTTAGTAACTTTTGGTAGGTGTTACTTAATCTCAAAGTTTGTAACAATTCACACTTCCACCAAAAATGTATGAGTACCTGTATATTTGTATTATTTCCAGCACTGGTTGCGATTGCTTTTGTTATTAATCTAGTTTCTTTTTTTACAAACTAAATTTCTTGGTGACTGCCTTATTCACTTCTTGTATATGTATACTTCCTGTGTTCTTAGAGTGCTAGCCATTAGGGATACATTGGCATGCAAGATAGAAATAATAACAGCCTTCTTTGAATCTAGTAGGCCATGAAGTTGGTTTATTATTAACTAACAAATTCATTTGTCACAAATATTATATGAGTAAAAGTACATGATGCTGAAGAATATTATCTGCTAAGGTTTCACAAAGGAAGTAACAACTAAACAGAATCCTAACAGATGAGAAGGAATAAACCAGGCAAAGGTGAAGTGGGATGGGTAGACCCTTCCAAGCAGAGGTGGAAAATAAAGAGCAAAGGCCCAGAAGAAGTAGAGAACCTAGTTAGCCCACCGCATGGGAAGTAAAGGGGGGTCCTGCAGTGAGCAAAAATTGCCTTTTAAGCCACATTAGGGAGTAATAACAATAATAAAACACTTAGAATAGTTTATAGATGACTTCTTATTAATCTTATCAATATCTGTTTCTTTTAAAGAACATAGCAAAAGTGCAGAGTATCTTAATTTTTCACAAGTTTAGTCATACCATAACTCCAATCATATACTAGCTATTTATGATGATCTCTTATCTTATAAAAAGTCCAGTCTAAATGCTATGCTAATGACAACTGACTTCTACTAAAATTTGTTTTGCTTGGTTTCACAGATGGGACACTGAGGTGTGATTAGACTGATCACATCATGATAATCTTAAGGTTTTGCCACAACTCTTTTGCCAAATTGGTGGAAACTTTTATGCACGTGCCTTCTCATCTGCTCTGGTGGTGCTTTGTGACAGTCTGAGTTCCCAGAAACATGTGGAGACTGGCTAACCATTGGGCAGACTCACAGGGAGGGCTTATGTTGACAGTCTTCAGAAACTCAGTGCGGTCCTTAATCTTTCAGGTATAAACACTTGATCTTGCTGTGATTCCAAAGACCAACTCAGGGTTCATGACTCATATTTATTAACTCAAGAGAGACTAAAGCATATGAACAAAAGGTTAATTTTGTTAAGTAAAGAGGCCATATTGCTATTTAACAAGATATCGTCAATATTTATTAAGAAAAATAAACATTGATATGCATTTATGTATAGATATGTATAAAAAGAAAACCAGAGACTACATTTACATCTAACCATGTTCCTTTATAACTGTGTGTGGTTTAATTATGAATATTCATATTTATAAAAAATGTATAAAAGAAAAAATTAAAATTGCTAAATGTTCAAACAGAATAGAACAGTGCTTTTCCAACTGTGCACCCTAATCTATAATGGGTCATAGAAACAATTTACTGGGTTGTAAGGAGCATATTGATACAAATCACCCCAATTTATTAAGGAGAAAACTGAGGCACAGAGAGGCTAAATAACAGTATAAAGCCACATGATTAGTGAGGGGAAACTGAGCTTCCTGACTCACAAGTCTCATGTACCTTTACTAAAGTTGGGTGTCCCCAAAAGCCGATGTTACTGGTCTGGTGGTATAACGTGAGTCATGTTGCACATTACATACATGGTGCATGAGGAAAACTGGATGCCGTGGGCACATGAAAGTGGTTTAGAGGGGGCAGGGGCATTGGCTGTCATGGGACAGAATGAGCACAGCTGTCATCATTCTGGTTCTTCATGTTTCCCGAGCTTTGCTTTTCTCTTTGGATTATTGTAACCATCTGGACATGGTCACAGCAGGCAAATCTGGGCTGGCTACTTTGAATTTTCCAGGTGTTGACCTTGAGAGACTGACACGTCATTAACACATAACCTGTCTTCCATCCTGTGGAAAGCTAGAAAGTAAGAGTTACAGATACTTTATTAATTGTCCTAAAATTTCTCATCTTATTTCTATTTCTAATGAAATATATCAAGCTTGTAATGAAGTATACAGGTAACAGAATTTATATCAATTTTTTTCTAATGAATAGGCACAGAAATACCTAAATTACCTCGCAGAATCAGCATCTTGATGAAACAGTAAAATGTTACAGCTGCTTCTTAGTTTGAAAGAATGAAAGAGGAAGGTACTTTATTAGGATGAAATTATAGATTTTTTCCAATTAAACTTCTGTGGGTAAGAGATACTGATTCATCCTCACAATCTGATAACTTTGTGAGTTTCAGCAGGTTTTAGCTTAATGGATTTGCTGATTATATTGCTATAATAATTATCTTATTCTTAATACATTCTAGGTGCCATTTGATATAGCAATAAATAAAATACATGTCTCCCATGATGGAACTTTCTTTTACAGGATCATTAAGACCAAATACAATATATCCTAGTATATGGTTTATTTGTTTTTAATTTTTTTATTTTTTCAGTTACAGTTAACATTCAATATTACATTAGTTTCAGGTGTACAGCATAGTGGTTTGACATTTATATAACTTATGAGGTGATTCCCAAATATGTTTTGTACACACATATACCACATATAGTTATTACAATATTATTGACTATATTCCTTAAGCTGTACCTTACATCCTCAGGATTAGTTTGTAACTATCAATTTGTACTTCTTAATCTCTTCAGTTTTTTTTTTAAACATTTTTTTAAGATTTTATTTTTATTTATTTTTATAGAGGGAAGGGAGGGAGACAGAGAGAGAGAGAGACATCAATGTGCAGTTGCTGGGGGCCGTGGCCTGCAACCCATGCATGTGCCCTGACTGGGAATCGAACCTGCGATGCTTTGGTTCGCAGCCCGTGCTCAATCCACTGAGCTATGCCAGCCAGGGCAATCTCTTCACTTTTTTTAACCTAGCCTTCTCTCCCCCTCCCAACTGGCAACCATCAATTTGTTCTCTGTATCCATGAGTTTTTTTCTTTTTCTTATGGGTTTATTTATTTTGTCTTTTAGATTCCACATATAAATGAAATCATATGGTATATATCTTTCTCTGACTTATTTCACTATCATAATATCCTCTGGGTCCATTTGTCATAAATGATAAGATTTCACCCTATTTTAGCCCAGCAATATTCCATTGTATACATGTACTATTACTTTTCATTACTTTGAATATTTTATGACAGTATCTTCTGACCTGCAAGGTTTCTGTTGAAAAATCTGCTGACAGTCTTATTGGAACTCCCTTGTAGGTAACTGTTTTTTTCTTTCTGCTTTTAAGATTCTTTCTTTATTTATTCATTTGTCTTTTGATCAGACAATTTAACCCACTTAATGTTTAAAGTAGTTATTGATAGGCATGTAGTTATTGCCATTTTATTCATTGTTTTCTGATTTTTTTGTAATTCTCTGTTCCTTTCTTATTCCCTTGCTATTATATCTTGATGGCTTTCTGTGGTGTTGTGTTTGGATTCCTTTCTCTTTATTATTTGTGTATGTGCTGTAGATTTTTGGTTTGTGGTTACTATGTGCTTCATATATACCAAGCTGTATGTATTGCAGGCTATTTTAAGTGAATGGTCACTTTAGTTCAAACATGTTATATAATAACTATCATTTTCACTCACCCTTCCATGTTTATATTTTTATCATTTTTTTACTTCTTTTGTTTGTGTGTTTGTCCCTTAGTTTACTGTTGCACATGATCTTCCTAGTTTTGCTTTTTAATCTTTGTACTAGTTTTAGTGCAGTTTGATCTGCTGATTTAATATGTGTTTGTAGATGAGAATATCTTTCTTTGCTATACTTTCTTATTCACATTTTTAATCTTTCTTTCTTCTTAAAGACGTCCCTTTAACATTTTTTTTGTAATACTGGTTTGGTGTTGATGAATTATTTCAGCTTTTCTTGTCTAGGAAGCTCTCGATCTCTCCTTTGGTTCTGAATGGTAGCACTGATGGGTAGAGTAGTCTTGGTTGGAGGCCCTTGGTTTTCCTCACTTTGACTATTTTGTGCCTGTATATTCTGGCCTGCAGGTTTCTGTTGAAAAATAAGCTGACAATCTAATGGGAACTTCCTTGTAGGTAACTCATTGCTTTTTTTCTTTCTGGTTTTAAGACTCTTTCTTTGTCTTTAATCTTTGGCATTTTAATTATGATGCCTCATGGTGAAACACACTCTTTGGGTTCATCTTGTTTGGAACTCTCTGTGATTCCTGGACTTGTACATCTGTGTTCTTTGCCAAGTGAGGGAAGTTTTCAGTCATTATTTCTTCTAATGGCTTTTTAATCCCTTGCTCTCTCTTCTCCAGTACCGCTATGGTATAGACGTTGTTGCATTTGATGTTGTCCCAGATATCCGTTAAACTATCCTAATTGGTTTTATTCTTATTCCTTTTTGCTGTTTCTATTGGGTGTTTTTTGCTACTTTTTGTTGCAAATTGCTGAGTCAGTCCTCTGCTTTATCTAATCTGCTTTTGATTCCATCTAAGATATTCTTCATTTCAGTTTTTGTGTTCTTCACTTCTGACTGTTTAAATGTTTTTAGCTGCTTTTTAATCTCTTTAAATTCTCACTGAGGTCATCTATTCTTCCCCTAAACTCACTGAGCTTCCTTATAATCAATGTTTTAAATTCTGTATCTCATAGATTGCTTGCCACTGCTTTGTTTATCTCTTTTTCTGGAGTTTTATCCTGTTCTTTCATTTGGGAATGTCTTTGTCTCTACATTTTGACTGCCTTCTTGTGTTTGTTTCTGTGTATTAGGTAGATCAGCTATTTCTCCCAATCTTGGCTAAGTGGTCTGATGTAGTGGGCATCCTCAGGGGCCCAGTGGCACTGTCTCTCTATTCACCTGAGCTCAGTAATCCAGCGGTGTTTTTTGTGTGAGTTGTGTGTCTCTCTTGTTGTATTTGAGACTCGATTGCTGTTGGCACATCAGTGGATGGGATTGACCCTCAGGCTGACTGTGAGGACTGGCTGTGACTACAGTAGACAAGTTATTGTGTGGGGGTTGATCCCATGGGGGGAGAAGCACTTTAGCAGGGCTCTGGTACCTGCCAAGACCATCTTTAGGCTGTGTCATTTGTGATGTTAAATGGGAGTGCTCTGGTGTTGTCTCAAGTGCACCAATGGGTTTCATTGGTTCTGAAGAGTTTTGGTTCAGGAGTGGCAGGCCAAGGTCAGCCACTCCTGAATTTGCCTAAGGCCACCTGGTAGGAGCTACAAAGTTATCTGTAGTCAGTAGCTGCCTGGGCTTGGAGGCACCCAGGTATGGTTATGCTGTGAGCAGAGGCTGGGTGCCACTAGTGCCAGAATTGGGGATACTGCATAGAAAGAAGTACAGGGCACATTGAGGGCAGCTGCTGCTTGCTTGGGATTTGTGGACCTCTGAGAGATTTTAGGAAAATCCACAGTGCAGGCCCAGGCCAGCCACTGGTGTGGATTAGCCTCTTAAACAAATTTGGCCTGGATATATAAACAGGTAGGGCACAGTCTAAGACAATCACCAGGATGAGGTGAGAGCTATATTAGCCAGGTTGATGGAAAATCAGATTTGGCACTGGTCTGCACTTGGCAGCTGGTTGCGGGGAGGGCCCAACAAAGCAACAATGGTACCTACCTGTGCTTTAGCCCATTAGGAGCTGCCCCTCCAGCCCTTGCCCTGAAGCCAGACAATTCAGTCACTACACATATGTCTCTGGCATTTTGGGAGCCACTATCCCCTTCTCTGGAGTTTGGGAAAAGTGCTTGTGACATGTGAGTTTGTTATTGGATCCTCTAAGAGGATGCCTGAGTCTACAGCAGCCACAGCAGTGCTACATCTCACCCAGACTGAGCCCCTGCTGATTTTCATATCCAGCTATTCTAGGGACTCCTGTTCCCAATACTAGTGCTCTGGCTGGGTAGCCCATGTGAGGCTGGGACACCTCGCTCTTCTGTGAGGGCCTCCACAACCAAGGTACCATCCCACATTCACCTCTATATGTGGCTGTAGGACCAGCCCATTTGATATCTTTGCCTCTCCTATCAGTCTTGATGTGACTTCTTTATATCTTAGTTATGGGAGTTCTGTGTAGCTGTTCTTCAGGTGGTTCTCAAGGGTGGTTCTATAATTTAGCTGTAATTTTGAGGTGGTCATGGCATGAAGTGAACACAGCATTTACCAGCTTTGCCCTCTTGACAGGATATTTTCTTTAAACCAGATTGTATCATTTCTGCAATTAATTCTATGTCAGATTAAAGGTCAAGGGAGTGAGAGGATAATTATAGATAGTATAGTCAGGAAGGCCTTGATGAAGAGGTGACATTTTAACAGAAACACTAACTATTTGAAGGAAGAAGACTTCTGATCTGGAAATGAACTTTCCAGAGTAGCCTGCTGAAAGGCTTGAGCTGCCTTTGTGTAGGACAGGACAGGGCAAGACAAGATCAAAAAATGGGGAGGAGCCACAGTGCATGGGCCTTATATAGTGTGTGAGTAAGAAGTTAAGATTGTAGTTTAAGTGTGATCAAAGTTACTGGATAGTTTTGAGAATGGAAATTACATATCCGATTTACATTTTAAAGAGATTGTTCCATATGCTTCAACCCAAATAGACAAAGGGGACTACAGAGTTGAGTGAAGTTATTCAGGTAAGCATATGTTCATTTGGAGAGAACAGTGGAGGAGGTAAGAAGTGTTTGGATTTTTTATAGACTATGGAGTGAGGAAAACTGGATACTTTTCTACAGTCAAAAATAAATGTTGAATGGAAGAACTAAATAATCTGTAAACATATCAGAAAAATGTGGAAATATACACCCTTGAGGTTAAGAAATGCTATAAGACACAAAGATCCAAATCCAAAAAAAGCAAGAGAAAATATTTGAAATTACATAAAATAATTTTTTTAATCTGTAAAGATTACCTATCAATTAAAGACACAGTAAAAGAATGGACAAAACACATAAATAAACACTTCAAAAAAGAAATATGCTCAATGAGTAAGTGAAAAAATTCTCAACTTTATCTCATATTAATAAAACACAAATTAAAACAAAGATGTCTGAATTTATTACATTAGTAGATATTTATAATATGACTAATAACAAGTACGTAAGAAAGTAGGTAAAGAAATCTTTTTATGCTGTGGATCTTCTTAAATGATAGATGAGGGTATAAAATGACACCACCTTGTTGGAAGACGACTTTGGTAATGTCGATCAAAAGGCAAAATGCTTATTTCCTTTGACTCTTGAGTATCTGCCATAGGCGTGCAGAAGCGTGCACACGTTTATCATCTGAGCACTGATTATAGCAATGAACGACTGGAAGCCGGAATATCCATCAAAAGAGAATGGTTAACTGAACTATGATGCTTGTCCTACATAATACTCTGGAGTGGTTTGAAGGAATAAGGTACATCCATATGTATCTATAAAGACCCCCAAACTGTTGTTGGAAAACAAACAAATAAGTAAAACCAAGAAACAAACTCATAGACACAGACAACAGTATTTTGGTTACCAGAGGGGATGAGTAGAGAAGGAAGAAGACTAGACTTTGGGTGATGAGCACTTAATACAATATGCAGATAGTGTGTTATAGAGTTTTACCCTGGACACTTATATAATTATCAACCAATGTTACCCCAATACATTTAATTTAAAAAAATCTAAAACTCAAACAGAACAAGCTGTAAAACTATTCATAAAGCATGACCCTCTTCATGTTAAAAACAAAACAAAGCAAAAATGCCCCAGAAATAAAGATGCCTCACAAGAGTTATGCATGTATGTATTTAGATAGTTGTATATTTTATTTATGTTTACATAAATGCATAAAGGTATATACATGTGTGCATAAAATTGTTGACCCTGGTTACTTCTAGGAAGAGGAACTTATTTGGGGTAGGATTGAGAATTTGTTTTTTTCTCTGTATAGTTTGTAATGTTATTAATTTGCTCCAAGCATACATATGTATTACATACTTATATACTTACATACTTATGTAATACATACTTATGTACTCCTTATCTAATCAAAATTAATTTGTTGTATATTCCGATTAGTCCATTTGACCACTCATGTTAGTTCATCAATTTAACTGAATTATTCTAAGAGTGAGCATTTCTTCTCCCAACTTGTTTGGCCCTCAGCGCTGCCAGGCAATCACCCCTCCATTTGGCCACTGAGGAAGGGGAGACTTTGAAAAGTTGTAGAACATGCCCAGGGCCACACAGTTTGAAGTAACTATACCAGGTTTTGAACCCAACTTTAATGCACAACAGGGCTCATGCTTCAAGGAGGCTTCTGCAGGAAGCAAACAGTCACTGTGACAGAGCAGCAGGGTTAATGCAGAAGGCAGCTCAGACCCTGGGCTGCCCTCACTGTGAATATATGGGAAGTCCCGATCCTGTGACTGCTAGGAGAGTCTGACGCCATCTCTAGAGTTTCCGATTCAGCTAGCTTGCCGTCCACATTAGCCTTGAGAAAGGAATGTGAGGTGTTGAAATAAAAAAACAGAAAATATTTAGAAGTGAGATATATTTTAGCCAAAGGGAAAAGATGTCTAGACTTCAAGGTCATGAAGAATCATTGTAAAAAGAAGAGTGTCTTACAAGCCTTTTATGAAGATAGTCGTTTCATTACAAATTAAATAAGAGGATGCTGTAAACATGTTGTGAGAAATTACACATTTTACATAAAGCAGGAACTACTTTTAATAATACATGTGTATCGAGTACTAATGTACCAGTTTTTATAGTTCATTATCTGTGTTGTATTGTGTCATTTAACTGTCACAACAAGCCTGTGAAGTAGATAATGAGACTAGATGGCTTTTATCTATGCTTTGTAGTTACTAAGTTTCCAAAGATACTATGTTAGGAAACCATTTTAACCAAAACTAAATAAAGGGAATGGGACAAAATCAAAAAGTCATAGTAAATTTTAAAATCGACCTAACAGATTATGACCCTGAAACACTTTCAAGACAGAGATATTTCATTTAGCAAAAGGAGAATCAATGAAAAAAATGCATGCGGGATGCCAGGTCTTCCGTTGCTCACTCAAACTGAATATGCTTTGATGAGAAATTTGAAGTGAGAAAGCTTCTCCAGTGATAGTAAAAATTGGTCTAGAAACTCCATGTGTCAGATGTGATGATATAATATGTTTTACTTGTTTTGAGATTCAGAGGAAAAATGGCTTTTAAAAACTTTTATTGGTCTCTAATTAAAGCTATTAAACGACTAATAAGTAGGTGACAGGCAATTTGGCAATGGATAAAATAAACATGCTAAAGTACAATCTATATGTGTTATGTACAAAAGATAAGGTAAGTACCTATATTAATCAAGCAAAAGTTTAAAGTCAGTTATAAGAAACAGACAATTTGGCTTTTTTGGAGAGCACAATAGGAAATTATGTCTTAGGTCACAAAAAGGAAAACTGAGGTTCATCAGACAATATATTGCTTACTGTGGCAGTGACCAGGTGATTCTATGAGGGTGCAGAAGTAGATGTAATTTAACAGCAGTTCAAGTGGGACTTTTGACAGTCTATCATAGAAAAAGTTAATGAGCAAAATGCTGCACCAGTCCAGGTGTCAGCCTCACTCGAAAACTGACTGTAGCCTAAAATATACAGGGTAACAGTAAACTGCAGCAGAACCTCATGGGGCGGGTGATGAGTGGAGTCCTTCAGGACTGACCAACCGCCAGACCTGTGACTGTTTAACACACTGTGTAAGTTATGGTGTCTGAATTAGTTGATAACATTAAAGATCCAGTTTTATCTTTCAGAGAAGTCATTGGAAAGAGCACTTCAATTGCTTTGAACTTTTCAAAAGCTATGACTATTTAGACTAATTTTATGATTCTCACATCTTTTAAGCGTGGCTGAGAGAGAGAAAATTTCAAGTTTATACCTAGAAAATATATATACCTATTTAATACTGCTAGTGATTATGTATGCATTTCCAGTTGTTGGCAATATTGGGTAATAAGTATTTATTAAATATTTATCATGTGTAGGAAGTATCCTCTACTGTGGAAATAAATAGATGAAAATTATTCTCTTTATTCTCTTTAAGTCTGGGAGACATTTAAGTGCTATAAAATTATAACAAATTTTTTTTTAAGATTTTATTTATTTATTTTTAGAGAGGGAAGGAAGGAAGGGAGAGAGAGAGAGAGAGAGAGAGAGAGGGAGACACATCAATGTGTGGTTGCTGGGAGACATGGCCTGAGGCATGTGCCCTGACTGGGAATCGAACCTGCGATGCCTGGTTCGCAGCCCGTGCTCAATCCACTGAGCTACACCAGCCAGGGCAAATTATAACAAATTTTAATAAGAATGTGTAAGCCAAGGATTATGAGAGCACAGAATAGGGGAACCTATCTAGCCTAGAGTTCAAGGCAGTCCCCCAACAGGAAGAATATTGGCCTAATCTTGATGTGTAAGTGAAAATCGTTAGAGAAAGTAGTGAAGATACACAAGAGGTTGCTGTCTATGTAAAGACTTGGAGGTAAGAGACACGATGTGGCACACTCAGAGTGCTACAAGCAAATGATCTAGGATCTCGGGTACAGAGTAGATTGTATAAATGGATGTAATATTGCCCTCCCTCTCTGGACCTGATATTAACAATATGACTTTTAGCTCAATATACAGAAATTGAGTTTATTTACTCAATTTACTTTGGCTAATAGAATGCAGCAGAAGAAATGTTCCAGGTATGACCCTAGACTCAAGAGGCCTTGACACTCTTCACTCTCCTGAAAACCTTTCCAGACACTATGTGAATAAGCGTGAGCTGAGCTGCTGGAGAATGAGACCGTATGGAGCAAAGCTAACTATTCCAGCTGAGGCCATCCTAAAACAACCTGTTGCAAGCCAACCTCACAGCTCAGCACAGATATGAGGTCTCTCCATAAAAAGTCCAACTATTAATATAATGAGAACAGTTCGCACAACATCAATATAACCCAGCAGCCAAGGAGAGTGGACTGGAATGCACATGCATGAACAATGACGACTTCACTGTTACTAGTCAGTGGGAGCGGTAGATGCCATTGAGTGAGCATGTGTACTGTGTGTGGCTGTCACATTCAAAATGACTGAACAAGTAGAGCAATGAATCTGTATCAAATCTTGCTTTAAGCTTGAACATTCCTCCTTAGAAACTATTCAGACAATTCAAAAGCCTTAGCTGTGGACAGCTGGTGACTGGCAACTTCATCACAACAGTGTGCCTGATTGTGCATCACATCTTGTGCAGAATGTGTTGGCGAAACCTCAAATCACCCACAGAACTCAGCTCCCCCACAGCACAGATTTGTTGCCCTGTCACTTCTGCCTTTTCCCAAAAGTAAAATCCCATTTGAAAGGGAAGAGATTTCAGACCATTGATGACATTTAGGAAAATACAATGGGGCAGCTGATGGCAATTGGGAGAACTGTGAGGTCCCAAGGTACTTTGAAGGGGACTGAGGCATCATTGTCCTATGTACAATGTTTCTCATATCTTCTTCAATAAATGTCTCTATTTTTCATAGTACATGGCTAGATACTTTCTGAACCCAGTGGAGACTAGGAGAAATACCCAGCTGAACTCAGCCCAAGTAACCAAACTGAGTATATAAACGACTGTTGCTTAAGTCACAAAGTTTGAGGTCATATGTTATACTGCAAAAGCTGATTAAGCTGAACAATAAGGCTGAATAGAAGAGCAAGGGCAAGATTATGCTATGTCTTTTAGGCTTTAACCTGAAGGCAATAAGAACTAATAGTTCCCCAAATTTCAGCTTTGATTCTTTCTTCCTAAATTGATAGTTTTAGAGAACTCTAAATGTATCCTGCAAAGAAATTATAGTGGTACCATCTTTAATCACTTATTTATGGGTTCCCAGAAGAAATAACCATATTTAAGTTTTGTCTAATGATTGAACCAAATAGCTTTATATGTAGCTAATTCCCAAGATGGGTTCAACTCAGCCAGAAAAATTTAATTTTATCTCATGTAAATGCACTCAGAAAAGTATGTTCTGGAGAAAGCAGGATAGTCCATTTGAAATAGTGTTCCGAAGTCTCTCTTATAATTTATGAATAGTATTGCTGCCCAGAATCCCTTCTCCTGCCTTATTTTTGTCAACACATTTTTATCATTATCTGATATTCCTGGTAATCTTATATTCACTCTGAAAATTGTAAGTTGTCACAGAAAAGTGAACTGTTCTGGGTGATGTATGGTGCTGTATGTGTTTGATGTGTATGCTGCAGCTAGTTTTGATTGAAGTATGTGACACAGTCACCAACATGCTATGGTCATGCAGGTTGAACACACATGCAAGGCTAGCATATGTACCTTGGGGAAATGCTCTTCTGCAAAGTCAAAACTAAAATCATTCAATATGGCACTGTTTGAAGAAAGGTCAAAGTGAGGCTTGGGGAGAAGAAATTCGGCTTTTAATCTTTTTTCCCATAAATAGGGAGGGCCACAAGACATTTGTCATACTTTCCCATGGGCTAGTTCTATATTTCAAGAGTGTATGTGTGCCCCGCTGTGTATGTATGTGTATTTAAAGATATTGCTGTGTCACGTGCACCTGCAATAATCATCAATCTTAATCCTAGGAATCAGTGGTTATGGCTAAATAATCTCCAGTGACTCACTAACAATTTATCCCCTTCCCAGAGTAACACTGGTTTTGAGATGGAGTCAAAAGAAAAATAAGGCAGAGTCCCTGACTTCAAGGTGCACTTACCCTGGGTAGCAGGGCTAACCCCCTGAAGAGAGTTAAAGCACAGCGCACTTCTAAGGTTCCACTTTATGAAAACTCTTGTACACTAATTTGAATAGAGCATTGCCCAGTGCGCGTGCTCTGGACTTTCAAAAGTTTGTCTCAGTTATCTGATTGATATATTTCATCGCTGACCTCTTGTGTCTGGTGAAATCCTTATATGGCAATAATATTATTGCTGAGAAAGTATTCCCTTCAAAGGTATGTTTTACCAAGGGAGCAGGATGCCAGAGACCATTAGAAGCCCGTTCACTCAGCAACCTTACCTCATGTCTACATTCTGAGTCCTAGTCTTCTGTCCCCCCTCTGACAAAGTTCCTCAGTGGCAAAGTAAATTGGGCTCTCGTGCTGTGTAAAAATGTCTCCTTTCCTGATGGATTCATCAAGTGCCTGTCAAGAGCCACTCAGGGAAGCAAGTCTCCTTCAGATGTTTTCTTCCTCCGGGGAAATAGCATATATGTGACTGAAAGGTGGTGTTTACACGTTAGGGGCCAGTGAGAAAAATTATAAAGCCAGTCAGCTTTGTCTGAGTCTTCCTGTAGCCTCATGCCTCCACTTGGGTCCCCCCACTCAAGTCCCCAGCGTGTGTTCCAGAGATCCTCCCTCAGTGAGAGCATCTCACCTAGGTCCCGTCCAGATTCGCTGCTCTGAGAAGGGTTCTTAACCTTTCTTTTTCCCCTTCTCCCTCTCCAAGCTTATCTAACCCTCAGTCCATTTGCTTCAGGACTGTTTTTTTAATTTTTATTTTTTAATTAGAAAGTGGTAGTCCAGCCTGCTGTATAAGGTAGCAGTAGGTTTTAATGAGAACCTTTCACGCTCTACCCACCCACCATACAACACATTACATTAGAATAGGGGCTTTGGGGAACAATGATTTAAACTAACAACAATTTCAGCCATGAAGTTGTTATAATTTGATACCTTCAAGCCGTCATCAAACTCTTTTGGAGCCATCTTTTTGTTTCAGTGAAAATGTATTTTTTCCTGTCTGAGCTGTTGGGTGTCAAGTACTTTTGACACTATCTGAAGAGAATGGAAAAAAGCTGGAGTCCCAGCTAATTGCCTCACCTTTCTATTCTTCTGCTGAAGCTGGCAGCAACATTTTAAACATTCTTGTTTTAACCTTTAATCCTAGTAAACCAAAAGCACTTTTTAAAATATATGTTTTTAGTGCTTTAAAGGAAGAAAAAAGTAAGTAGAAGCAAGTTTGTCCCTGTGTCTGTGTATGTATATGTGTGTGCATTTGTGTGGGGGGTCGTGTTTACCAGAGACTTGTATTAACTTTCTTTTTTAAGTTTTTAAAAATTTAATCCTCACTCTAGGGTGTGCTTGTTGATTTTAAAGAGAGAGGAAGGGAGCAAGGGGAAACGTCGATGTGAGAGAAAAATATCAATTGATTGCATCCCCTGTGCACCCACCCCAACAGGGACCAAACTGTAACCTAGGTATGTGCTCTGACCAGAAATCGAACCTGCAAACTCTCGGTGTATGGGTAGATGGTCCAACCAACTGAGCCACCCCAACAGGGCACATCAACTTTCTATTACTGAATAACAATTGTATTATGCACTTAGCAGCTGAAAAACAACATGCATTTGTTATCTCACCTTTCTACTGGTCCAAAGTTCAGGCATGGCTCAACTGGGTTCTCTGCTCAGGGTCCTACAAGGCTAATACCAAAGTCTTGGCCAAGTTGGCTTCTCATCTGCAGATCAAGATCCTCTTCCAAGGCCGTTCAGGTTGTTAGCAGAATTCAGTTCCTTTTGATTGTAGGACTGAGGTCCCTGTTTTCTTGTTGGCTGTGCACCAGGTCTTCTCCCAGTTCTTAGGTTTTACCTGCTTATCCCTTCCACATTGCTTTTTCTCCAACATTGTCCTTTGCTCCTTCAGGGGCAGCAAGGGAATGTCTCTGTTCCTTTGAATCTCTTTGACATCTTACTCTTGTTTCTAAATCCTCTTTCAAAAGAGCTCACTTCATTAGGTCAGGCCTGCCTACACTCAAAGGGTGGGAATTATACCTCCTGTGGTGGAAATTTTGGATATTTTCTTAGAAATCTACTTACCGCAGAGCTTTTCTTCTAAATACTCAGTGAAAGGGTAGAAATACGAAGGGAAAAATAAATAATATGCAGTATTAAATAGAATAAGAAAATGATGTTATGACTCTTTCTGAAGCTGAAATCACAGACATTCCAATATATCTGACAGTCTGCCTTTCTCTGGAGACATTCAATAGAACTTTCTGCAGGTAAACGTTCTATATCTTCTCTGTCCAATACAGTAACAATTAGGTGTATGTGGATATTAAGAATTTGAAATGTAGCTAATCAACACTGAATTTTATATTTTATTTATTTTTAAATGATTTAAATTTAAATAGCCACATGCTACCATGTTGGTACCAGTGGCTACCATATTGGACAGTGCAGCTTGAGGGCGACATGTCACTTACGGCCCCTCTTCTCCTTCCTGCGCTGCAGAGTCATCTCCCACGTGCTGGAACACTCTCTAGCGCTTCTGTTCTGCCCTTGTCCTCTACCTGGGCCTGAGGTTGCAGTTTAAATCCCAGTTACTATCTTTATATCTATATTTTACATTTGCCTCTGGCTTTCTTGCAAATTTGCAGTTTTAGATATTGAGTCATTTTCTATATAAATTCATAATTGTAGAAAAGTACAAACATTATCTATTCTAACGTCTTCGCCAAAGTAGAAATCCTTTCTCCTTGCCATCTTTGTCACACATGTGCTGCAAAGTAGCAACTGTTTCCTTTATTGAGCATTTACTACTGTGCAAGGCACCAAGGCAGGTTCCTCTTACATACTCTCATTCAATTTCCCAACAACCCCAGGTGATGTCATGATAATTCCCATTTTACAGAGGAGAAAACCTATTCATAGAGGAGATAAGTTATTTCCTAAAGTCTCACAATTATTTAACGCTAACATACAAGTCAATTTCAAGTGTTTTCTAAATCATTCTTGATGTTAGCCTCTAAACTGCATCACCATTTCTAAGAAACACTCTTGCAAAGAGCAACAGAGTCTGTTCTAATGTTGGCTTAGCCAGTTTTGTTTTGTTTGTTTGTTTTTTTTCTGCTAAGATGGCTCTAGTAATACTTAGTTGTCCTTAACTTCTTTTGAAACAATTTTGTTACATTGCATTGTGGCAGCTGTCATGTCAGTGTTCATTTGAAAAAAAAAAACATTAAAATTGATGAATTTTTGTGTAGACATTTTAGTATTGAAGATGAAAGAAAGTAAGCAACATTTTTGGTATATTATGCTTTATTATTTTGAGAAACTTAAATGCCAAATATAAAGGATTTGTGCAGCATATGGAGAAGGTGCTGTGACTGATCGAATGTGTCAAAAATGATTTACAGAGTTTTGTGTTGGACATTCCTCATTGGACGATGCTCCACCAGTTGAACGATGGTTGACCAGTTGAAGTTGATAGCGATCAAATCAAGATATGAATGGAGAACAATCAATGTTATACCACACAGGAGATAGCTGACATATTCAAAATATCCAAATCAAGCATTGGAAATCATTTGCACCAGCTTGGTTATGTTCATCGTTTTGATGTTTGGATTCCACATAAGCAAGAAAAACCCTCTTGACCAAATTTCCACAAGTGATTCTCAACTTAAACGTAGTAAAAATGTTCCGTTCTTAAAACAAATTGTGACAGGTGATGAAAAGTGGATACTTTACAATCATGTGAAACAGAAGAGATCATGGAGCAAGCAAAATGAACTACCACCAACCACGTCAGAGGCCAGTCTTCATCCAAAGAAAGTGATGTTGTGTATTTGGTGGGGTTGGAAGAGAGTCCTCTATTATGAACTCCTTCTGGACAACCAAATGGTTAATTCCAGCAAGCACTGTTCCCAATTAGACCACAGAAAGCAGCACTTGATGAAAAGTGTCCAGAATTAGTCAACAAAAAATACATCGTCTTCCATCAGGATAACACAAAACCGCATTATTTCTTTGATGACCAGGCAAAAACTGTTACAGTTTAGCTGGGAAGTTCAGATTCATCCACCGTGTTCACCAGACATTGCACCTTTGGATTTCCATTTGTTCTGGTCTGTAAAGAATTCTCTTAATAGAAAAACTTTCAATTCCTAGAAGACTACAAAAGGCACCTGGGACAGTCCTTTGCTCAAACAGGTCAAAAGGTTAGGAAGGCAGGATTATGAAATTGCCTGAAAAATGGCAGGTGGTAGTGGAAAAAAATGGTGAATATGTTGTTCAATAATGTTACTGGTAAAAATGAAAACTGTGTCTTATTTTTACTTCAAAACCAAGTATACTTTATGACAAACCCAATATTATTAGTGACAGTGAGCCCATAAACTTGAGAGATGTTGTGTTCTATTTCCTGGCAGTTCTAAGAGAGCTCTGGGCCTTCCGGTCTTTCACAGGTTTTGCATACGGCAAAAGGCTAAGTCATCCACCTCTCTCTTATTTCCCCTAGATTTGATCCAGGTTGTAAGTGTTGGTTTACAAAACATAAGCTTTATAAATAAGTTATTCTCTGGCCTAGAGTGCAAACCTTTTGCCAACAATTTATACTCACTGTTTTTAATTTTAGTTTCTTAGACTGTTCTAAACAAATGGATGCCCTTGGACCATAGGATAGAGCTTGGGAGCTAGGGTTTGGAATTCAGGCAGATTGAAGTGTAGTTATTTGCTCCGCCTCTTATGACTTGTGTGAACTCCCACTTCTCCATGCTTCTCTGTTATATATAGAGTGGGATAGAAATGCCTATCTCAGAAACATCAAGGAAGAAATGAGATGAGGCTTGTAACGTGCCTGGGAGAAAGTCCAGCACATGACAAACAGTAGGCAATTGCTCTTCTTCCAGCCCTGTTATAACAGAAGCCAGCTTCCAGGCTCCCCATCTCACCTCTGTTTTCCCAGTTTTCCCTAACTTAGGCCACAAAGTAAGTTTTTCAGTGGTTCCTCATGCAACAAATAGTGAGGCCACATTCTTCCGTTATTTTCATGTGTTTGTTTTGTTTTTGTTTTTTTTTTGGCCTAGATTTGATCTGGGTTTTAAGTGTCATTCCACAAATTGTGAGCTCTAAAATGGACATATTTCGTGAGCTCTCATAAATCCTCTCCTTATACCAAAGACACATGAACTTTGTGCCATGTCTAAAGCTAACCTGGGTGAATGAGATTGGCCCTGCAATCCAAGTAGGGACAGCTATGTAGAATTTTATAGGAAAACTTAAAGAAGATTGGTCTGTGATAGAGAAGAAAGAATGAGATTCTGACATAACACACCAGATATCACTATCTAAGGGGAGGGTTTGACTAGGCAAACTTCCAGTTCTCATGCAAAAAGAAAATACGAGGCTACTACATCAAAAAAAAAAAAGGAAGAAAAATTACTATTAACTGTATCAAAATATCAAGCTTTTTTTTTCTGCAGCGTCTTTTGTAATGTGTCAAGGTTTGTTATATTTGCTACTTAATGTTGTACTAAGGTAAAAAAATATCATTTTTAATTTAATTAGCATAATTTAAAGTAATTAGCATAACTTTCACTCTTATATTTATGTTGTATAATGCTAGTTTTAAATGCAAAAGTAATAACATTTAACTCATATCCGGAGTCACCAAAATTATACAGTTGATATTTAGTAACTCACACATGCATATGTATTTAGTCTTACCAGAACAACGGAATTGCGGCACAAACCGAACTCAGTTTGCTGCTAATGTTGTTCCTTACAGACAGCTAGACCTCAAAATGTGTGTGGATGTTAAACTCAGGAAATTTAATGAGAATAGAATTAATTGCTACTGAATTTTTCTTTGTTATGGAGATGCATTTGAAGTGACAGGTTTTCATTATCTTTTCTCCAAAGGATACATATTGTGGTACTATTAGAACAGTTAAGTTTCAATTGGAATACTTTTGAAATGTATCAACTTGCCTCCTTTGTGCTAAAGGAGCAAAGGTCCTGGAAATAATGCCAGCAGAGCTGCGGACCACAAACTTCTACACATTCACAGAGATATTTTCATTCTGTTCTATATCTTCATACCTTAACAGTCTTGATTAGAAACGGAAATACTGCAGAGATAACAATTGTATAATTAGAATACAATCATTTATTCTTGGCAACATCTTGAAAGTATGAGTTTTAAAGAACAATTAAATTTCTGTGTATTTGATTGGAATGTGTTTATCCTGATTAACAATTTGCAAACATTTCTTTCTATAAACCTGAGAAAAATCTCAAAAACATTTTAGTTTCCTTAGGCATTTAGGTGATATGTATTTTTAATTCTAACACAATCAAAAGTTTATAATAAAATTAATAACTCATTCCATTTATTTTCCCCATTTATTCAGAGGAGAACTGTTTTATGTAAAGCATTCAATCTACCTATAGTTCTAAAGAGAAATGTAAAAGTCCAAGTAATCAAATTAGAAAACCAAAGTCTCAAATGTGACATAAGTTGACTAATCCTCACTTGCCAAACTTGAGAAGTTTCCAAATCGTTCTTAGTGTAAAAGAAACAGGTCCATTATTAGCTCTCTGGAAAGTCAACCACAGGGGCAGTAACACCCAGCTGCCTGCCATTGATACACAGGGTCTGCATCATAGGACAGTGTGACAGTCACACTCTGTTCAGAGGAAACAGCCTTTTAGAGGGAAGTCATGATGTAAACTGGGTTTTTAACAAGACCTGTAGGAGGAGTTAAAAAATCCTTGTGGATTTCTGTGGTGAGAGTATTGAGAGAATTAGAGTTCTCTAGTCAATGATTTTCATGAAAACTATTTTAATTGTAGAGCTGTACTCATAATGCTAAGTTATAATGTTACTAGGATCTATCATTTGCAAAGTGCTTTTAAACTTACAAAAAACCCCTCTATATCGTAAACAAGTCATTTCCCCATTTTAGACATTAAGAATTAGAGGTAAAGGACGTTGTTTAAAAATCTAACAAAGCTTTTGCAAAAATAAGAGAATATATGCCCATTTTCTAAGTTTCTTTTTTTTACCCCCTGGGCCTTAAACCCAAAATAACTTCATGATCACATTCCCATGGACTTTTACCACACAGCAAACTAGTTGGCCCCATTCCCTGATGTCTTCTCATTAGAGATTTACAGACCTCCTCCGGTGAGTGGAGGGACTAAATACAGCATCTGGAGATCTTTGATCCAGGGATCCATCTGAACAGACATGAACCTGGACTGAAAACAAAATAATAGTAGTTTAAAAGCAATGACTTTCATAACTATGCTTTTGTGTATGTGTGTGTGATTTTTAAGATTTTATTTATTTATTTTTTAGAGGGGGAAGGGAGGGAGAAAAAGAAGGAGAGAAACATCAATGTGTGTTTGCCTCTCGCATGCTCCCTACTGGGGACCTGGCCAGCAACACAGGCGTGTGCCCTGACTGGGAATGGAACGGGTGACCCTTTGGTTCGAAGGCTGGCACTCAATCCACTGAGCCACACCAGCCAGGGCCATATGTATGCTTTAAAGGGCTGAAATTAATGCAAAACTGGTTTTGAAAAAATTTTCCTTCTTTTAGCTTATTTTCATGTAAATACAACTGGTGATAATGTATTTGGTTTTCTGCACATATGAATTTAGGACTATATTATCTATACTATGAATGAAAATTTGAGTTAGATTTCTTTCCTCATGCTCAAATGTCTTGTAAATCAGATCAGAACACTGTTAATCAAATCACACATCCTCCACTTTATGCTACCTCCCACTGCTCTCGAGAAATAACTTTTTAAGTTCTTTTTCCTAAAATTGTTCTAATAGAACTGGGTTGCTGGACCAAACAAATAAAAATATAGGGTACCCAGTTAAATTTGAATTTCAGATAAATGATGAATATTTTCTGTATTAGTATGTCCCTAACATTGCATGAGACACAGTTATCCTGAAATAATTGTTCATCATTTATCAGAAATTCAAATTCAATTGGGCTTCCTGTATTATTTCTGACAACTCTTAAATAGAACCCAATGGGATATAAAAATGTTTTTGTCACTGGTAGCCTGTGCAATGAGCAACAGCAAGAAGTGAGGGCAGAGACACTGAGACAGGAATAGATTATGCCTGGATCTGATTAAATGAGTAAGGGATTCTTTTTCCCTCATAGCTGGAAGTTGGGATAAGAAGAGAGCAGATCCGGGTGCAGTATGAGCAACAACTCAACAATGTCCTCAAGGACTTGATTCCCTGATCCTTCCATCTCCCTGCAGCTTCATTTCCTGTGTGCAGGTAGCCACGGAAGCTCCTGGATCACATGGGGAAGTGGCAGTGTCCAGAGGCAGGAAAGAAACTATTTCAGTGTCGTTTTCTTAAGAGCAAGGAAACCTTTCTCAGAAGCCCTATGAAGACCTGGTTTCATGACCACCTGCTCCCTGCCCTCCAAAAGCAGTCATGGGGGTGGGGGAATGAGCTCCTGAGCTTAGTCATGGTACACCTCTGAAGGCAGGTAAGTTCAGTTTTCATGAGGCACATGGAGGAAGAGCTGATTGGCAAAAAGTAGGTCCTATTAGGAAGGAAGAAGATGGAGAAAAGATAATGACAACTGATATATTGTTAGTTTCTTCTAGCACGCCAAATTTGTACACTCTCATTTACACAGGGCAACTTTTGGGATTCCTACAGAATTTGATTTGACAGCACATAGAATGGCCAGCCTGTTAGGGAAACTGTGAATGCTTTCAACTTTGGAGTATTCCCAGAGGTTCTGCACGCATCACTCAACAACCTTGTATGAACTGAACAAGTGTATGGAGAAGATACACTTTAGTGAAGGAAAATAAGGGAGGCAAACTTTCCTCCTATTAGAAGTCTAAAAGAATCTTTCATTTTCTTCTAGTGTTGACCTGGGCTTATTGTTCAAGATGTTATTTCAAAGATGCCCACCCAGAGCTGCAGGAAGCTCAGTTTATCTCAACGGCAGCCTAAAACCCGTGAGTTACCTCCAGTGAGGTTTCAGTTGGTTTGCTGAAAATTTGCATTTTGAAACTAAAAATATGAAAAAACATATAAGTTTTTCTTCTGATTATTATGTCATTAACACTTATTCTTAATTATTAAAATTGAGTCTTTAAATTGAAATTTGACAATACAGATCAAGGAAATTGTATTCTTCTACATTGGGAATTCTTAAATGTATGTGAGCTGAGTGAATATTCTCAGGATTTGGAATAAGCAAAGTAACTATAATTAGTCTGACATATGAATGAATTACTGTGTTTTGTTTTTTCTGGCTTTAGTTTAATATGGAAATGCCTTATACTACAGGTATGTAGGACCCCCAACAGGTGAAAGCACTATAAAACACAGACTATGTCAGTGTCTTAATGGTGTAAAGGCAAATAACAAGTGATTAGAAGCACAGAACACAGAAAGTAAGTAGACACACACTTACCTTCCACCTTGCTGCACACACATAACTTTGGGAAATCTTTCATCTAGCTGTCAGGATAGCAACCCTCACTGCAGGGAGCAAATCCACTCATGACCAGTTAGAGCAAGGTTTCCGACTCTGATCCTTCACAATAAAGTCCTACAGCTGCTAGTCCAGACGTGGTGGGTGAGGCTAAGATGCTTCCTGCACACTATTAGGAAGCAAGTAGCCCCACTAAGCAGAATATAAATAAAAACTGCAATCATAGGCAGTGTATCCAGTTATAAACTTGGGGAACTGAATGCTAGAAATTTTGCAATGACATGTTTTAAGAAAATCACATTCTGGAAGAAATTTAGAAATGAACAAAACCCTGAGGATCTACACCATCCAAGTACTCACAGAATAATACATGGATTCTAGTCAGCTCAGCAAAGAGAATATGGAACCATCACGGTGGCTTAGTGGCAATGTGCCAGAACACCCCCAGGTCCCCTTCTCTGGGTCTGTGTTTCTGTGCCGTCACAGTTTTTAATAGCTTTCCCTTCGAATATGGACTAAATATCAGGAATGCTTGTCAGTTCTATTTCTTGGTACAAATTAATAGAATCATTCTGATTTTATTGAGTTCTGACACTGTTCTAGCCACCAGGGACACCATGAGAAAATAGAAGGGTTGGAAACACAGAAACATGAGGGCTCTTCTGGAAGAATGATTGTTACTTTCCTTTTGTGTTCTTGTAAACATAACATGATTGCAAAATAATTGTGGTAAAGAAGACAGAAGTTCTTGCAATAAAAATACAAATAGAGAAAAGGACCACAGTGCGACTGAGCGTAACACAGATTGGAGAGTACACAGGCTTTCTGAGAAGTCTTAATAAAGAACGTGAAATCTGAGATGGCTATGGGAGGGTGGGTGGAATGTTTTCAGGGAAAGAAACAACAAGGGAGAAATGTGGGAAGGAACATGAAGGTATGAAATAAAACGTGCTGGTCTGTAAGCAATTCAATATGACTGGATTATGAAGTACAGGTTTTTGGCCTTAATTTAAAGGTCTTTCTATAATCCAGCTGAAGGATGACAAGTCTACAGGTCAAGTCAACAAGTGAACAGAAACTAGAAACTGAAATGAGTTGTCAGTGAACAGGCGTGAGTCATCAGTACGTGTGAAAGATGAGGAAAATGGTAGTCACTAGGGTTGCTCACTAAATGTTTCTCATTTTCCCTCTAAACCCTGGCAGTTTCACACCTTTTCATCTTCCCAAAGTGAGATGTGGCGCCGTGACTTGCTCTAGCCAATAAATGTGAGCAGAAGTGAGGTACGCATGCTGCCTCTAGGTCTGTGCCAGTTAACCAATTTGACGTGCCCCCTTCCCCTGGCTGAGGTAATCATGGAAGTGTGTGTGGAGACAGATCCTGTTAACTCAGACCCCGAAACAACCGTGGTGAGCAGCGACCCCTGCCAATGCCAGTATGCTGTGTGAGCAAGGAATAGACTAGTGGTGTGTAAGCCACTGAGATCTGGAGACTGTTACTTGTTATTGGCACAATCTATCCACCATTCCAGAATATACT
Source organism: Tonatia bakeri (assembly GCA_004024845.1). Taxonomy (NCBI): domain Eukaryota; kingdom Metazoa; phylum Chordata; class Mammalia; order Chiroptera; family Phyllostomidae; genus Tonatia; species Tonatia bakeri. The sequence goes on along the minus strand of PVIA01000486.1, from coordinate 219,813 downwards.
ATTAATTTGCCGGCACCTGCTTGACCTGAATGAATTCATAAACTCATGATTTAGACTTAAATCCATGCTTAGGTTTGGATTCTGCACAAGTCTGTCAAGGCTTGCCCGTGAGCTGCTTAGGAGGGCCATTGTTAGATGACCTCGTTAGACGAGGAAGCACCCCTCCTTTATCGCTGTTGTTGTTTTAACGCAGAATAGAGAAGTGACAGCCCCTGGCAGGAGAACATTTGAAGAACACAGTAGTAATTAGTAAGCTAGACAGACCTTTAAGCACATCTGGATTCATATCTTAAATCACGTGTCTTAGAGTCTGCAATACTAGACAAAGAGATACATAACACTTTTCAGGAAAGGGCAGAAAACACTTTGTTCTGATTGGAAAATTATAGTAATTGAGGTACGTACAGTCAGCACAGAGTTGCATCTATGGAATTAAATTACCTGTTGTGTCGGCAGTGCAGGAGGTAATGAAAATAAAGAGAGCTGTGGAAGAGTGAGTTCGGTAGTTAACTCCTATTCCTATGTGAGTTGCGAGTTGTCTCTTTCTCAGATTGTGTCTTTTTTGCCTGGAGCTTTGTGGACTCAAGATTGAGTCTGTGAGAGCAGAACACTTTTCCAGGGCTGCAGACTGCACCTCGGCGTTTTTGGAAGACTGCTTCTTGAAGAGCAGAGCCCTCTCATAACTCCAGCACACCCACATCTGTCCCACCAGCCTCTGCTGTGCACCCACAGGCCATAGTCACCACGGCTAATTTTCATTCTTTATTATTATTATTGCATTGACTCACATTATTTGGTTGCAGGTACACCTCCACTGTTTGAGAATATTATTGCTTAATCTTTATGGTTTTATGAATTTAGAAAGAATAAGCAAAATCAATGAGAAATAAAAGACACAGTTTAGTTACTAACTGAAGTCAGTCCTTAAGTGGCCCTCTTGCAATCCACCCATAGAATTGTCACGTCATCTGAAATGGCATTTTAAAAAATCAAAAAAATATTTGCTGATGTTCCATGTAAGAAATAAATTTTAGCCCTGTCTAGAGTGGCTCAATGGATTGAGTGCTGGCCTGAAAACCAAATGGTCACTGGTTCTATTGCCAGTCAGGGCACATGCCTACATTGAAGGTCAGGACCCCAGTAGGGGGCACGTGAGAGTCAATCACATCTTGACGTTTCTGTCCCTCTCTTTCTCTCTCTCTTTTCCTCTGCCTACAAATAAATAAATAAATAATCTTAAAAAAAGAAGGAACTTTTATATTAGCCATATAAATATAAACATATACTTAAAATATACATTTATATTTAAGCAATATTTATCATTTTTTATGTTATCTATTGTAATATCATATACAGATATAAATACCGTATCATGGGGATCTTTTAATTTTTTTACATTTATTTTTATTTGCAGTTGACATACAATAGTTTATTAGTTTCAAGTGTACAACACAGTGACTAGACATCTACATACCTTACGAAGTGCTCACCCCATTCAGTCTAGCACCCACCAGGCCCCTTACACAGGTGACAGGGATTAAGAAGTCAAGGGGATCATATGTTTGGGTGGTGTGCTTTCTTGGAGTGAGCAGGGCACAGATGCTCCCCCTCCTGACCCAGCATCCACTAAGTGCGCTTCGGTTGTGTAAATCTCCGTAGTGCTGCTGAGGCTCTGGAGCCACATGCTTACTTCTTCTAACAAGTTTTACAGGATACTAGAAACTTTTGTCATTTTAATTATCTTAGGACATAAAACTCCAGCAAGGCAACAGTTTCATTGTTGCTGTTACTGTAGTAGTTGTTACCATCTTCAGTTTTATAAAAATCTGCACCCGCAAGTATAGGCAGTGCTGGGTAGCGGGCATGCAATGTTGAAAAGAAATCCCTGAGCCACGAGACTTGTCAGAAATTCCAAGTATGATGTCTGTGTAGCCTGTTTCCCTCTCACAGCCCAGAAAGCTTTCTAGCTGAAGATATGCCCAGAGACCTGATTTTCAAATGGTGGCTCAAGAAATATGATAAGGAGACAAAAATTATTTTATGGGTCATGATCAGAATGTTTTTGAGTATGCACATAGAAGAATAAAATAAAATACATTGCACATAAGTAATTATTATATGATGACATTTTTGTTTAATGATAATATGATCATATGCATGCATATGTAGCTACACACAAACATACACTTGGTCACAATATAGAGTATGTTCTCATGACTATAGTAAAGATAGTTTTAAAATTCACTTATGTTTTAACAGTGGTTCTTTTTATGGAAGACTTTATTCTGAGGAGCTATGTGTTTACTCATTTGATCTTTACACCTGGTCTTATATTTTTCCCCATTTTCACCCTTAAGCACAGGGAGATTGAGTAATTTGCCTGACTTTATGGAACTATTCAAACCTAAGTAGTTTTGCTCCACAGGTATCTTAGCTCAGGCTGGAACAAATAACCATAGATTGAGAGGCTCCAACAAGATGTCTAGTTCTCACATGGAGTTCCAGAGGCTGCAGTCTGGGACCAGAGTGCCAGCCTGATGGGCTTCTTGGTAAGTGCCCATTTCAGGTTACAGAGGGCTGTGTCCTCACCTGGCAGAAAGAGAGCTAGCTTGCTCTCTGGTCATTTCTTCTGAGGTAACTAACCCATCATGAAAGTCTCACCCGCAGGACCTGATTTCCTCCCCAAGGCCCCACCTCCAAACACCACCACAGGGGGATTAAAGTCTTGACATGAAGTAGGGGAGGGGAGCGGACACTAACATGCAGTTCATTGCAACAGGCTGCTTTCATAACCTGTAAGCTGCCTATACTGTCCCCTGAGGACATTAAAATATTGTCCTAGGTGACCACTGGCACAGGGTAGGCAGGACAATTTCTGTGGAAAAAAAATATGTATAGAGACTGAATTGTATGGACAAGGAGAGGGTTCTCCACAGGTATAACATGCGTGGAGAAAAAATCGACGGAAAAGGAAAAAAATCGGGATAAATTTCAGCACAGAGGGGAAGATATACATAAAAAATGTAAATGGGGTTCTTTTGCTTAATTTAGCTCTTAGGAGAGGTCAGTCTGCTGTGGATATTCACATTCATGCTCCAGCATTTCCAAATCAGTTTTGAATACGATTATTCATGTGCTTTACTTGGACTTTAGATTCTGGAATTTCAACTTCTCTTTTTCCTTGCAAATGCTTCCACGATTGCCTAAATTTTGAGGTTGGGGCATATTTTCAACGTTACTCTACCCTTAACAGTTCAATTTTCCCTTCACCCTTTATTTCTACCATTTAAAGCAAGTTCTTTGGAAATTATGTATTTTCTGACCATTATCATCTCTCTCTGGCCAAACTAAACAAATTTCAGTATTTTCCTAAGAGTTTATGAGTCATGCTTCTGCTGACATTTAACCATTCTTATTACTGTCTGTGGCTGAGGGCCACTGCTCTCACCTCGGTGGTCCAGGTGTGGTTCAAGCTCTCACACACTGGACACAGCCCCTCCGCTCTGGCTGGACAGGAGGGCGGGGCCTGTGGTTGCAGGTAGAGAGGAGGGATACTCCCTGCCTCCGTGGTCTTGTCTAGGGGCCTCAGGGAAGATGTATCACCTCTAAAAAGAATCCAGCCTTTTATCTGTCTCTCTTGAGACCGAGAATTACCAGCTTGTATAATTAGAGTGATTTCAAACAGATGGTTTTGCCAGTGGAATTTCTTTAAAATGTCTTATTTATTTGCCCTCCAGGACAAGAAGAATAACTAGTCTTTTCTTCTGTAGATTTTTAGTGATTGAATTAATTATCCTATTAGTAAAAACAGGCCACATTCACATTTACTTAGAGACAAATGTAAAACACACACATGCACACATACGATATTTCAAACAGGTCACGGGTCTGTGTTAATTTCTTGGTGTTGTCCTTCCTTAAATATAAAAAAGAAACTTGTTGAAATTGTTTCTTTTATTTAAAAAAAATATTTCTATACTTGGTCCTGCAAGAATGACATAATTGCATTTCATTGTGCTTTTAGAGATAACTATGAAATAAATATTGCCTGACCTGAAAAATGCAGCATTTTTGTTTCTAGATAATTTATGGGAAAAGCTAAAACTCTCTGGTTACCAAACGTAATGGAAACAAACCGCATCTCTTCCTAACAAAAAAGATTCCAGCCGTGGTATTAGCAAATCCGCTGAAGCTGAAACTCTTGTTTCCGAGGTGTTGCCTATTTCGAACACTAGAGGGCACTGGTGATTTACTCAACTGGGTCACAGGGCTTTTAAAAATTCAGTGTGTTGCCTCCAGCTTTTCAACTTTCCTTAGTCAGGAATGGCGTGGAAAATAACTGCTCAAAAGTCTGTGTTTTGAGAGAGAAAGGTTAAAAATGTTCTCTGCAGAGTCTACTAACAGAAGGAAGAAAAGTGACTAATCCTTGTCCCATGCCAGCTCAAGGTCCTCGTCCAGAAGTTGTCCTGGGTTCAAACTTCATCACAAATGACAGAAATAAAGTTTGTAAAATAGGAAAATGGCTGGTTTAGATTCTATATGTTGGAACACTCTGTTTTCCTTTTAACTCTTGCTTTTGCTGTTACATGAGGAAACAAGTTTGTAACTATGAAGAAGATACTCTGGTGCAAAGGCCCTCTTAAACAGAATATGGTTATTTGGACATAATGAAGCGAGAAAAAAGGACTTAAAGAAAAAACAAGGCAGTAGGAGTCTAAGACACCTTCACAAAATGAGTTTACAACAAAACAGCAGAAACACTCGTTATCTGTACTATCCTGCTCCAGATGCTCTGAGGCGCAGGGAAAAATAAACAACAATGGTAAAAACAACAGGAAAAAAATTGAAGAGACACTAATATTTCATGTGAAGTGTTGAAGTAAAGGAGGCTACTAATTAAAAGCATCTATGATAAATGAATTAAGTGTGACCAGGATAATCAAAGCAATAGCAAGCAGGGGCCACTGTACAATCTGCTTGCTTCATGATTAATTTTCCATCACAGGATTTTAAAACTCCCTTTCCTGTTTCCCTGAAGCTTATAGTCAGAGAATTGAGGGAGTGAAGCCCATTTTCCTTGGAGTATCTCCCCTTGCCCCAGTCCATCAATCTGTACCATTCTCGTGGAGGAAAGAGTGAGGGGCAGGCACAGCATAGTCTCAAGTGATCTTCAGAAGTTCAGCCTAGTAGCAGCCAAGCTCGGCTGTCTTCCTACTTCAGTGTGACCCCTGAAGAGCTGCAGTCACTGCAGCCCTGGAGGGCTGCCTGATCTCCGCTCTGTCCTCGCCTGTATCACTGCCAAGAGTGAGTCACGGACAACGTGATGGTCTTCGTGGGTGCAGCACGTTGTGCTGTGGCCGTGGATAACGGTGAAATGTATCTAGTGGTCAGGTCACTTAGAGCCACGTTTTGTCCATCCAGGACAGTAACAACCAGCTCAGCTCCACATCTGTGTTTGTCTCCGCAAGGCTCAGTTGTCACCTTCTTACTCTGTAATGAATTAGTTTCTCCTAATCCTAATAAGCTTCCTTTGACCTAATGACATTTATTTTGCTAACTGGTTTCTACTCCCTATCCAGATGACTACATGTTTGCTGACATCAAGAATTCTTTGGTATGAGCTTGAAGATATAATGGTTGTTTATTGACAGTGACCTTTACAATTGTTTAACCACTCAGCAGCGCTCCTAATTTGCAGAGAAGGATGCAGCAACTTACTTTTACGTGATATTATTAGCGGGAGAATTTACCCTTCTTCTTATTGCAAACAGTTTCTCCTCTCCAGAGCAGCTTCATAGAGAATTCAATAGTAATAAAATGCACAGAGAATTAAATCTGAAATGTATAATTGCTTTGTTTATAGAACACTTGCCTTTTGGTAGGTTTAGGTTTTGAAATGTGCAGGCACATACGTCTCATTAAAACCTCCAAGAGAATTTACTGAGGATACGAAGATCAATGCAGGTACCGAGGCAGTGAGATACAATGTGTTTTGACTTACAACGTTTTACATTTCTTTTATAAAATGAAAATCTTCATAGTTGTTTTACAAGTTTGCATATTCTTATTATGCACAAACACACACATATATGCACACAGATGTTTATTACCAGACCTGATTTTTAATTTTTTTTGAACCATTTTTTGTTTGTTTCTAAAATGACTGATTTTAAAAGTGAAATGGGACACATAAACAGCAGACTTCTTTCAGGAAATTATTGCTTCATCAAATAACATTAACTCTATTTGAACTATATATGATGTCTGTCCGGAAAAAATCCAGCCATCATTAATATAATGAGAACGGTTTGTGTGACATTGATGTAACCTGGCAACCAAGGAGAGTGGACTGGAATGCACATTCATGAACAATGATGACTTCACTGTACTAGTCAGTGGGGGTGGTAGGTGCCCTTGAGTGAGCATGTGTACTGTGTGGCAGTTGCATTCAAGATGACTGAGCAAGTAGAGCAAATATTCTGCATCAAATTTTGCATGAGGTTGAACATTCCTCCATGGAAATTATGCAGATGATTCAGAAGGCACAGCAAAGTTGCAGCAAAATCAAGACCATGTTAACTGTGTTTTTTGATTGGGAAGATGTTGTCCATCACTAGTTCACCCCTCCAGGCCGAACACTTGGTAAAAAGTACTACCTCATTGTTCTTTGGTGGCTGAGAGATGCAATAGGACAAAAATAGCTGCAACTATTGGCAACTGGTGATCAGCAGCTTCATCAGGACAACGTGCCTGCTCATGCATCATGTCTCCTACAGTTTTTTTGGCGAAACATCTAATCACCCAGGTGGCTCAGCTACCCTACAGCCCAGATTTGGTGCCCTGTGACTTCTGGCTTTTCCCAAAATTAAAATCACTTTTGAAAGGGCAGAGATTTCAGACCTTCGATGAGATTCAGGAACATATGACAGGGCAGCTGATGGTGACTGGGAGAACTGTGTGAGGTCCCGAGGTGTCTCTATTTTTCTTACTACATGGCTGGATACTTGATGGACAGACCTCTATGTGTGCATATAACTATTAGAGCTTTTATATTTTATAATATACATACACATAATTTTAAACTTTAAATTTATAGTTTAAGATATTTATCCCATCTTTAAAGATTTCTTCACTATATTATTTAAAGGTAAAATTCTTTATTGAGACACTTTTTTTTTTCTGGCGGTAACTAGTTAGGAACTGAGGACATTTTGACGTTAAATTATTCTCTGCTTAATCTCCAAGTGTTATAGTTTGGGTTAAACAAGCCTATTATTGATTTTTGTTATTCAGATTGATTTAAATCATCTTATAGTAAGATAATCTTTATTATGTACAGGACCACTTAACCTATGACAAAGATCCATGCAAACTGATATAAAATAATTTTCATTGTATAAAGCCCACTCTGCTGTTATGTCATGCTCCTCTTCATTCATTCACATCTTTAACAAAGATTCAGTGAATACTTACCACATAAAAGAGCTTTAGGAGTACCATGAATGACAAAGAACATAAGCCATAGATTATGCTCTTATGGTAAACTGCGCTTTATTGCCAAGGTTATTCACACGCATTACTAGGTGCTCTGAGACAGAGATTCTGTGCAGCCCAAACATACTTTTTCAAAGAGCCACCCAGCTCTGCTGAAAACATGTTCCTTTTTCTTATATATTCAGCCATTGTCTTAACCCCTACGATTTTTCTATTAGGAAGAATTGAATAACAGAAGATTTTGTAAATTATATTTTATATACATCATTGTGTTTTTGTTTTGATTATCTTCATATTTTCTTCAACAAAAATACATATCTTTTGAAAGTGTTAATTAATTGGACACATTTTTGTTTATCATGATGTGATTGACATTGTAACTTGCTATTATGTGATAGTCACTGTAATTACTACCTAATATAAAGGTATGACTGAACCTTAATCTAAAGGACAATTCATCATTTTCAAATAAGCATTATATCATATAAAACTTTTAAAATAATATATTATTAAGGCTTGAAGTTATAGTGGCTATAATTTAAAATGCACAGCCTTAAGCAAGTTTTAAAGAAGATATAGTTTCTTTCTGTACTACACAATACTACATAAAACAATAAATAAAGGTGTGCCCTGACTGGTATGGCTCAGTGGATTGAGTGCATCCTGTGAACTAAAAGGTCACTGGTTTGATTCCTGGTGAGGGCACATGCCTGGGTTGGAGGCTGATTGATGTATCTCTCACACATCAATGTTTCTCCCCCTTTCTCCCTCCTTTTCCCTTTCTCTATAAATAAATAAGTAAAATCTTAAAAAAAAAGTAAAGGTGTGAGAAGAGAGAAAATAAGAAAGGACGAGAGTGAGTGTGTACTTTAACATCAGGCAAATTAGATTAGAGAATAGGAGTTTACTAGGGATAAAAAGCAATACTACACATTTAAAAGTGAGTCACTTCATCTGAAACACCAAGTAATCCTAAATGAGCATGTACTTAATATCAGAGCTTAATCCTCCATAAAGCAAAATATGTTTACTAGAAAATTCTAAAATGTTTTTCATTTAAATAACACGACATAAAATTATATATGAGTCAAAGAAGGAATCACAATGGAAATTCTAAATTGAAAGAAATTTAAACACAACTTTAAAATTTTTTAAAATATTAAGTAGTATAGCATTAAATTCTTATGTTAGAAAAGGTGTCAAATCAATGATCTAAGTTTCTACCTGAGGAAGCAGAACAAGAGAAATAAATTAAATGCTGTGAAGCAGAAGGAAGGAAATGACAAAGATAAGAGCAGAAATCAATAAAATAGCAATCAAAAACACAACTGAAAAAAAAAAATCAATGAAACTAAAATCTGGTTCTTTGCAGAGATCGATAGCCAGAAAGACTAGAAAAAAATAGAGAACAAAAAGGTACCAATATTAGTAATAAAAAGGGTATATCACAATAAATTCTATAGACATTAAAATAACAATTTCCATTAACAGACTAAATCAATACAGGTCAACAAAGCATTTGAAAAATTTCAGTATCCACTCATGATAAACATCCCCAGAAAAATTAAGAAAGGGTCTGAAATTGCCTCAACATGATGAAGACCAATTCTGAACAAATTTTATAACAAAAAAATCACTACCTTAATTAAATTGGGATAATTCCATGAGTGATAAGAATTATCAAAGTTTACCTAAGAAGAAATAACCTTAGTAAAGCTATCAATGTTAAGGATATTGAATATTTAGTGAAAAAGCCTTGTCTTCTTTCATCCACCCACCCACATTCCTACACCCAAACTCATGCCTAGGTGGCTTCAGAAATGAACATTACTAAACACTTAAACACAAAATGATACAATTCTACACAAATTCTCCCAGAAAATTCCCTCCTATTGAAAATTAGGGAATACCTCTCAACAAATTGTGTGAGGTCAGCATTATCCTAACACCAAAATCAGACAAACATTACAAGGAAAGAGAACTGCAGACCACCACCTTTCATTAACATTGATGAAAAAAATCATTAACAAAATAGTAGCAAATCAAATCCAGCAATGTATAAAAAAGATAACAAATCACAACCAAGTGAAATTCATTCCAGAACTGGTTCAATATTTAAGAAATCAGTTGAAAGAATTTCTATTAACAGACTAAATCAACAGAGGCCAAAATAGCATTTAAAAATTTCACCATCTGCACATGATAAACACTCTCAGGAAATTAAGAACAGGCTTGAAATTCCTTCAACATGATAAACACCAATTATGAAAAGTCTGTAGCCAATATCATTTGTAATAGTGGACTAAACACTCCCCTTTCTTTCCTCCCCCAGGATTAGGAAAGGGTGTAAGTCCTTTTCCACCATGTCTCTTTAAAAAAATAAAAATTTTAAAAAGTATACAGATTTGAAAGAAAAATCTGGCTTTATTAACAGATGATGTTCTTTTTTACCCCCTGCTTGCTGTGGCTCAGTGGATTGAGCACTGTCCTGGGAACCAAAGGGTCACTTGTTCAATTCCCAGTCAGGGCACATGCCTGGGTTGGCTGCTAGGTCCCCATTAGCGGGTGCACTAGAGGCAATCACACATTGATATTTCTCTCCTCTTTTTCCCTCCTTTCCCCTCTGTCTAAAATAAATAAAATCTTTAAAAAAAGAAAACAGATGATGTAAGTTTCATAATAGCTGCTAGAACTAATAATGAGTTTAACAAGGCTGCAAGACACAAAGTAAATATAGAAAAATCAATTTTATCACTATATCCTGGCAATAGCAATTGAAAAGAACTTTTAAAATACCAATTATAATATCAATAAACACACAGTACTTGAAAATTGATCTCACAAAATATGTACAAAATAAAAAACTACAAAATATTCCTGATAGAAAATACACAATAGCTAAATAAATACTCATACTATTATTATTGTTTGGAAGACTCTACTATTTAGATGGCAATTTCCCCCAAACTGACTGTAGATTTCACACAGTCCGGATCAAATTCCCAAGGCTTGCGAAGGTGTACGTGCATGAGTGTGCATGTGTGCGTGCTGTGGAAATGTAGAGCTGGGCCTAACATTTATATGGAATTGCAAAATACTCAGAATAGCCAAAACAATACAAAGTAAGATACAGTTGGCATAAAATCAACTCAAATGACTTGATTTTAAGACTTAATACAAAGTGAGAGCAGTCAAGAAAATGTGTAAGTGGCATAAGGAGAGACATAGATTATAAATTCACATACATAAGTGGTCAATTGATGTTTTACAAGAGTGCCAAGGTAATTAAGTGAAGATAAAGACCCTTTTAATAAGTGGTATGGGACAATGATGAACAAAAACAGAAAACAAGCAACTGTAGAACTTCTATACAAGAGTATGAATCCCTGAAAAATTATGTTTAGTGAAAGAGGCCATACACAAAAAGAGGACCTACTGTATGATTCCATTTATACAATATTCCAGAAAAGGAAAAACTACAAGAATGGAAATCAGATCAGCACTTGCCGGGAGCTAGGGTGGAGGGCAGAGAATTTTCTACAAAGAGCCATAGGGGAAACTTTTGCTCTATAACTATATTTTGTTCTGACTGGAGAGAATATGGTGTCTTGGTTAAAAAACTTAAGTTTGCAAAGTCTACAGTTTTATCAATGAAAGTGGATCAAAAATTATTCCTGTGATGATGTCACCCTCACCCACTATTTGCATCCCAATATGCTATTTTATTTTATTTTCAGTGAGAAAGAAAATCATGGAACCACAGCTAGCAGTCCAGAAATTGTGCAAAAGCCTCCTGTATTGTCCTCACCACCATCTAGATCAGGGGATGATTATGGGAAATGGTTAATTAATACAGCAATTAAAACAAAACAAAAGAAAGTAACAACTAAACTTCAATGTTAGTTTCTGGTTACTTTCCCCCTATTGCACACTATTCCTGAGTCCTTTCCAATACTGGAGAATATATAAAAATATGGTTATATCCACGCAATAAGTCACATTTATGAGCAATCTGTTCTGTATGCTGAATTAGGGAAAACGCTGAGAACCTGAGGTAAAAAGTATTGGAGTTATCTCCACATCTGTTTTTGGGTTTCGGTCAGAGCTACATGTATAATTTCTCATGACTTCTCACCATATGTTTTTAGAATACTTCTTAATGTAACAATAACATCAGTAATAAACTCTGCTTTATTCAGTTTTTAAGCAGCAAAGGGCAAAAGGTCTGCAGACTAGGTTTTATGTCTTTGTAAAGAAAACTCTGATCCTGTGTATATCATAACAAGTGTATTGCAATGGTGACTGGCTCATAACTAAAGCCACTTTCATTCATTCATTCATCCACAACTGATGTGTAACCAGTGATATGAACCTCGGCAGTATCATTTGACTTGTAGGTGTAAGCCGCAGGAGCCAAAGGAACTCTTTCTCCCAATCACATTTTAGCTTAGCTACTGTGCATTTTTCACCATGTATTACTGAACATATTATTTACTATAATTAGTTTATGCTTATCAAAACACAGATTAATATATATTTGCTATAACCCTATGGACCATATTAGCTAAGAGTAAATTTACTGTATTCAGATAGACATTCTTATGACAGGGCATATATCTAAATTTTTTTACTTACCTTATTGTTCTAAAACATAATGAAATCTTAATTTAAAAAATGTGTAATGTGCTAATGAAATTATCTCATTTCAAATGGCAAAATAATTTTGCTTAATTTTAATTTGATGTTGCTTAATTTTCTCACAACTATGTCTTTATCAGAGCTATGTACATAATTATTTATTTTATTATTTAAACACAATTTTACAAAGCTAGTTTATGTGTTTTGACAATATTTGCTGTTGCTTGGGTTTTGCTGTTTGCTGTGATAGCTGCACCGGGATTGCCCAGTGGTGTTGCTATTCCAGATGGAATGCAGAACCAGGTGGCTCTGGAGGTGGTTAGTCTTCAGATCTGCCACTTCTGATGGTTTAAAGTTGCACACACTATTTTGACATAGTCCCATATGTATAAAGGAAGTGAAAATATATATCATCATGTTGTTTTCACTGTTATACATATATGCATAATACATACATATGTGCATACTAGATATGTACATAGTTAAATAGCTTAGCATATTGTCTGGCTGATTAAGCCTTTCTTCTTGCTTTCAAACCTGTCTTTGCCTGTCTTCTATATCATACATTAGTTTTCTCTTTAGCATATTTGTCTCCAGCAATCAGAATGTTGTTTTGCCTATCTGAATTACTGTCTGTCCATCTGTTCTTGATACTGCCCTTCTGTCTGTCTAACTGCCCGCTAGTGTGCCTATTGATTCATTTGTCTCCCCGTCTTCTCATTCGTCTGTCAGATCACCTGTCCATCTACTTCTCTGTTTTCATCTGCATGTATATCCATCTATTTTCACTTTAATGGCATTCTTCCTATATTACCAAAACAACTCATCGGTTTTACCTAATAAAACACCTTGAGTCATAATGGCCGATAAACTTAGATATAGAATAGGCTTTAATGTTTTTTGCATTTTTGATTAGATCACTAATCACAGATTGTAAAATTTAGGTGAATTGGCCAATCTCTTTTTACTTTCTAGTAAGGAGCACAGTTATAAACTAGTATCAAGGATTCTTAGCTCTCTTTACATTTCCTTCCTTAGGTAAAATTTTTCCAATATATTTTGGGATTTAAATTTTATTTAATTTTCTTAAACATTTTGGAGTAATTTATTAGGTTGATTTTAGCTACACATTTCAGAACAATGGAATCTACTGGGCTACTAAAGAGTTGGGCATGTTGTATAATTCCACTTTCCTCTTCAACTCTGTCCTCTTTTGTGTCTTAGCTTTGTATTTTAGATGTTTTTTCTTTATGGCATGACAATGGAATAGCAGCAGCTAGGACAGCATGCATCCTTGTTCACCTGCTTTTGTGAGCTACCAAATTCTACCGATTATGACATGTTCAGGTTTTCTCTTCTCTTCTAATTCAGTCAGCTGAAGTCATATACCTACTGCTGGGCTGAAAACGCTCTCCAGAGTACTGCTGTGCACTAATTAGAGTTAAGTTTGGCTTAGGGGATGGAAGTCATTGGTTTAAATTATCATAATCTATTCTTGGGCCCCAAGTTGATTCACTTGCTTTGAATCACTTGAAGTAAATAAACAGCTATGGATACCAAAACAAATCTGATATTGTATGTGGAGAAGAATATATGTTGTAAGGATATGTTATATATAATATGGGCAATTAATAGCATCCACTATAGATAATTATAACAAAAGTATCTTTGGTTCTCATTTGAATTTTTAATTTAGATTTTCTTTCTAACAAATTTTCCAGTAAATTCTGATGGTATAAAGCTGATATTCATTTATTCATTTTTTAATTTTATTTTGTTTAGTCCACTAAAACACTTATAAATTTCTTTAGCAATTGTTTTCATGGTTTCCTTCTGCAGTACATACCCATAAGCAGGAATCGTTTCTCTCATTTTATATTTCAGTGTATTTAGTACATAATAGATACTAAATCAATATTTATTAGATCAATGAGTGAGTGAAACAAACTATCTATAAAAACAATTCAGCTATACAACAGCTTAGCTTTTACCATAGAATTCTTTGTATATGGAAATGTAAAAGGGGAATTTAATAGTGAACAATGGGAAAATAGTTGAGTAGAAAGTGGATATGAATAAGCTTAAAAATTTTATTTATAAGTTTTTAATAGAATAAGGAAAATTTTAACACAGCAAATGAAAATTAGGAAAGATATGGCCAAGATGGAGGCATAGGTAGAAGCCCTTCATTTCCTCCCACAACCAAAAGGAGGATGACAACCAATCTAAAACCAATAAATAACCAGAAGTGCCAGAAAATCAAACCACATGAAACTCTGACAACCAAGGAATTAAAGAAAAAGTCAACCAGAACAACCAGACCAGTGATAACTTGGGGCAAGGTGGTGGACCACACAGGCTGAGCCAGCAGAGAAAAATCTTGAAAAGGGTATGGACCACAAGAGTGGGGCTGGCTAAAGGAGAAACTGAGACTCAGAGCTGACTGTGGACTATGGCGGTTGCCGTGGTGGGAGAAACTCCCAGCCTCACACAAGAGTTTGTTGAAAAGTGGGGCTAGAGACAAGCAGGTGAGCTGCATCGCTCCCTCTCTGGCTCCTCCCCCACAGGCAGCACAGCACAGAGGGTTGCCCTGCCCTGGTGATTACCTAAGGCCTCACCCCTCTAACAACCTATCAGCTGCACCAAGACAAAGAAATATGGCCCAAATGAAAGAACACAGCAAAGCCTCAGAATTAAGCGATGAGGACATTGCCAACCTATCTGATGGAGAATTTAAAGCCCTGATAATCAAAATGCTCACAGAACTGATTGATCTTGGTCGAAAAAATGAAAGAACAAATAAAGGATACCCAAAATGAAGTAAAACAATATATTCAGTGAACCAGCAGTGACAAGAAGGAAACCAGGATTCAAAGCAACAATTTGGAACAAAAGGAAGAAATAAACATCTAACTGGATCAGAGCAAAGAAACAAGAATCCAAAAAAATGAAGAGAGGCGGAGGATTCTCTGGGACAACCTGAAACATTCCACTATCCGAATTATTGGGGTGCTAGAAGAGAAAGAGCAAGAAATTGAAAACTTATTTGAACAAATAAAGAAGAAAAACTTCCTCAATCTAGTGAAGGAAATAGACTTCCAGGAAGTCCAGGAAGCCCAGAGAGTCCCAAAGAAGTTGGACCCAAGGAGGAACACACCAAGACACCTCATCATTAAGTTACCCAAGATTAAAGATAAGGAGAGAACCTTAAAATCAGCAAGGGGAAAGGAAAGAGTTACTTACAAAGGAGGGCCCATAAGACTATCAGCTGATTTCTCAAAAGAAACCTTACAAGTAAGAAAGGGCTGGAAAGAAGTATTTGAAGTCATGAAAGGCAAGGACTATATCCAAGATTAATCTTTCCAGCAAATCTTTCATTTAGAATGGAAGGGCAGATGAAGTGCTTGCAGATAAGGTCAAGTTAAAGGAGTTCATCATCACCAAGCCATTATTATATGAAACATTAAAGGGACTTATCTAAGAAAAGAAACATCAAAAATATGAACAGTAAAATGACAACAAATTCATAACTATCAAGAAAACGAAGCTAAAATAAAAGAAAAACAATAAAACAAAAACTAAGCAAACAACTAGAATAGGAATGGAATCTAAGAAATGGAGATCACATGGAAGGATTTCAGTGGGGAGGGGGAAGGGAGGGATAGGAGCAACAATGTACAGGGAAAAAGAAGCATAATTAGTAGGCATAAAATAGATGGGGAGAGAAATAAAATGGTATAGGAAACAGAGGACTCAAAGAACTTATATGTACAACCCATGGACATGAACTAAAGAAGGAAAATACAGGAGGGTTTGGGGGGGCAGGGCAGAGGGGGTGTAAAGGGGAAAATATTGGGAAAACTATAATATCATAATCAATAAAAATCCAAAAAAGTAAATCAAAATTATTATACTAAATAATATACATTTAATAAAAATATATAATTTATAAATAGAGAACATATTAATAGATAGATCTTGTGAAGAATGTTTTCTTTTTCAGATTTCTCTGTGCATGCTCAAGTTTCTGTATGGAGCTTGTGTTTTAGGATGCTTTGAGCGGTAAGTGAGTCAATTGGTTTATTAAGGAACAAAAGTTTACGTATAACAAATGGTCTTGAGATAGAGCAGTTCAAGGATTGCCTAATTCAGCAGCTCAGTGACACAATGAGAACTCAGTTCTTTTTTGTCATGTTGTGCATGTCACCTTGGCTCTTCCAATGGTTGGAAAGGGATGCCATAATTCCAGCATCATAAAACATGAAAGTAGAAGAAGCCTTTCCTTCCTGTGTGTCTTTTTAAAAATCTTGACCTGAGGATATGTTTATTGATTTTAGAGAGAGAAGAAGGGAGAGAGAGATGTAAGAGAGAAAGAGAGGGAAAGCCATTGATTGGTTGCCTCCTATAAGCTCCCTGACTGGAACCAAACTGAGATCCTAGGCATGTGCTCTGACTGGGAATTGAACCTGCAACCTTTTGTTGTATGGGAGGATACTCCAAACAACTGTGCCATCCAGCAAGGGCTCTTTATGCCTTTTTAAACATCTTCCAATATGCAATATGTCTTTCCTCATTTCTTATTGGACATACCTGTATCATATGCCCTTCTAAAGTGATTTATGGAAATATCATGCCTGTCTGACTCCCCTGAGTCACCTGGAGTAGGTAGATTTCTGAACAAAATCAATAGAATTAATTCTGTTCATGCAGGCTCCCAGGGGCTAACCAGCATCAAAGCAGCATGGAGACATCAATTGCTAAGGTGAATTACTCCTTTCTATATTTTATTCCACTGGCAGAGTAAACCACATAGTGGTAGCTTTAAGTTGATTTGTAAAATTTTATTTTATTGTTTCTGAATATTACACAAACCTTGGATTAGTACTGAGCCATTTTTTAAATCCAAAAGAATATGCTAGCTGGCCAAGTATCCATCAATAGATGAGTGGATAAAACAACTAGGGGACATTTACACAATGGGATAATACTTGGCTGTAAAACAGAAGAAGAAGAAGAAATTTTTACCCTTTGCAACAGTATAGATGGACCAGGAGAACATTATGCTAAGTGAAATGAGTCAGTCAGAGAAAGACAAATACCATATGATTTCACTCACATGTGGAACCTAATGGACAAACTGAATTAACAAGAAAAATGGGGACAGACTCATAGATAAAGAGCAGGAGGACAGCTTGGTGGTGGGTGGGTGGTTAGGGGATGGAGGGATTGAGCAAAAAGGAAAAAGGACTCATGGACATGGACAACAGTGTGGGGATTGCTGGAAGGGGAGTTGTAAGGGTACTAAATGGTAATGGAAAAATACAATAAAGATTGAATCAAAAAAATTAAATAAAAACAGCAAACAAATAAAATGAATGCTAGATTTGTCACCTAAACTACATTTTTATGTTTTCTTCATCTTATTATTCATACTCATATGAGTTTTTAATATTTTCTAAACCTTTGAGTGGCATTTTAATCAACTTCTTCTTAATGGCTATGTGCTTTAATCTCTCAAAAGTGGAAAGGCTAGATTTAATTATTATTAATTCTATTATAGAAGATTGAAAACACATGAATTTCTTAAGAGGTAAAATGACATGTGAATGAGATTAGTAATGATGAGGACTACAGATGATTAGCTATAAAATAAAATGGAAATATGCATTTTTTAAGATTACACATTTGCTTTTGCCTACTTATTTATTCTATCCTCATCTTGGAACAAAAACACTAGTAAGAAATTATTTTTGATTTTTCTATACTTTCAGAAATTACCTCAGATAATTCTACTAAATTTCCAGGGCTAAGGACAAGACTTTCTAAATATGTTTACCTTTTAACAGTGGAGTATTTGAAACCAATACTAAAAGGAAGGAAGAAAGAAGGAAAAAAGAGAGGGGAAAAGGAAAGAATGCTTTGGTGGAAAAAAGGACTATTTGGCTCATGATAAAGGCCAGGTTCTATAACAGTAGTTTGTTTTATTATGATTTTGATTACTTAGATAGATGGAAGAAGGAATAGAGGAAAACATTTCAATCACGCAAATTCCTGTCTACTTAATATAATATTGGCATGGGGCATATATGAAACTTCCAGGTGAAATAGTTTTGTCTTCTAAGACTCATTAAGACGTATGCCCTCATGACTTTTAATAAAGCAGAGAATTTGATTTTTCTTGTAACAAAATGATTTTACAAATAAGTTCCAGCAGTCTACATAGCTTAACAATACAAAACAACTGATACAGATAAGAAAACAGTTATGTAATGAGGGAGAGGACCTAAAATTCATTGAGCATCTACTACATTTCAGAGTCTATATTTAGCACTTTCTAAATTATGGTCTTTATATCCTTACATAAATTCTCTAGCCAATAAGGAAGCTGATTTTAGCAAGTCAAATCTTTCAAATAAGATGTATAAAGCGCTTAGCACAAGATTTATCTAAAAATGCTTAATAAATTTGATTATAGCTAATATATCTTTCCCCAGAATCACACTACCAGTGTGAGATGAGAGCTGTTAGATTATTAACTGTTTTTGACTCCTATATTTTATGATGCAATTGTTTTCTCTAATGCAAGCCTCATCAGCAATTATTCTCTTTCTACAGCCTACTTGCCGAGTAGACTCACAATGACTACATATTGAAGTCTAACATCTGCAAAACAGTTCTTCAGCATTAGTGTGACCAGACCTGTAAACACTGCCTGTTTGAATTGAAATGGGCTGAGACTATTTTCAACAGGATTTAACGTCCTCTAAAAGGTGTATTCGTTCTTCTTGTACTTTTGTGTATCTGAGACTCCCTGTAAATTCCAAGTGAATATGAGACAGCCAGAAGTAACATTTAACCCACTAAATTATTTCTACTAGTTAGCCAAAATCTTACAAAATTTTTGTCAGTTTACATAAACTAGTTTTGGATCATTATCTGTTCTGTTGAAGAGACTTTAATGGAGTGTTCAAAACTCTATCTCACTAATTTTCTACAGCTCATCCCCTATGCAATTTTCTTTCTTCAGAAACAAAACTTCACATGAAAACTATAAGTGATTCCCTTAAGATTGGGAACAAAATAGGAATATTTGCTTTCACTGGTTCTTTCAAGGTAGTACTGGAAGCCCTAGTCACAATCAGGCAAAAAGAAATAAAAGCATTCAAATTGGAAAGGAAGAAGTAAAACATCATTATTTGCAAATAACATGATACTGTATACAGAGAACCCTAAAGATTCCACCAAAAAAACTACTAGAACTGATAATAAATTCAATAAAGTAGCAGGATACAAATAAAGATTCAGCAATCAGTTGCATTTTTATACACTAATAATTAACTATCAGAAAGTGAAACTAAAACCCAATCTCATTTACAATTGCATCAAAATAAATAAAATACCTAGGAATAAATTTGACCAAGGATGTAAAAGTTTTGTACTTGGAAAATTATAAGACACTGAAGAAAGAAATTGAAGAAGATACAAACAAGTGGAAACATACCGTGTTCATGGACAGGAAGTATTCTCACTGTTAAAATGTCCATACTACCCAAAGCAATTGAAGATTCAATGCAGCTCCTATCAATATACCAATGGCATATTCCACAGAACTAGAAAAAATATTCCAATAATTTACATGGAAACACTAAAGACCCCAAATAGCCACAACAATCTTGAGAAAGAAGAACAAAGTTAGAGGAATCATGCAATCTGATATCAAACTATATGTAATCAAAACAGCATGTTATTGGCATAAAAACTGGCATATTGATCAATGAAACAGAATAGAGAATCCAGAAATAACCCCACATCTTTATAGTCAAATAATATTTGGCAAAGGAGGCAAGAACATACAATGGGTTAAAAATAGTCTATTCAATAATGGTATTGGAAAGCTTGGACAGATACATGCAAAAAAGTGAAACTAGACCATCCTCTTACATCATACACAAGAATAAACTTAAATGGATTAAATACTTAAATATTGATCTCAAAACCATAACAACCCTAGGGAAAAACATAACCCCTACAATATTCAATGGTCAACTGTAAATTGTTATCATTCTTCTATTACTAGTTATTGGTGTTAATCTTTTCCTGTGAGTAATTGATGAATTAAGCTTTATCATAGGTATATACTTATGTATAGGAAAATCACACACAAGATTCGGTACCATCCATGGTTGTAGGCACCTACTGGTGATCTTGGAACATATCCCCCTCTGATAAATAGAACCACTCTACATGGGAATTTAAAAGAACCAAGAATAATAAAATACAGTTGTCAACAGATTTTAAAACACATTTGATCTGTTTTGATCTGTTTATTTAAACATTAAATAACAAGATCCAGCAGCAGACATAATGACTATACTTTTGAAGTGGTTATGCATATAAATAATGTTTTGAATATATGTGGCAACTGTAATATTGCATAAAAATATCTGTGACCTCTTTGATGAAAAAATTACAGGTACTGCTGGTGTGGCAGTGGTTGTTGCTAACATTTGTAACTGAAGAAACAGAAAATTTCAATCAGGTTTTGATGAAAATAGAGAAGTAGCTTTTTGTTCATCTAAGTTCATAAAGTGCCAGAATTCTGTCTATGGTGATGCTTTGGGGACCGGGGACCCAGGCTAAGAGCCCTGCACCGGAGCTCAGTGTGAGTGCTGCTGCATTGCACATTTCCCAGAGGAAATGTGACATGTGCATAGAGTCTTTGGATCTCTAACAGTGACTCCCTATTCTGAACATGCTAAAGGACCTTTATTCCTTACTGTTTATGTTTGACAGTATTGCTTCTTGTTACATGGAGGTTTGTTCTGTGTTAAACTAGGAGTAATAATCCCTGTTTGAAGTTTTGCCTGTGGGAAGCCTGAGGAAAAGGAATTCTTATCAGATGAACTAGGAAAAAATTTGTATACCTTTCTCTGTGGTGATTAATACATGTTTTTGGCTATTAATTCTATATTTTTGAATCCCTCTATTACTTTTCTTTTAAAATATGTAAATAATCCATGCTTTAAAAATTATTCATACATAATAAGAAAAATAAAGTGCAGTATAAAATTAATTATACTACCAAAAGGAAAATTCTTTTTCACTGTGCCCTCACTCCACTGCAAAGCAAACATTTGTTAGTTTTTGTGTGTATGTTCTTTCAGAATAGACATATGGTTTGGTTTGTATAAAGTACAGGATCATAATGTATAAACAGCTTGACAATTTAATGAGCTGACTGCATTGGTTGTTCATTTTTTCCTACATTAGATGTGTCTTTACATTTGCTTTTTTAATTTTTATTTTTCAGAGTAAAGCTCTCTGAAATTTTTGGTTGATTTTTGAATTGGAATGATTCTTGTATAGTCATTGGTTGTCATACTTGAACATTTTCATCAAGAAAGAGCTGGGCCTGAAGCAAGGAAAAGGACTTCAGAGGATCACGTGAACTCAGAGATGTGGCATTCAGTGGAGGGGAAGGGGTGGAAAAATACTTTGGAAGACAAGTGGTTAAATTTCAGGAAGATCAAACCAGGGGAGAGGAAGGGAATGTACGAGGCTGCCTCAAGTCACTGCCCTGAAGTTTTGCACAGCAAGGACGGGGGGCGGGGCAAGGAGAATAGGTTGTCAGCGGCTGGGCAGGTCAGATTTGTATGCCTCATCAACCACAGTGTATTGTCTTCTGGCTGTCTTCCTGCGATCCTTTCCATTTTACCTTTTTTTCCCTCTGATACTTACATGTTGCAGTTGTTCTGCACCAGTGAAAATGTGCAGCTACAAAACAAATAAAGATACACACACACACACACACACACACACACTCACCCTTCCCCTACTTACATTTAATAATATCTCTGTTACCGAGTCCTTCAGTGAGCTGTGAAGGTTAGTGAACAGTCCTGACTAATTCATTACCACATAATTCTATTTCAAGTGAAGCAAAAAAAGTTATTTTCGGAAGCAAGAAAGGATGTTTGCAAGAATGGATAGCGAGGTGACGATGGAAAGGTAAAAAAGAGTGTAAGAAATGTTTAAGGAGTAATGCATGCTTTCATGATTTTGGAACATAAACCACAAATCAATTAGTAGGTGGCATTTAGCCCAACTGATCATCAGAAGTGTTGAAAACATTGCTCTCAGTCAGAAAACCACAAACATGGAGCCGAGTTTTTCTGGATTCCGGTGATCGTGCTAGGCTTGGCAGCCACAAGAAGTTACTTGTCTTTCTTACCACTAGAAAATTTCAACATACCTTCTTAGGAAAGCAGAGAATAAATGACCATCTATTGTAGGTGGGGATAGTTGTCTGTTGAGGCTTTTATTAACCTGCTGTTGCATTGGTTTGAATTTGTCCCCAAATTAATTATATTAAAAAAAGCTACATTTTGAAACAAACAATCACCTACTTAGCAGTTTAATACGCAAATGTATGGTGGGAGAAAAAAAGATGAACTTTAAAATATAGAGTGAGGAGGTCCTTTTGCCTTTCCGTCAATCCTGCATGCACCATGCCTGGCACTTCTTTTTTAAAGAATCATGAAGATAAAACAAGTTTCTGAAGTGCAATAGTTTTTCTTAAAGAGGCCAAGATGATTATGTTTGAGAAAGAATTGTTAACAATTTTTAATATGCATTATGAATTATGGGCTCCTGCAGAAGATGAGTGTGTTATCTTCTTAGCAGCAGAGACTAGATCCTGCATGTTTACCTCTCAGCAATGTGAAGTATTCCCTCAAAATGCCCTGACTGTTGGATTAGTAATATTTGCTAAAAAACAAACATGATCTCAATAAATATGATAAATATATTTTAAAATTGGAGATTCTATGTTATTTGCATTTTATGAACAGAAAGCAATGATGCTCCAGTGGTGTGAGATCCTGTCTAAGATGTATGAGCTTGTGATCAGTAGTGGAATAATGGAGAAAAGGAATCATGTACTACTCTTTGTCTTGCTCTGTCTTCTCTTTCTCTCCTTTCTCTTTCTCTTCTAAGGACAAAGGTAATCACAGCCATGGAAGCAAACACACGAACAAAAATACATCAACAATGATGAGTTTAGAGCCCAGTGCCAGCATACGCTCTTCCTGCTGAGGGGTCTTAAGCAGTTTGTCTCACCTCTCTTAATCTCACCATCCTCATTGTAAAATGGAGATACTATGCAACTCTCTTCTGGTTACTCAGCAAGTTCTCCTAAGATTCAACGAGGGGATATTTTTAAGGGCTCTAAACTCAGTCAGTAAATAAATATTGTTTTAAAATGGTTTCATGAAGTATATTTGTTCCTTTAGTAAGATCCTTTTAAAAACGAATAAACAATCATCGGTGATGTCAGATTCCTGCTATATGTGAGAACCATGCTGAGAACGTTTTAGAAACTCTTCCAGAAACAGGGCATATCCATTCTGAGTACCTAAGTTACACCTGAGGAATGACTCATGTAGAGAAGACACTCAAACTAACAGAACTTGAAGTCCATAAAATGTAGCATGCTAGAGAATCCCTATATATATCTTACTATAGAATTTGGAGTAAGGGAATCCTTAAACTTGGGCATGATTTGAATTATACAAGCAGAATATTGAAATTTAGTTTCTGAGTCCTTTAGCAATCTGTTTATGAATTTAGTATATTTATTTTTTTATAAAATGCATTTGAAAGAAACAATTAAATTGATCAAAATCCAAGAATGTGGGATGACAGGACAATGGAACAGATACACTGAAGATATTCCTGAGTGCAAGAGACATGTTGAAATGTCAAAAGCATTTTGACAGATGGCAAAAGAATTTAACCTGGGAAGGAAAGAAAATGAAAATAATAATGGCAAACATTACTGCTACTCGCTCTTACTGCATGCGAAGCACTAAGTCCTTAACATATATTAATGCACCTTTACCTTTTACAACTCTACGAGGTAGGTATTACTATTATTACCTCCTTTCATGGATGGAAAAATGGAGGCACTAAGAGGTTGAGTGAGTCATTCAGCGTCACACAGGTAGAGTCTGATGGAGCTAGCATTCAAACTCAGCTTGCTGGCTTCAAAGCCTGTTTGCTGTGCTGCCCTCTGATAAAAAGATAGGACACTTACACCCGTTTATACCCCCGGCACAAGTTTTGACAATCTACTTTAATCTTTTTCAGGTTGATAGGCAATAAATGCTATTTTATTGTTTTGAATTTATTTATATTTCCTTTATTACTAGGGATTCTTATACCTTTCATATATTCATTATCCTTTTATATCTTTTGTGTGAAGCATAATAACATTTCTGTGCATTTTTATATTGAGGCATTTTTCTTTTTTTATTTTTAGAGTCTTGTGCATAGGAGAGATAGTGTTTTCCATATATAAGTTTTCCCCGTATTTTGTTTATCTACATTTTATGATGTATTTTCTATAAAAAGTTTTAAGTTTGTATGTACCTATATATATATATATCTGATATATATATCAGTCTTTTTCTTTACAGTTTCTGGCTTTCATGCCATGCTTAGGATGACTCCCCCATCCCCACATTGTATTACTTTGCCACCTCTATCACTTTAAAGTATTTTAAGACTTTATTTTGTAATTATTTACATTTCTGGTACACTTGGAAATTTTATTGGATATAGAAAGAAGAAAAATCATTTAATATACAAAAATATATGTAAGTGTGTGTATGTATATGTATATATGCATATATATGCATATATGTATATATATATATGCATACAACTAATCCTTAATCCAATACCACCTACTAAATGACCTATCTTTTCTGCCACCAGTTTAAAATGTTGCTTTTATTACAAAGTACAATCTCAGATATACTTAAGACATTTGTGTGTAGACTCACTGGGATCTCCTTGATCTACCAACTCTTATGCCAGAACTAAAACATTTTAGCCATCACAGCTGAGTAATCATCTTCACCTCGCTTCCAGGCATTGCACACTCCTGGTTCCCTCTCCACTTTGGCTTCTGTCTTGCTGTCTCTGGTATAATTTGCTCGGATTCTGCCCACCCCTTAATCCTGAACCTTCCTCAGAATTCAGCCTATCACTTCCTTTTCAGTCTGAACATTCTCCATGGGCAGTCTCATTTATTCCCAAAGCCCTAACCCTGTCAAAAATGCACTGACAGCTTCAAAATGCAGTTCCCTGGCTCTAAATATTTTACTGAAGGTTAGCCATATTCCCTAAGTGTCTGTCCACATGGAATGGATGTCTCATAATCACCTTAAGTTCCAAATGTCAGATACTCATTATCTCCTTTATGGAATTCACCCCGAACTTTCTCTTCTGTGTGCATCTCCTATGTTATCTCATGAAAGGCACCACTACCCACCCACAAGACCAAGATGGAACCCTGGGATTAACTCCAATCATGTCCTCTTCTTCCCATGCTTTTTAGTTAGTTAGTAAGTTGGTTATGCAAATAATATTGTAACAGGGTGCAGCCAAGGGGGTGGGGCAAATAAGAATTTGTAATGGGGTCTAGAACTCAGGGTGTTCAGGAAATATTAGGAAATATTGGTGGGGGGTGATGTCCTCACCCCCCACCAATCTGAGGTGGGGGATGGGACACATGGAGCAGAGCCATTGAGAGCTTTTTTGTACAGCAACAGCTCTGTGGCTAACCTCTGACACGGTTATTTAACATATCTATAACCCTTAACTGGTTTCATAGATATGTTAAATAGCTGTGGCCCTGCTTTGAGCCAGAAGGATGGGCATGACTTCAACCCAGGATGTAACTGGTAATCAACTCCCCCTGGTTACACTGCCTGCATGAGAGCTTGGAGATGATTGGCTCCACATCATGGGGCCTTGCCTGCCCGGACTTATATGGCAGCCCAGAAAAGCTGGAAGGATACAGGAATGCTGGCAGGTGTAACTGACTGTGGGAGGAGTCAGAAATGGGGCTGTAGGGGAAGATTGGTGAGGGGATTTAAACCCAGGTGCGGCAGCCATTCCAAGGGCAGGAACACAAGGCTTTGGAGGAGTTGAGACCACAGGGCTGTGGAGGGAATCACCCCGTGGCTTGGGCAGAGGTTGGGACCACACAGCTTGGGCAAGAGAATCACCACAAGGCTTTGGGTTGCTCCCTTTTGCCTCTCCTGCTTAGAAAGCAGGAGAGAATACCTGGAAGAAAAGGGGTGAAGGGACTCTTGCTAGTGGGCCACATGGCTTTGGATTAACTGGATGTTGTAATAGCGACACACAGCTGATGGTGCCAGGAGCCTGAGTCTTGGACTTCTACTTCTTTTCCTGAGATACAGTACCCCGGACTGGGCGAAGGGAAGAAGGAAGGACTGTGTGCATTTGTGGGTATTCTAAAGAACTTCAATATTTTAATGAAGACATTAAGTCATTACTCTAAGTCTGTATAACTTTTAAATAAATAATTCATTTCCTATTCACCAATATCTGGCATTGAGAGACGTCTTTCCTCTGGTGGCGGGCAAAGCAAACCTAGTATGGGGGGATCCCAGAGAAAAAGTGGAGGTCATTTTGGTAATAGTACATTGTTCACCCCCCGTCTGTTCTGTAACAATACTACTTCCTTTTAACTCTTGATAATGTCCCAGTCCTTAATACTGAATCCTGTTTAGAGTCACAATCATCTTTTCCACTACCAACTTCAGTAGCCCTGACCCTTTACAATAAATCTTCTACATTGTTACCAATCAGATCATCTTGAAATGCAAATTGGATCATTTCACTTTATCTACTTAAACTCTTTATTGCTCCTTACTATTTCTATATAGTAAGGTAGTCCAACTTTGGTTTTTTTTTCATATTTAAATGTCATCCTCTACTCAGTGCCTCTTGCTTTATTAGAATTCTTGGTTTTGAATTATCCTCTGAAGTTCTTTAGTCTAAGCTTACCTTGTAATAAGTTGTTCCTTTTTTTTAATGGCAAAAGAGGCATCTTTTAAAAGAGTTTATTTATTTATTTTTAGAGATGGGGGATGGAAGGAGAAAGAGAGGGAGAGAAACATCAATGTGTGGTTGCCTCTCCCACACCCCCTATTGAGGACCTGGCCCACAACCCAGGCATATGCCCTAACTGGGAATCGAACCTGCAACCCTTTGGTTTGCAGGCCTGTGCTCTCAATCCATTGAGCTACACCAGCCAGGGAAGGAGGCATTTTTTTATTGTACTTTTTTCCATAAACATTTATCCTCCTTATGCCCCTGTCCTCCCACCCTGCAATTGCCACACTGTTGTTTATGTCCATGAGTCTTTTTTCTTTTTCACTCAATCCCTCCAGCCCCTCCACCAGCTGTCATCCTGTTCTCCATCTATGAGGCTGCTCTATTTTGCGTGTTAGTTCAGTTTGTTCATTCATTTCCAAATATGAGTGAAATCATGTGGTATTTGTCTTTCTCTGAATATAGTCCAACTTTGAAATAGCCTTTAGAAGGCCCTTGCAGACTTCATGTCTTGCCAAGGCTCTTGTGCTACCAATATTCTGGAAATACTGAACTTCTTCACTTCTTCAAATACATCCTGTTCTCTGTTGCCCAGGTCTTTGCATCAGTTTCTCTTCTGCCTAGAACTGCACTGCTCTTCTCCTCTTGCCTAACTGCTACTTTGCATCCTTCTGACCTCAGCAGAAACCTGACCTCCTCCAGGAAGCCTTCCGCAAACTCTCCAATGTGCCTTTGGTACCAGCAGACACATTTCCATGACACCCTGTGCTGAAGCATTTTAGTGCATTGTTTTGAAAATACCAGGTTAAGTATCTTGTAAACAAACCAAATTATAAAACACATAAACAGGAATTTTGCCTGATATATGCAGCACTGTATCACTAGTACCCAGGAAAGTACCTGGGCGCTGGGTGCTCTCTAAATTTGTGAGGAATACGAAACATAAGATGGAGGGAGGAAAGGGAGATGGAGAAAAAAGGGAGAGAAGGATATGATACATTATTCACACAAAGTCTCTCATGTACACATAATAAATATACAGACACACTTATACACATATATACAAATATCATAAAGAAATTCCTTACACAAAATATTGAAAACAAATGCTGCAAATTGGTGGGTTATTGTGGCATTATAGGCAGTTTTAATTTTCTTCTTTAAGAGTTTCTACATAATTTAATATAAAAAATCAGAAAATCTATAACTCATAAAGTTATTAAAATTAGATTTATAATTATCTTGATTACAACTCATAAAATTCATTAATATTCTCAAATGAGAACACTTTGGTTTGTGTAGTACAGATGCTCCTTGACTCATACTGTGGTTATGCTATGATAAACTCATTATAAGTTGAAAACAGCATGAGTTAAAAATGCATTTAACACACCTAAACTACAGAGCATCATAGCTTAGTCTAGCCTACTATAAATCCTTAGAACACAATATTCAAAAATCGCTGGAAATGCAGACACTGCAGAATGTTGGCTGCTTACCCTCCTGACTGCATGGCCGACTGGGAGCTGAGGCTCACTGCCACTGCTCTGCACCACTGGAGAGTGTCCTGTAGCATGACACTAGTCCAGGGAAAGAACAAAATTCAAAGTAGTTTCTATTGAATGCATATTACTTTTGCACCATCATCAAGGCAACAAATTGCTAAGTCAAATAACATAAATCAAGGACCATTTGTATTTGTTTCCTAGGTTGCTATAAAAACTTACCACAAAGTGGGTAACATAAAACAATGGGAATTTTTTCTCCTACAGTCCAAAGTCAAGGTGGTGGCAGGGCCATGTGGACCTGACTCTTTAGAATTCTCCCTTGAGAATTCTCTTCTGCTTAGATCCTGATGGTGGCCATTGATCCTTGAGATGCTTTAGCTTTTGCAGTGGCAGGACTCCATCTCTGCCTTTGTTGTCATATGGTGTTCTCCTTGTGTGTCTGTCTGTCTTGCCACTTTTTCTAAGGATACCACTCATTAGGATTACAGGCCCACCCTACTCCGGAACAACCCCATCTTAATTTCACTAATTATATCTGCACTGATCGTGATTCAAGTAAGGTCACATTCTTAGGTACTGAAAGTTAGGACTCAACATATTTTTGGTGGGGGACACACTTCAACTCATAATACATGTTATGAGTGCTTTTTTGCCTATTATGTATGTAATGACAAATAATATGGTTATTCATGTTCTACTTTTAAATTCCTGACAAAACATATTATGATACATATATAATTATCCATCAGTTTTTAAGATATAAAATAATATGTCCTTCCTATTACCAATTTTTTCCTATTCTGCTACTGAGGAAAGCATATTTCTTCACTTTTTACTTGTTATATTTGTATGAGGTATGAACTGAGTTTGGTTACCAGTAGGAGATCCAACTATAATGGCATAAACATAAAATGGTGTATTTTCCTCACATTATAAGAAATCCTGGCATAGGCGGTTACTAGTATCATAGTGATTGAGCATCTCAAGCATGTCAGGGGCAAGGATTTGTAATTTGTGGGATCTTTAACTTAGAATCTTAAAATACATGCATCAGAATCATAATTTTTATTCCAGGCAAGAAGAGTCAGGCATGGGAGGAAAAAAATGGCAGCTAAATATGACCTCTCTTAAAGAATGTTTTCCTCATTTCACCAATTTCTACAACAGCTCATTGGCCCGAATGGTGTCACCTGGCCACCACTTTCTGCAAGGGAAGTTGATAAATGAAGAAATCTTAGCTGTATACATTGCAGACTTCAACAGAATTAGGACTCTGTTGGAGAAAGGTAAAAGAAACTAGTAAGCCGCTGGCTGTCACAGTCATCAATCCCTTCATTCCCTCCACAAAGTTAATGGAGGATGGGTGGAGAAGGGATGTAAAAGATAAGGAATTTCTCTTTCTTTTTCCTCCCCCCTCCCAACTTATCAAACACAGAAACTTACAGCCACTCAATTCCGTTGGTGGAGGATTGTGTGATAGTTTGGGAGACAGAGTCATGGAACTGTAAGTGTAGCCTACACAAGTGGTTCTCAACACTGGTCTACCCTCTGGTCCTGGGTTTGGAAACACTTGTGTAGTCCATGGGGAAAAAAAAGAATAAAGAGGAACCTGGTGAGTTTTTCATTCAGTTAAATTGATGTAATTTAAAGAGCTGTTCTTCATTCTGAAAATGTGTCCTTACTGCTTGGGGTGTATTAAATATTCCTTTTAATATAAAGTTCTGGGAATAATAAATAACTTTTTCATTTTGCTGTGTGATTGTTCTTACTCAGTAAAAAGTTCTGTTTTTGATCTTTTTATTTTATATTTTTAATTTTCCATCTCATGGAATTCAGAAATCTGAGAACCAGAAGGAATTATTCCCCTTGGTATGTGTTTGTTCTATATTTTGTAAAAAATTCCCATAAGCATTTATATTTTAGTATTTATATTACTTTTTGTCTTTAGATGAAAAAGGTTAAATGAATAACCTTGGCTTTCCCAGATTCCATCTCTGTCTTGCTATCAGTTTGTATGTCTTCTAAGATTATGACATTTAGGAACTAACAACGTGGTGAAGACTCAAATACACAGAGCAAACTATTTTGGCTGGATATAAGGCTAAATACTTTATGTGTATTAGCATTCATCTCTTATTGTCCTTCATGGTGGTACATGTAAGTTTCATTGTACTATAGGTAAAAGATCTGATAGTCACAAAGACTGAGTTACTTGCCAAGGTTTCACAGAGAATAAAGTCACGATTTAAACCAAGTTCTTTCTTCCTCAACAGACCAAGCTTTCAATCTATTGAGAGAAAACGTACTACTTATTTAACTCCTATGGGTGAAGCTATGCCTTTATTCATTATAATCCTGATTTTTAATTCTGTGAAGACTACCCCTGTAGCGGTAGTCGTCTTCTGCAGAGGCCAGTCTACTCCACATATATTTTGTAAATTGCTTGTTCATGAAGAATACAATGAATATATTACTGACATTTAGTGTTGAGTTATGGTTGCCTTTTCTTAAGTAAAATATAGAAGTATGTTAGCTTCTATGAATATTTTAGGACATGAACAGACATTTAGACCCTCCAATACTCAAGCAGTCAAAATAACTGAAAGAATACAGGTGCCTGATGAGAAAAGAAACTGACTCTGGACTCAGCGTGGGCTCAGCAACAGGGAGGACTGAGAATGCAGGCAGCTGGTGCCTTGGGGACGCACCCAAGGGAGGAAGTATCAACTGGCTGAGCAGATTAGTAAAATGTTGGGACCATAGGTTTATTTTTCCTATGAAAATTTTCCTATGAAAATTTTAAATTTTCAAGAGAAGTTTGAAATGTTCAATTTCCTGGGCAAGGCTGGCTAATAGCATAAATTTAAAACATCAAACAAATCATCAGTGGGTGGACCAGACACAGGTCTGGGAGGAAAGTTAGTCCATGCATGGTCTGATGGCTTGCAATAGCTGATTCAGGCTTTTTAAAAATATGTATATATGAGTGTAATCAACATAATAATTAGAAACAAAATGATTAACCAGTAATATCCTAAGCTATTGCTGCAAGGGAAACAAGCTACTTTACAAATGTAAAATTTCAGTTTCACTGAAAACAGGAAGAGACTGTCTTCCAGGAGAGAATTTTAAAACTAGTCTCACTGAGCAAGTCCTCAAATATAGCAGACAAGCTCCTTCGGTGAAACCGAGTTGTGACAGCACTCCAAGGTTCTCAGGATGAAAAAGCGACTTAATAACCATGATAAACATACCACTGTAGAATGGCAGGAAACAGATATTTAGAGCCCACTAGAGTGTGTGTGGGCAATACGCCGTACATAAAAGATGATTCCCGTGTGATAAACACAAACTGTTTCCTTAGAAAACTGGTGTCGGCTCATGCACAGTTTCTTTTTGAGGAGTTAGAGGACACAGTATCAGAGTCCGCTGTCTCGGCCTTAGACTTCATTCCAATTTTCTCATTGGACACTTTTCCAGGCGTCCAAAGTGCCAGAAACTGTTCTAATTCTCTGGAGATAGAATAACAGACAGAGAAATTATACTCTCCAGTGAACAAGGAAATCAATCAATCAATAATATTGTTTTGGATAGTGATAAACACTCTAAAGAAGACAGAGGAAATTGGAGAGTGACAGGTGGGGGTCATGGCCAAGTGGCATACGGGTGGGGGAAAGTCCTGGAGCCCAGACCTCAGTGCTGAAAGCAATGAACTCTGAGGCCTGCAGGGAGGTGGTTGAACATAAAGGAAGAGCAATTGTGGAGGCTTTAAAGCAGGGATGAGCTTCACGGAACATCCCTTGAGTGTGAAACTCTTTACAGAATGTGGTTACAATTGCTTCTTAAAGATGCTGGGTAACAAGCACCTGTTCGAGTCACAATGTAGTTGCTCAGAGAGGTAGAAGCAGTTATGTGCTGTTCCCCGCCACACGCTCCCCAGAGCTTTCATTTAAAACGCTATTGCTGTGAATGATTTTTTTACATCTTTTAAATTTTATTCATTTAAGAAGGAATTATATAAGGAAAATTTCCTTTTGCTCTCTTTTTCTTATTTACTTTTTCTCTAGTGAAAAATCAGTTAGGTGAAAGTCAATGCATCCATAATTAAAATGGAGTGGCTAATAAGAGAGAGAGAGAGAAAGGAAAACAGAGGATCGGTTCACTGTGTTCAGTGCTTCCTCTAATAAATTCTTCATGACTGTCCTCCTCATGGTGGTTAGCCTGGAACAGACCCTGAAACAGGATCTGGCTACTCAGATGCCTTTACCAGAAAGCCCAGAGGCGTCAGAGGAGGCTGCACTTGGTGGGAGGGGCAGGAAACATCTGTGAGCTCGGGAGAACTGGGGAGCTGTGGTCGGTTGGCCCTGCCAAATTTCCACATCATTGTCTCATTCACCCAATCTGAGGAGTATTCTTTAACACCTACCACACCACAGGGGTAAGATAGAAGAGTGTTTCCCCTCACTTGCCTACTGCCCAGGCCTAATAGTCTGCCATGCCTGAAGGGCACCTATAGACATGGCATTCTCTGTCATATGTAACTGGCATTTCCTCTCCCAATCTCTAAACCTTTTGGGAACAGGGTCCACGTCATCTTTTGTGTTCTTCACAGGGAGACATTTCTGGCTGTGTTTACGAAGATTGGGTATTGTGTGAAGTACACAATTTGATTTCCCTGATCTCTTAATCTACTAATTCTGAATAATTTTCTTCCCCTTTTATGGCTATCTTTCTTAGATTACCAATGTGTCCATAATTTTTTGCTCTCCTTAAAAAAAAAGTGTCCTGGAAAAAGACATGATATATTCATTTATGCTATGAAATAAAGTATTGTCCCCTTAAAATGTCCCTTTCACTCTTTTCTCATGAGATTGTGCATTTTACCTAGTCCAAGGAGGCTTTAAGTGGAAGGAAAAAAATAACAGTGCCTAGAAGCTTTCAAACTGTAGCTCTCAGGTACCTGTGCATACATGGAAAATAAGATTTATAGACTCATTTGTATAGCACCAGAAACTACTGGGTGCCTTGAGTTATGGGAAATGTTTATATACATTCATCTGAAAATACATTTTATGTTTCACTTTTTTGCATGTTAATAGCACTCCTTCAGTCCTTCCTTCTTTTCTGCCTGCCTCCCTCCTCCCTCCCTCCCAACCTCAAATTTCTTGAGCATCTGCTATGTGCTAGATGCTGCACTGGATGCTGAAAGAATAGATACCAATAGGACCCAGTTTCTGCCCTCAGCATCTGGCAGGGGGATGCTAAAAAGTAAGCAAATAAAGGAAACTAATAGGAAGACTGCAATACAAATAGGAAACAAAAACTCCAAGGAGAAAGTAGACAATTCTATTTGGGAGATGCAGCAATATTTTACAAAGAAGGTAAAATGAGGTAGAGCTTTTTAAAGGTAACTACAAATTGCTCTTTAGAAAATAAGGGAATAGACTTTATATAAGAGGGAATGCATTGTAAAGGAACATCAGCTTTAGTGACATTGGTAATGTCTAGGGAAATGCATGTGGCCTGTGTGATCAGAGGCAGAGCGTGTGAGATGGGGTGGGAGACAGGGCTGCAAAATTAAAGTCAGGCTGTGCACTTAACCTCATCAACAATCACAGTTCTCCCCTCAAATGGT
Organism: Tonatia bakeri; assembly: GCA_004024845.1. NCBI lineage: Eukaryota > Metazoa > Chordata > Mammalia > Chiroptera > Phyllostomidae > Tonatia > Tonatia bakeri. The sequence goes on along the minus strand of PVIA01000486.1, from coordinate 185,610 downwards.
GACTGCAGATAACCCATTCTCTGAACTCTTCTTCTGGTCCTGGGACATATCGCATGGGCTCCTGGTATTCTGCCCATTTCACTTCCTGGTCTTCCCCAGTTGTCTGTTAAACTTCTAAATGTTCAGGCACCCAGCACAGTCCTTTGACACTCCTTCCCTGCTGTTTCCGTTCTTTATTGAGAAAGCTGGTTTACAAAATATCTAAGAGCTCCCATTGGGAGCCAAATTGCCAAATTTCAATTCCCAGCCTCTTCCCTTATTAGTTGAATGATCTTTCTCCTCATTTTCTCATCTTAAAACAAAGATGGGAATAGGAGGGCTTATATCAGAGGGTTTTGGAGGCTTAAATAATTGAAGACATATGTTCAGAAAAGAGTCAACAGAGCAGGCCTAACAACCTATTCTTAAAAAGGCCCACTGACAAGGCTGGCCTGGGCTGGAATCCAGAAACTTGAATTTCAGTAGCGCTTCTATCCACCTAACTGATGAGAGTGGCTCACTGTACCTGATCTGTTTATGACAACAGTCTGGTTTATGCTGAAAACATGCTTTCCTTATGGGAGTCTGGAATCTTGGTAGATGCCAGGCAGAGGCTGCTTATATGATGAGCCCCTGGTAAAAACCCTGGGCGCTGAGTTGCTAATGAGCTTCCCGGTGGACAGAATTTCACACGTGTCACCACAAGTCACGGCTGGGGGAACTAAGCGTGTCCGTTCTCTGTGATTCCACTGGGAGGACACTCTGCCCAGACTTCATCCCACCTGCCTTTTCCCTTTGATTTTGCTTTGTCTCCTTTGGCTGTAATAGAGGCCACTAGCAAATCATCAAAACTGGGGTGGTCTGAGGACCTCCCAGAATAGCATGCGTGGCACAGCCCTCATTTAGGTGAGTGTTACGTGTATAATACGCAGGTAATATACACTCCTCGCTTTAATTACCACTTTTATGCTGACAATTACCAAATGTATGTCAGCAGTTTAACCCTCTCCCTAACTCCAGATCCATATATCAGATTTCTTATTTGATCACCTCATTTCAGTTTTTAATGGATATTTCAAACTTAACATTCACAAATAGACTCGGGATTTATGCTTAAAAATGTTTCTGACTCCCCATCCCTCAAGTCCTTTCTAGATCAGTTAACGTCATCATCATTCACACCATCGCTTGGAATTTCCAGTGTTTCCCCCTTTTTCCTCTCTTTCTAAATCTAATTCATGAGTAAACCTTGTTCGGGTCCTTCCAAAGATATACCTCAAACCTTAAACACTGTTAACAAATCATCACTTTCTTTTCCTGCCCCATGACAAAAACACACTAACCAGCCTCCCAGCCTCATTCTTCCCCCTGCAGTTTTCTCTCACATGGAGCAGCCAGGATTGTCTCTTTAAATCAAAAGCAGAACGTATCTCTCCATTACTTAAAACACTTCGATGTCTTCCCATATTAATTAGAATATGATCCAAATGTCATGCCATGGTCTCTAAGAGATGACACTATTAGCCCCTTGCACAGTACCATGTTGTCTAGTGCTGAGCATCCCTGGGCTTGCTAAGGCCTTCTTCTGAGATCCTGTGGGTGGGGCTCTCTCTGCCCCGAGCACGTTACTCCAGACATTCTCTTGGCTGCCACCTAGTAAGTCAGATCACTCTATTTAAAGTGACCACAACTCCTTTTATAGTCAGTAACTGTTTTGTTCTGATCCACTAGCATTATCGTATTTTGGCTTTATCTCATTTTTATTTTTTAAATAATTACCAAAGTCATTAAAATCAGTGTTTGTCTTACCCCTTTCTTTTTCAACTTGTTCCCTATAAGCAAACATTTGAATCTGTCTCTGCTTTTCTTTTTTCTTATCGTAAACATTTTAACTCTAAATTATATATTTCTTTTATCTATTGACTTTATTCATGTGTTTATTTCCCACTTTGAAAGATAAAGCTATGCTTCACTTGTCTCTCTTTTCACTTTCCCTCATTCCTAACCCCCAAAGTTCATAGGTGTTTTATCACTTACTTCTGCTGTTTGCACTAACACCATGAATAATACACATTTTTAATGTCCTCTCCATCAGACCTAGACAGTATCTCCCGAGTCCCCACCATCAAAAAGGGTGGTCCCTGCCCTTCTCTTTATATCTACTAACCACCTCCCAACTTCTGTTACCTGAACACTTTTCCTTTACAATATTTATAACATTAATATTGTATTGTAAAGCCATATTTCATTTTATTCTTTTTGACATATGAGTATTTGTTTTATAAACTAACTATGGTGAAAATAAAGAAAAGGAACTCAGATTTCTCTTATTCTTTTTCCTCAACTTATCAAAAATGCCCCCAAGAAAGTATCTGATTACACCTGCAGACTAAAATTGAAATGACTGGGGAAGTATGAAGAACGAAAATGTATCGGCTGAATTTCAGGTGTAATCATACTTTAGGTTTATAATCACTTATCTAAAGTCCTTGTATGCAGATTGTTTTAAACTTGAGACATTTTTAAAATTTAGAAATTTATACAGTACATATATTCTATATTTTATAACACTTCCAACAGGGCTTGAAGCAGAACCATATAATTAAAAAATATTTCTTCAATAAATTATATGGATAATTATACCGAATGGTATAATTATTAGAGTCTATAAATAGCTTTATATCAGTTTGGTCTAGATTTTCTTGTCCAATGAGTATACATACAACTTACCAATATTTTTTCCAGTTTTCAGAGCATTTCAGTTGTTGAAATTATAGATATGGGATTTTGCAAGAAAATAAGTGACAGTTTATAAATTTGTAAAAGCAATTTCCATTTTGTTTTCCTTCTACTTTTTATTTTTATATAACATAAATTTATACATTGCACTTTCATATGATACCATTGTAAGCTCATTAAGTTTGTAAGGACAAGTTACTTGCATAATGAGCAAATGTTGTTATGTCCATCAACATTTATCAGTGCCTGAATTTATTTATATTATTATAACATAACAACAATAAGTTAAATTGGTGAGTTGTTAGCCTGGTAAGCGATTTGACAACTAGTCAATTCTTTTATGTTAAACTTTAGAAAAGTTAACTTCGTCTGCTTTTTTACATTCAATTTTTCCACTTGAATTTGGATGGATGAGAAACACTTTGAAATTATAGAAAAGGTCAGTCCTTCCTTATCTTTCTGGAACATTGTAGGCAGCACACTTTATGGTTAAGCATTCCGGCTCAAGAGTCATTTAATCCCATTTCTACTTCTTGGGTAGTCTTGAGAAAGTAACTTAAATTCTTCAAGACTCAATTCTCTTATCCACAAAAAAATGATGATGTGAATTTTACCTTATGGGTTGCTATAAGGCAAAATTGAGACAAGGGTTAAAAAGTATTTAGCTTAGTCCCTAGCAGGGGCTACATGTTATCATTACTGTCGAAACCCAAACATCCCCTCAGGCTGTGTGATATATGTGTTTCCATGATAAAGCAAGCCAACAGCACGGATAGTTATGATACCGTCTGGGTATTTATGTGTAGAGTTGCCTACATTTGTCCCAAAATATTAACTTATTTTTGATTTCCTCATCTCTCACAGTTAACCAAATCAGAATATGGGTTCTAACGTGAGTAAATATTAATTGTGAGGGAGAATTTAACTTCTGACACATAAAATGATGATAACATAGGATAAATATATGAAGCTTTTGTTGCATATCAAGCCATCCCAAAATTTAGTGGCTTAAAAGAAAAGCCACTTATTTAGCTCACATTCAGTGTGTCAGCAATTTAAGCTGCACCTAGCCTGTAGTTCTTTTGTTCTCAGCTGGGCTCACTCAAGTGACTGTAATCAGCTATTAAGCTGGTTGAGGACTGGCTGGTCTATGATGGGTTCAGCTAGGATGACTTACCTCTTCTCCACCTCACCTTTATAGAGCAGGCAAACTTGGGCTTGCTGAAATGGAAGTTGAAAATGAGTAGATTTCTAGTTTCATAGTATTGTGGTCAGAGAAGATGCTTGATATGATTTCAATTTTCTTAAACTTACTGAGACTTGTTTTGTGTCCTAACATGTGGTATATCCTAGAAAACATTCCATGTGCCCTTGAAAAGTATGTATATTCTGCTGCTTTGAGGTGAAATTCTCTGAGGATATCAGTTAAATCCCTTTGACCTAGTGTGTCATTTAAGTCTGCTGTCTCCTTGTTGATTTTCTGCCTGGAAAATCTATCCATTGAAGTTAATGGGGTGTTAAAATCCCCAACTATGACTGTCTTTCTGTTGATCTCTCCCTTTATGTCCATCAAGGTTTGCTTTACATATTTAGGTGTTCCTATGTTGGGTACATCAAGGTTTTCTAGGGTTATATCTTCTCGTTGCATGGTTCCTTTTATCATTATGTTGTCTACTTGTTTGTCTCTTACTATAGACTTGGTTTGAAAGTCTATGTTGTCAGAGAGAGGTAATGCAATCCCAACTTGTTTTTCTTTTCCATTTGCACAAAATATCTTTTTCCAACTCTTTACTTCTAGTCCATGTGTATCTTTCAATCTAAGATGGGTCTCTTGGAGGCAGCATATATATGGGTCTTGTTTTCTTATCCATTCAGCTACCTTGTATCTTTTGGTTGGAGTATTTAAGTCATTTACATTTGAAGTGATTATTGGAAGATACTAGGTAGTGCCATTTTATTGTTAGACTGTTTTCCTTTTTTTTTTTTTCCTCTCTTTTTGTTGTTCTTCAAGCAAGCCCTTTAACATTTGTTGCAGTACTGGTTTGGAGTGAACAAACTCCTTTAGTTTTTTCTTGTCTGGGAAGCTCCTTATTTCTCCTTCAGTTTAAATGATGGCCTTGCTGGGTAAAGTAGCCTCAGTTGTAGGCCCTTTCTTTTCATTACCTTGAATATTTCATACCACTTTCTTCTGGCCTGAAGTATTTCTCTTGAGTAATCAGGTGCCAGTCTAATTGGTGCTCCCTTGTAGGTGACTCCTTGCTTTTCTCTTTCATCTTTTAGGATTCTCTCCTTGTCATTAAGCCTTGTTATTTAATTATGATGTGTCTCAGTATAGGCCTCTTTGAGTCCAACTTGTTTGGGAATCTCTGAACTTCCTGGACTTGTGTGACTTTTTCCTTCACCAGATTAGGGAAGTTTTCAGTCATTATTTCTTCAAAAAGACTCTCAGTCTCTTACTCTCTTCTCCTTCTGGTATTCCCATGATGCTGATGTTGTTATGCTTCCTATTGTCCAAAATGTTTCTTAAGCTCTCCTAACTTTTTAAAATTATTTTTTCCTTTTGCTGCTCTGCATGGGTGTTTTTTTCCTACCATGTCTTCCAAAACACTGATTTGATACTCTGCTTCATCTAACTTACTGTTTATTCCTTCCAGTGTATTATTTCTTTCAGATAATGCATTCTTTATTTCTGACTGTTCCTTTTTGTGGTTGCTCTGTCTTTTTTTTTTCATGTTGTAGAGTATCCTTTTAATCATTACTCTAAACTCTCTATCTAGTAAATTGGTTGCCTCTATTTTATCTAGTTCTTCTCACAAATTCACTTTTTCTTTTATTTGGGGTCTGTTTCTTTGTCTTTCCATTTTGGCTGCTTTGTATTTTCCATGTTAGTTGTTAAACTAGTCAATCTTTAAGCTGATTGGTTTATTATTCTAATAAAGTTGTGATAAGCAGCCTGGTTTAAGCACCACAGGAAAGGGCCAAGTAATTCCTGTGGGCGGGAATATTGCTTCCCCTCTGGCTGATGACATTCAGAAAGGAGAGCTCTGTGTGAGAATAATGGCTCCTGCAGTATGGGGAATGACTCAGCAAAGGAATCCTGGCGGCTGTTCCTTCAGTTCTTTTCTCAGAGCATCTCTCCTCAACCCATACTCTCCTCAAGCATCTCTAGTCCACTCTGCTCCAACTCCCCTTTGCTGGTGCCCAGGGTAAGTGGCTGCAAACAAAATTTTGTACATTGACCCTTTAAGAGGCTCTCTGTATCTCCAGATTTCTCTTTCTGGCAGACAGAAATCCTGTTGCTTTTCACAGCTGGATGTTGTTCGGATTCCTTTCTGGCTCTTGTGCTGTAGGCTAGGGAGATCAGATTGAGACTTAGACTCCACACTTCTCAGGGGCAGCCCCACAGCCACTGAAATATCATTCCGGCACTTCAGCTACCACCATTGTGATCTCAGCCAGCCCTATCACGTCTCTTCCACAGTTCCTGCAAGTCACGTTGTGGTGAAGTGATTTCTTCTGTCTCCAGGGTTATAAGGCCACAGAAAGAATACTGAAAAGCACACAAAGACATGGAAGCTAAATAATGTGTTATTAAAAAATAAATGGGTTAACAATGAGATAAAAAAAGAAATCAAAAGATACCTTAAAACAAATGAAAATGAGGACACAACAATCCACAATCTGTTAGACACTGAGAAAGCAATCCTAAGAGGGAAATTCATAGCATTACAGGTCTATTTCAAAAAGCAAGAAAAAGCTAAAACAAATGATTTACCTTCACACTTAAAAGAACAACAAACAAAGACCAAAGTGAGTAGAGGGAAGGGCATAATAAAGATTAAAGCAGAAATAAATGAAATAGAGTCTAAAAACATGATACAAAAGTTTAGTGGATCCAAGAATTGGCTCTTTGAAAAGAGACACAAGATAGACCAGATTCAACATTTAACCAGACTCATCAAGAAAAAAAGAGAAAAGATCCAAATAAATAAAATCAGACAAAAAAATGAGAAATAACAAATGACACCAAATAAATACAAAGGACTATAAGAGAATATTATGAGTAATTATATACCAACAAACTGGACAATCTAGATGAAATAGATAAATTCCTACAAACATACAATATTCCCAAAATAAGTCAGGAAAAATCAGAGTATCTAAAAAGACAGATTATACCTACTGAAATTGAAGCAATAATGAAAAAGAAGAAAAGAAAAAACTCCCAACAAACAAAAGCCCTGGACTGGACGGCTTCATAGGTGAATTTTACCAAATGTCCTGAGAACTAGCACCTCTCCTTCTCAAACTATTTCAGAAAATTCAAGAGAAGAGAAGGCTTCAAAACTCATATTATGAAGCCAGCATTATCCTAATTCCAAAACCAGATAAGGACACTACAAAGACAGAAAGTTATAGGCCAATATCCCTAATGAATACCCCAAATGCTAAAATCCTGTACAAGATATTACCAATGCATCAAAAATATCATGCCATGATCAAGTGGGATTTATTCCAAAAATGCAAGCTTGGGACAATGTTTGCAAATCAATAAATGTGATTCACCACATAAAATGAAGGATAAAAACCACATGATTATATCAATAGATGTAGAAAAAGCTTTTGATAAAGTCCAGCACCCATTTATGACCAAAACTCTCAGCAAAGTGGAAACAGAGGGAATATAACTAAACATAATAAAGGCCATATATGACAAACCCACTGCCAGAATTATATTCAGTGGGTAAAACTACAAGCATTCCCCTTAATATCAGAAATAAGACAAAAATGTCTGTTTTTACTTCCTCTTATTCAACAAAGTACTGGAAGTTCTAGCTACAGCAATTAGACAAGAAGAAATAAAAGGCATCCAAATTGGAAAGGAAGAAGTAAACTGTCTCTATTTGCAGATGACATGACATTGTAAATAGAGGACCTCAAATATCCTACCAGGAAACTACTAGATCTGATATATGAATTCTGCAAAGTAGCAGCATACAAGATTAATATCCAAAAATCAGTTGCATGTTACATGCCAATAATGAACTAACAGAAAAGGAAATTAAGAAAATAACCACATTCACAATTGCTACAAAAAGAATAAAATACCCAGGAATAAACCTACCAAGGATGAAGAAGACCTGTATTCAGAAGATTATAAGACATTGAAAGAAAAATAAATTGAAGAAGTCACAAATAAGTGGAAGCACATACCGTGTTCATGGATAGGAAGAATTAACATCATTAAAATGTCCACATTACCCAAAGCAATCTATAGACTCAACGAAATTCCTATCAAAATTCCAATGATGTATTTCACAGAACTAGAACAAATATTTCAAAAATTTGTATGGAACCACAAAATGCCCCTTAGGATAGCAATGGCAATCCTGAGAAAGAAGAACAAAATTGGTAAAACCATGCTACCTAATATTAAACTATAATGCAAGGCCATAGTAATAAAAACAGCATGGCACTAGCATAGAAACAGAGGCATAGATCAATGGAACATAATATAGAGCCCAGAAATAAACCCACAACTTTATAGTCAATTAATATTTGACAGAGGAAGCAAGCACATACAATGGGATAAAAGTTTATTTAATAAGTGGTGTTGTGAAAACTGGACAGATATATGCAGAAAAATGAAACTAGATCACCTTCTTACACCACACACAAGAAAAATCTAAATTTAAATTTGATCAAAGAATAAATTTAAAATTGATCAAAGACTTAAATGTTAGACCTGAAACCATAAAAAATCCAGGAAGGAAATATAGGCAACAAAATCTTGGACATTGGTCATAGAAACTTTTTATCAGATATATCTCCCAAGCCAAGGGAAACAAAAAAAAATAAACAAATGGAACTACATCAAACTAAAAAGGATTTACACAACAAAGGAAATCATTAAAAAATTAAAAGACAACCCACAGAATGGGAGAATATATTCACCAATACATCTGATAAGGGGTTAGTATCCAAAATTTATAAAGTAATTGCAAAACTTAACACTTAAAAAAACCCCAAACTTCCCAATTAAAAAATGGCCAAATGACCTGTATAGACACTTCTTCAAAGAGGACATACAGATGGCCTACAGACATATAAAGGTGTTCAATGTCACTAATCATCAGAGAAATGCAAATTAAAATCACAATGAGATAGAATCTCACACCTGTCAGAATGGCTATCATCGATAAATCAACAAACAACAAGTGCTGGCAAGGATGTGGAGAAATGGGAACCTTTTTGCACTGTTGGTGGAAATGCAGACTGGGGCAACCATTGCTGGAAATAGTATGGAGATACATCAAAAAATTAAAAATGGATCTGCCTTCTGACCCAGGAATCCCACTTCTGGGACTATATCTGCAGGAACACAAAACACTAATTTGGAAGAACATAAGTACCCCTATGTTCATTGCAGCATCACTTACTATCTCTAAGATACGAAAGTAGCTCAACTGTCCATCAATAGATGAGTGAATAAAACAATTATGGGACATTTACACATTGGAATTCTACTCAGCCATAAAAAAGAAGAAAATTTTACCCTGTGTAACAGTATGGATGGACCTGGAGAACATTATGTGAGATGAAACAAGCCTATCAGAAAAAGACAAGTACCATATGATTTCACTCATACGTGGAATCTAATGAACAAACTGAACTAACAAGCAAAACAGGGACAGACTCATAGATGAAGAGCAGATGACAGGTAGTTGTCAGGGGCGGTTAGTGGGTAGAGGGGTTGAACAAAAAGGAAAAAGGATTCATGGACATGAGCAATAGCGTGGTGATTGCAGGGGAGAGGTGGGTACAAGGACTAAACTGTAAAGGAAAAATAAACAATAAAGATTAAATAAAAGAATTGGTAGTGTATAAGGCTTTATGAGGTTTTGGCTCAGAACTGACATAATAGCATGGTACTGTACAAAACATTCAAAATTCCAATCTAGACTCAAAAGTAGAAAAATGAATTCCACCTGTTGATGGGAAAAGCTGCTATGTAACACTGTGAAGGATTTGGATACAGAGACAGGGAAGAGTTAAGGGCATTTTAATCAATGCAATCAATGTATCAGTGTAATTATGTACAATTTTGCTAAAATCACTAAGCCTTGAATAATAACATCAGGAAAATAAGAATGATTAAAGTGGAACAATGAGGAAAAATCATTTGCCTCAATGGTAAGAAAAATAGATTGGATATTAGGAAAATACGAGAATAAAAATCTGAGATGAATAAAAATGTAAATTAAAAATGAATGTATCTAATCTATACATCTTTTGTGTTTATTAGGAAGGCAACTGAATAAAGATAATTATTTAGCTAACATGACTCAGCAGAAATGCAGTGCGTTGCAAACATATGGGTAAAATTTCTGAACAGGGAAAAGCTTTCCCAAATTTAATTGAATATGGAAAACCTAAATATTTTTACAAACAGAATTCCTGTGAAGCTTACGTTTTTGTAATTATGCAGACATGTATCATAACAAAGACATTAGAAGTTAACTAATATTCATTTCACTTTATGATAAGTGTTTTTAAATTGTAACATTTTAATCTTATTTGGATTTGGAGAATTTCTAAATGACAGTATACCCTGCCTAGTGATTATCTTTGGTTGAAATTAAAATGTAGCAAAAGAAAGTGTCTTTTTAAATTGTCAATTTAGCTGCATTTCTGAGCCTGGTTTCCCTATGAATCGCTTATATTTGATACTAGATGTTGCCATTTTCTAAATGAACCATAAAATCTGTCTTAGATATGGGATTAATTAATGCTTCTTAAATATTCACTAGATTCTTTGGGGAAGGGGTTTACAAGTCTATTGCATCAATTCGTGATATATTTTCTGGTGTTGATAAACCCAATTTAATGCTGAAAATTGATCTTGAATAAATGCTCAACTCTGGACTTGATATATGTATTTAAGACAGCTCCAAGGTCCAGAGAAAAATTTTTATGCATAGATTGAATTTTCTCTTCTAATTGCTCTTTCTCTCTCAGTTTGAGTAAGACCTAGGGATTGCAGTTTTAACCTTATGTAGACAAACTCCAGAAAAAAAATACTCCCATGAACAAAGTGTTAACATTGTATCATCTCTGGCTTTGTACTTGCTTCTGACAATCCTTCTGAATGACCTAGGCTAAATCTCCGTTACAAATGATTTTGTTTTTTTTCTTAGCAATCACCTCCTCACTTCATTTATTCATCTATTGAATCTTTTGAGGGAGATTCATTATTTCTCACATACTTACTGGTTATTGTGCTCCACTGATATATTTAGAGAGAGAGAGAGAGAGAGAGAGAGAGAGAGAGAATTTATCACAAGGAATTGGCTTGTACTAGTGTGGAGGAGGCTGGCGAGTCCGAAATCTGCAGAGCCAATGTACCAGTTTCTGTCCAAAAACACAAAGCGCCTGCAGATCCCAGAAGAGCTGATGCACCAGTTACAAAGCTGTCAAGCACAAGAATTCTCTCTTACTAAGGAGCTGGTCCATCTTTTGTTCTATTCAGGCCTTCAACTGATTGGATAGGGCCCAATCTCATCATGGAACTCAGTCTGCCTTACTCAGTCTATCAATTTAAATGCTAATCTCATTCAAAAAACACCCTCACAGAAACATGCACAATAATGTTTGATCAAATATCTGGGCACCTGTGGCCCAGTCACATTGACACATAAAATTATCAACACAGAGACAATTCAATTAGGAAAGTTCTCTCTGCTTTCTAATATTTCGAACAATTAATCTGATTACTGAAATCAAATACAGAAGTTCTCTGCATTTCCTGAAATTATTTCCGTTATGTTGATATGCATTTTAACAGTTGTTTTCTGAAACCAGATACCTATTTTCCTCACCGAACCCAAAGGAGTAATAGAACTGTGGGCAACGTAGGGGGAGAGACGCTTGACATGGAGTCACATGAACCATGTAGTATTATCTGCCCACATTCAAGCTACAGGGAGAAAGTTGTATCTAGCTGTGAACCCCCCTTCTTCTTATGGCAAATCTTCCTGAATACTGTCACTGAAAACAACACCTCATCACAGTAGTCTATATTCTGTGTTTTAAGAAACCAAATTCTTTCATCAAATGTCATTTATTGTATGTGACAAAATTATGTCAAGTCAGTGACATTTCTCTGGGTACTGCTGTAGGAGGCAACGTGATATAATGGTCAACACTTAAAAAACTCTGGAATTAGACCCTCTGGCCCTCTACTTCCTAGTCTTGTGAACATAGGAAAGTTGTAACATACCCGGGCCTCTCTTTCCTCAACAGTAAATAGGGGAAAGCTGTGTGACTTCAGGCTTACAGTTAACCTGTTCAAATTTTAGTTTCACTGAGAGAATTAGTAATAATAATAATAATGATAATAATACTGCCTAAGTTAGTTTTGAATATTAGATATAATTATAGAAATGTAAAAACCTAGAATAATGCATTAGTGTTAATTATACCCATTAACTGTTACTGATTATAATTATGACTAAAATACAAACAAGAATCAACCAATGAATGCATGAATAAGTGGAACAACAAATCGATGTTTCTTTCTCTGCCTCTAAAATCAATAAATTTTTAAAAATCCCAGTGACATTAAACCTTTAAACACTGTCACACTCCCATGTATTTAAAGGTCATACCCCAGCCACTCAAGGGTTTTCAAACTTTAACATGCCCTTTATCCTTCATGCTGCTAATACTCTAAAATATTCTTATCTCTTTGCTATAATAAGTCACTGCTATTGGTAGGGATAGCTTTCATCAATATTGCTCTAAAAAATGAGATCTCTCACAAACTTATGATATTTTTAAATGCTCTAGGTCGCAGTTAAGAAGTTTAATTCTTTGAATTTTTTAATGCAATCTATTGCTCCCTAGGAAATACCCTATTGTGCTTGGCCTGTGCTGAGAAGTTTGCCTGGGATAATCTTCACCTGCCACCACCTGACTTTCACCTAGCTCCTGCTGACTCTTCAGGTCTCAGATTACTTTACTTTCTGTGATACCTTTTCCAGTACTTCTCTTCCTCTATTGGCCAAGGGTTCGGTCCTTGAACTCCTAGAGAACCTTGCACTTCCTCCTAATAGCAGATACACACAATTTAGTAATTACCACTTTCCTTTTCTTTACACCTTTTTAGAAGGTAAACTCTTTTCTTTAAGATTTTATTTGTTTATTTTCAGAAATAGGGGAAAGAAAAGAGAAAGAGAGGGAGAGAAACACTAGTGTGTGAGAGAAACATTGATTGGTTGCCTCTCTCATGCCCCCAACCCAGGACCTGGCCGGGAACCCAGGCGTGTGGCCTGACCAGAATTGAACCCATGACCTTTCACTTCACAGGATGTTGATTGGATCCACAGCAGTCAGCGCTAGGATGTGAGCTCCTGAGGCTAGACTCCCGACTATGATGTTTATTGCACCATTCCCAGTACTGAGCTCCTGGGACATGGAAGATGCTCAATGAATACATACTACATGAGTGAAATATGTATTTCATCAAAATACATTATTAAAAGTATGAAAATACAAGCCATATTGTAAAAGGAGTAAATTTTCAGAAGTAATACTCTAGGAGATAATAAGAAAATTATATCTTTAGGGAACAAACATTAAAAATAAGATCCATTAATGTAACTATCAAAAATAATAGAAATTATGTTGTACCATTTGTTGTAAAATATTCCCATTTTGAGACATTCCCCAAGTAGCTCACAATTCCATAGTTATTACTTTGCCTAGCCATAAATTCAATTTTTAGCCAGTTTTGACTCCCAGCTGTGTTTGTTTCCAATACAGTTTTTGTTGTTGTTGTTCTTGTTCTTGTTCAATTTGGAATTTAGGAGAATTAATGTAGGTAATCTCAGAATTACCCACATTAGTTTCAAGGTATTCTGCAGCACATAATCTAAGTTGGTCCTGCATTTTATTTAAGGTCTAGACTCCTGATTTGACATTCTCCTACTATCAGTTGTTCACTAGTTAGGCTAGGTTGGTATATTAGTCTGGAACTAATTATAAAACACAGAAATTCATTGTCACTTGAAGAGGTAAAGCTTAACATAACAGTAGTTTAACCATAGTAGGAGAGTAACATTAAAGATGTAAGAGAACTGGAAAGGGTGTTCCAGACCTGGGTGAGAATACATAAGGAAAGGCAACTTGGATGGGTCCCCTCCCAACAGCTGGGGCTCAGACCTCATTGAAAAGCTGTGGTCTTAATCAGCTGGGTGGCAGGCAAGATGGCTGGGTTTCCCAGGCCAGAGCTGGTCCAAAGCTGGCCTCTGGCTGCAGTCAGGCAGGTGCTGGTAGGCAGGCATGGAGGAGACAGCTGCAAGGGGGCTGATTGCTGACAGTGGCATGTATTCTGGAATGCAAGGTGGCTGTGTTGGGAGGACTGCAGGAAACAACCCTCCCAGCACAGAACTAACACTGATGAGCAGGAAGGAACTCTGCAGGGTATGGGGTGAGGGGGCGTGGACAGGAGATGTCACTGCCAGCAACAGACTAAAGCTGGCAGTGGTCACTGGGCCACACCCTGGGCTGCAAGGTCACTGAGGGACTGATCACTCTGGGCGCATAGCTGGGGCTGAATGTCACTGAATGTGTACGCACACACAGACAAAAACACACACAAACACCACTGGTGGATTATGCAGCAGTAGCAAAAAGACTTACCTCCAGAACTAGAGGCCAGTTCTTCTCCAGTGTCCGTCATCGCCCTCTATTGACAAAATTAAGATCATGCTCACTGCAAAGGGCAACTGCTTAAGAGTCCAGGTCATTGTGGTGGAGCAGGTACCAGGGAGTAAATTTGATGCTCAGGGGCATCAGACCTGACAAATGGCCCAGACTACTGCTGTAGCTAGTCAGCTGCCATATGAATTCTCCCCCATACACTTGAACTCCTGTAAAAAATTAGACAATGCTAAATTATACTAGGCCATAATGCAGTAAGAAATAAACACCACTATTTCAGTGGTTTGTCAAAAATGAGATTTATTTCTTACTTTTCCTTATTTCTTCCTACTTGGAGAAAGGAGGCTCAGGAGCACAACCGTCCTCCAAGCTGAGCATCAGGGACTTAGGCTGCTTTCTCTTAGATCTCCAAGACCTACATGTGCTTTAAAAAAATAATTGTCTAATTGTGGAGAAAGACAGTAAGAGGGTGACTATATTTTTAAGTGCTTTAGTGGAAGTGACACATCTCTTCCTTTGATGTTGTGTTGCAAGAATTTATCACGTGATCACACCTAGATATCTTGGGGTTGGGAAATATAAGGAGTATATGCATATTTGGTGAGCCCCAATGGGCTCTATCACAATGTGTCAAATATATAAACACGAGTTACTTTTGATGTTCCATAGGACACAATAAATCAATGGAGTATGATAAGGACTGAGAGCCCTGAGTGCAAGGACGTGCTTGGTTCCGGGGATCCTATGACATGCAGACTGTTGTTCAGCAGAAGGCCCCGGTGTTGTTTTCTGAATTCCACTTGAGGGTTTCGAACTGTCATTCATTGCAAATCATTTTTCAGGGGTGTGTCATTAAATGAAGGCTTAGTCATTTGTCGCCAAGAAAAAAACAAATGGGAGTTAGCCTTTTCTGCTTAAATAAGATGACAATAGGAAGTAATTTGTGGAAATTGCAAAAGCAAAAAAGGAATGCATTTAAAGTCAGCTATATTTTTATGTAATACACATTCATTTCAAAATGTTTTCTAATAAAGGCATTTGCAAGCAGGGAGCTGCTAATAAGAAACAAATTAAAACAAAATATAGAAAGATGCCTTTATATTCTGAGTTAGCTGTGTAATTAACCCCAGGGTGAGCCTCACTACTACTGCCTTTTGCTCCACAGATTCACCAATTCACACATTTGGACAGAAGGCTGAAAGCATTCAGCAGACTTATTGCTCAGTGGCAGAAATACACAGACCCTTGCTCTAAAATCCCTGAGGTACCCAAGTTACAGTGGGAGAGCATCTTAAGATATTTGTCTAAAAAATATAAAAGTCAACAAAATAAATATATCTGGAAAAATAACTAGGAAAAATGCACCAAATGTCAATATTGCTTAAAGCATGGAGAAATTATGGGTGATTTTCTTCCCTTTCTTTTTTTTTAAGATTTTATTTATCTATTTTTAGAGAGAAGGGAAGGAAAGGAAAAATAGAGGGAGAGAAACATCAGTGTGTGTTTGCCTCTCATCCCCTACTGGGGACCTGGCCTTCAACCCAGGCATGTGCCTTGAGTGGGAATGGAGCCAGTGACCCTTTGATTCGCAGACCAACGCTCAGTCCACTGAGTCACACCAGCCAGGGCTTTTTCCTCTTCTTGATTGCATTTTTTTCATATTTTCAGAATGTACTTGTTTGTACTTTTTGTATTTTACAATAAATGTGTATTATTTTATA
Source organism: Tonatia bakeri (assembly GCA_004024845.1). Taxonomy (NCBI): domain Eukaryota; kingdom Metazoa; phylum Chordata; class Mammalia; order Chiroptera; family Phyllostomidae; genus Tonatia; species Tonatia bakeri. The sequence goes on along the minus strand of PVIA01000486.1, from coordinate 169,447 downwards.
ATTGGAAAAAAGATGATAAAAGCTTATGTAGGTAGCTGTGACATAATGTACTTCTATGTGTTATGAATGTATCAAACATTAAGAAGTCTGACCTAAAATTAAGAGCAGCATGCTCTGGTACTGTTTGCATGGTGGTATAAAGATATGTCTGAAATCAATAATACTGCCTTGGATAATTAAAAAAAAATAGTTAAAATGTAAAATTTACTAAATAATATGTCATATGAATACCTAATTCCATTAAAAGTATATATTCAGATTAATTTGATCTGTATGTATATGGGGAGGGCAACATTTTAAAATACTGGAATATTTCATAAATATGGTATTTCCACTTATTTCTGAAATTTTTATTCTTTAATGAAGTTTCGTAATACCCTCTAAAAATTTCTTTTCACTAACTTTTTAGGTTTATTCCAAGAATTTTCATAGTGTTAGTGATCATTGAAATGGATATTTTTTGAAAAGTATTATTACCTTTTCAAATTAGTTGTTTCCAATGTAACAGAGTGCTAATTACTTTTGTGTATTGAGCTTATATTATGCAATGCCGGATTCTCTTATTTTCAATAGTTACCTATAGAGTTTCTTAGATTCTCATTGTAGGTAGACATATTCTTGGAATAGAATGGTAATTATTTAATTTCTTTCTTTCCAACATTTATCTCACTCATTTCTCCTTGTCTCATTGTGTTAGTTCTTCAAGAGTAATGTAAAAGTGACACTGATTATGGTTTTCTGGTGTCTTGGTTTCATGGGCATGCTTTCATAGTTTGATTTTTAACTATAAAAATTTTGCAGCAGTTTGGTCTATATTCTTTATGAGTTTAAAAATTTTACCTTCTGTGACTATTTTGCTAAGAGTTTTGTGCAAGATCAAGTGTTATATTTTATCTAATTCCTTCTCTGCATTTTGATATATTCATTTGATTAAAATAAATCTAGGAAACCCTAGAATGAAACTCAATTTGGTTGTTGTATATTCTTTTGAAATATATGACTAAATTTGGTTTACTAATTATTTATGATGTTTATTTTTATGTAAAATTGGCCTAAAATGGTTCAATCTTTTTTATGTAGTTTTGGTGTAAAGGATATATTAATATAAAGTAGTTTTGTATCTTACTTTTCTTTACTCGGGAACAGTTGCATCTGGGATATCTATTCTTTTAGGGTTTGGTAAACTAACCTATAAATCACTTGGATATAGAGTTTATTTTGTAGGTATATTCTTGAGTTCTGGTTTTACATTGATAATGGTGATTGTCTAATTAAGAAATTGGCAAGTTAAGGCTTGGAAGCCACATCTAGTTCACTGACTATTTGAAAATGACATGTACTGGTAAAAAGCCACACTTACATTTTTGTGTTATCCATGGCTGCTCCCCACCACAGCAACAGAGTCGAGTAGCTGGGACAGAACGTATCACCTGAAAGGCTAAAATACTTATTATCTTGCGCTTTATAGGGTTTTCCCATCTTCAGTCTAATTGACTCTTAAATTTATGGATGTTATTTTGTTTGTAAAGTTGTCTGATTATTTGGAATTTCAGATACATTAGCAAAAAATCAAATTATTTTATGTGTTTATGATATATTATTTATAGTGTTTTCCTGCTAATTCCTTGTGTTGTCCTAAGTATTACATATGATCAATTTTGCTTATTCTTTTTAACTGTAAATTGCTTAGAAGTTTTGTTAGTTGTATTTTTTTAATAATTCAGAAATATTTGGTCTATCTGAAACCTGGCAAAAGTGCAATTTTTTCCATAAGGGATTACTTATTTTGATATTTTCACTAAGATCAATGCTATGTGGTATAGTTAAAAGAGGGCAAATAGACAGACTTAGACTTGAATTACTAATAACCATTTACTTTGCAATGTGACTCAATGGTAAAATTAATTTAACCATTCCGAATCCTAGTTTTCTTCTCTGTGTTACAAGAATGGCATTATTTAACCAGTAGGCTGTTTCAACCATAACAGGATGTGCTTTACCTTTAGCCTGGCCCAGGGGAAACATTAAACTGATGCATTAAGTCCCACCCAAGGAAAAAATGTCTCTTCCTTCATCGCTTTCAACCATCATCTAGAGTTCCAGAAACCAATTCTCCAGGGAAGGGATTAGCAACAGATGTCAAAGTGTACTTTGCTGCTGGAAAGTGTCAGATAATTTAGTCAGGGAGCTACTAGGTGAAGTATAGAGGGAAAAAAAGGCATCCGGTTTTCTGGATAGTCCAGCTGGCACCATGTCGACTGCCATCAAAGAGAAGTCCTCAATGGAAGCCCCTAGAAAACACAATTAATGTAATTTCCTAGGTGCAGGTGTGTGAGATACCTCCTCACACTGATTCTAAGCTCCTTGACATTGGCAATGGATGGTGTGTTTTGGAGCAGAAGTTAGTGATCCCTGGAAGGTGTTTCATTTCCTTTCCACAAGATTCTTCTATATCTACATGTTTCAGCTAATTCTTGACCTATCTCCATTTCTCACTTGATAGCTCCTGGAAGGATGGATTCTCTTTCATTTACCACTGTAGCCTAATTTTTATATTGCATAAACACTCCCTTGAGACTGAGGGGTTTGTAATCCAAAGCCAAATATAAACCCTTGTTTATTTGTTTCTGTGATCTCATGCGTCATCCTTTCCATGGATCGTGGATCTCAAATGACTACCTGGCTCCGTGAAAATGTGGCCTGAAGGTACAAGTAGCTGCGAATAGAAATCTCATCAACCAGTATTTCAACAGTAATTTACCTTGTGAGGACTAAAGGAGGCGTTGAAGGTACAATGGTTAGCACAGTACTTACCACAGCGCAAGTCCCAGTGCAACAGCAGTTTCCCGCTCTAAAACTCGTCTCACCTGATGTCTTTGACTTCACATTTTGCATCCCCACTTAAGGATCTGCTTATTGTCTCTTGCCTCAGCCACATGATGTTTAACTCCATTCCATCTGCCAGCTCACCCTCAATTTTTAAGCCAAGGAAGATGAATTAAATGCATTTATACATGAGCAGGATGTGGTGAGGATAATATAGACACATTATTCTTACTAGATTTAGGCAGAAGGTTGTTCTGTGTTTATTGTCTTTGATTGTAGTAATCAGGAAAGCCACAATTGTTGACAAACTGCGTTAACTGTGAGATGCTTGATTCAAGAAAATAATGAACGGTGTAAACAAAAACTAGAATTAAATACTCGGCAACATAATTTGAAAATTATCAGAAGGAAGGAAGCCAGGAAGATTTTTGGTTTCCCATGAGGCGTGCATTTGCCAGCCTGAGGAAATATGTACTGTTGGTGTGATGAAGTTATGCTTATGCTCAGGAAAACCGGCTCGTTAGTCTTCATCACGTAGCATTATCTCCTGGGGGTGGGGAGCTGCTGACTCTCAGGTCTGGGCTTCCTGGTTGCCACTAACAAAAAGAAGGGAAAATAACTCAATCTCACCAGACATCTGTAAAAGGGAATGAAAGCAGCAATTTCATCACAGGTTTCTTCTGAGAATTAAGTGAAATAATCCACTAAAGAACCTGGGCACAGCCATTGACACATTTATCTGAGGCGTTTAGACCATTTCCCTTTAATGTGCATATTTGATATGGCTATATTTACATCTATCATCCTGCTGTTTCCTTCCATTTCTTCCACCTGTTATTTGTTTATATTATTCTCTTTCCAGCCTTCTGTTGGATTAATTCAGGATTTTTATGATTTTGTTTTACTCCTTCTAGGCTTGTTAGCTATAATTTTTTGTTTTGCTATTTTTTTGGTTGCTTTAGAATTTAGAGTACATGTCCATAACTTCTCACAGTCTACTTCAAGTGCCGTTATACCAGCCACTTCACATGGAGAAGAACCTTACCCCAGTGAACCTGCACGTCTCTGCTCTGTCATGTCTTTTACTTTTTCATGTTATAAAGTCTATACTATATTGTATTTTTGTTTTTAATGCTAATTTATCTTTTAAAGTGGTTTAAATAATGAGTGGTTCTTTAAATTTACTTACTTAAGTATTTCCAGTACTCTTCATTCCTTTGAGACTCAGATTTCCATCTATTGTCATTTCCTTCAGCCCGAAGGACTTCCCTTAACATTTCTTGTAGTGTTCATCTGCTTGATAAATACATTCTGCTATAAAAATGTCTTTAGTTTTTCTATTTGGACAAATATTTTCACTCAATGTAGAATTCTAGTTTGACAGATTTTGCTTTCAGTGCTTTAAAAATGTTACACTCTCTTTTTGTTTGTATTGTTTCTGATGAGAAATGTGCAGTTACTCTTATGTTTTTCTTCTATATACAATACTTCTTTTTCTCTGACTGCTTTTAAGATGAAGTATTATTTGTTTCGAGCAACTGATTAGGATGTGCCTTGGTGTAATTTTCTTGATGTTTCTTGTACTTGGAGTTTATTGAGCTTCTTGGGTGTGGGAATTTGTAGTTTTCTATAAATTTGGAAAATATTTAGCAATTCTTTAACCAATTTCTATTTACCCTTTCTCCCCTCCTCCTGTAGTTGCCCCATAGTTCACTGTTGATCTGTTTACTTTTCGTTGTTGTTCTAACTTATTTTTGAAATTTTTTTATTGTTGTTCAGTTACAGTTGTGGCCTTTATCCTCCCATTACTCTCCCCTGCCCTGCCCACCTCCCTCCTCCCACGTTCAGTCCTTCCCTTCCTCCTGCCCCCATTGTCCTTGTCCGCAGGTCCTTTATAATTGTTCCTTGACTTGACCCTTCCCCTTTTCAACCCTGTTATCTTCCTGTCTCCTCCCCTCTGGTCACTGTCAGTTTGTTTTTTTTATTTCCATGTCTGTGGTTCTGTTTTGCTCAATGGTTTGTTTTGTTGATTAAGTTCCACTTATAGGTGAGATCATATGGTATTAGACCTGTATATTTCTTTTGATTTTTTTCCCTCTTTGTTTCATTTTGGAGAGTTGCAATGTTTTTTTGTTTTGTTTTGTTTTTTTACTGATCTTTTCTTCTACAATGTTAAACATCTAATTAATTGTACTCATTGTGTTTTTTATATGATACACTGTGTTTTAATCTCTAACATTTTGATTTTGGTCTTTTTACTTAGCTTACTTATATCCACTTAACTTGTTCAACATGTGAAATATAGAAGGAGTAACTTTTTCAGTGTGCTTGTTTTTAATTCTAGCATCTTCTGTATCAGTTCCAGGGTATTTCAGTGTGTGAGTTTTCTTCTTATTGTGGGTCATTTTTTTTTTTTTTTTTTTGCATTTTGTTGCATACCTAGTAACTTTGAACAGGATGGCAATTATTGTATTTTATCTGGTTGGGTGCTGAATCTTTTTGTATTCCTATCAATATGCTTCAGTTTTTTCTGGACTTCAATTAAGTTACTTGGAAAAATTTTAATCCTTTTTGGTTTTGCTTTTAAGATTGTTAGGCAGGACCAAAGTCACAAGTAGTGAGAGTCTGATTATTCCCTACTACTGAGTCAAGGCTCTTCTGACTATTGTGCCCACTGTCAATCAATGATGAGGTTTTTCACTCTGACTGGTTGAAATAGGTATTTCCAGCTTTCTGTGAGTGCTAAGTACTGGGTGATTCTTCCCTGAGCCACTGGTAGCTATGTGCTCTCCTTACTCTGCTAAAAACTCAAGGAGGACCTTCTTTGTGTTCCTGGAGTTTTGTCCACACAGTTCTCTTCAGTACTCAGCCATACAAGCCCTAGGCCTTTAGTCACCTGAAACTTTCTGCCCTGTCTCAGCAGCTCAGTCCATGGGCTCTGCCTCAGTGTCCTTCCTTGCACTGTGCGAAAGAATTACCGCCCCGGCCATCCCACGGTATTCATCTTGGCTGCGGATGTTCATTAAGCATGGGTAATACACAGAATCTATCATAATTCTGTGGGAATAATAGAGAACATGGCCACCCCCTCCTGTGGGGAGCACCCTGAACCTTTACCCCAGTGGGTTTTTATTGAGAAAGTAGACACAGTTTGTGGATTCACAGGCTGGCAGAAGGGATCAAAGGGAACAGGTAACTTACAAAGACGCTAACAGAATCCCTATTGTGATTCCGGGCAGAAATTGGAGTTTTATCATATGAAAGGCCTACATGGCTTAAAGGGCTAGTTTTGGTTTCCTGTCTGTGCCTTTAAATTGTAAGTTAGTAACATCCTCCAGCAAACAGATCTCACAGGATCTTGCATATTCTATGTCCTAGGCCTGATTACCCCGGGGGTCCACCATCTCCAGTCTGAGCTGCCCCTTTGGCTGTTTGCTTAGCCCTGAGAAGGGCAGGAGACAGAGGCAGCCAGGAGACTTGGATTTCTCACATCTAAGTACAAAGACTCAGGCTCAGAGGGGGCAGGGGTTGATGTCGAACACCCCTTCCTTTCCACAGCCCCTTCATTTCCACAGCCTCGTGAGTCTTATTCCAGAGGTCTTTATGTGATCAGAACCTGTCTTAGGTCGCTCCTTCCTTGAGGAGTCTTACCCGTCATTGGTAACTGATCAAGCATTAAAGGCCAGGCACAGAACAGGTAGTGTTCATGCCAGGGGAATAAGGTTTTGTCTCCTTAGTGGCTCCTGGTCCGGAGGTCTCTCACTCAGCCTAAGTCACAGGGGATCACAGCTTCCTGAGACCAGGAAGCACTTCCCCAACAGCACTGCAGCCTGGAAACTCAAAATGCAGTAAGCTGAGATAATGATAGAGCTCAACCCATTTGTTGGTGATTTCTCAGGACTCACTGTCCAATATTGCCTGATATCCAGTGTCTTGAAAACAATTGTTTTATAAATTTTACCTGTATTTTTTTTTATCATTTCAAGTGGAACAGTTACTCTACATTGACCAAAGCAGAAACTTTCATGTGGCATTTCTGATTTCTTAATAGCAATATATCAGAGTAAAATTCAATTGTTTCTATTTTCACTACTTTTATGACTTTCAACATCAATAGTTTTTCATTTTTACTGAAATCAGGTAATTTAATTCTAATGTATGTGACAGAACAACCACATCTATAGATATTTAAAGAAATGATATCAAATCCTACATGTATTTTTACACACAAACACACACACACACATAAATTAAAGGTAACTTTAACACAAAACTGTAGGTAAAGAAACACTGCTCATAAGAATAAAACATTAAATACTGGAATAACTTTATTAAATAAAGTTAAAGGAATATCAACAAAAAAATTAAAAAGAGCACTTAAATATTTTCTAGAGTCTATAAATATGAGCCTCTCATTCTCTTTTGTTGCATTTTATTTATAATGATAAAATCCATATGTAGGTCTTCCTTGCTTTTGTAAAAACACACACTGTAATCTAACCAAAGGAATATCATAATCTGATTTCTCATCTGGGATCTTCTTAATTTATTAAAACATTACTGATTATAGTCTGTTTATACTATTATTTTTAATGCATAGAGACAAAAATAAAGATAATTATAAGTTGATTTTGGAGGAAAAGATGTAATTGCTCTTTATTGCCTGGACGTATAAATAGTTCAGTGAGGACAAGAGGTGCTAATTTGCACTTGAGGCATACAATGATTGATGTCTATGGCATGTAGCCTCTACGGGATCTGGGCACCAACCAGAGATAGAAATGCTATCAGGTCAATGGGCAGGATGCTGCAGTTGAAACTGGGTGTCAGTGAGCATGAAGCTTCCTTTATACTCCTAGCATAGCTCCTGAAAGTGTGGTCTGGCCCATGAATCACTAAAATTATGGTGTTTAAAGACTCTTTGTAGAAAATTTTACTGAGTAGATAGTTCTCAACATATAAATAGGCTAAACAACACAAAATAGCTAATTTGTAAATAATTGTTTTCAGATTAGTAAATAATTTTTATTAAGCAAATATTTCATATAACAATTTCTTCAATATTAATCACAGAAAGCTAGTTCAATCATACATATTTTTAATACATAGGTCAATGGAAGTATTTTAAATACATGTAACCACCATTCCTAATGTCATTGATATGGAAAATGCACATCAATAAACAATTAAGGATATCAAACTTTACCTTTCTGTATAACTCTATTAGAATAGATCTCTAAAATATACAAAGAATTCATACAAGTCAACACCAGGAAGATAAACAATCCAATTAAAGAATGAGCAAAGGACCTGAATAGACAATTCTCCAAGGAGGACATACAGAGGGCCCAGAGACATATGAAAGGATGCTCAGTATCACTAGCCATCAGAAAGGTACAAGTTAAAACCACCTCACACCTGTCAAAACAGCCATCATTAATAAATCAACAAATAAGTGCTGGTGAGGATGTAGAGAAAAGCGAACCCTAGTGCACTGTTGGTAGGAATGCAGCTGGTACAGCCACTGTGGAAAAACAGTATGGAATTTCCTCAGAAAATTAAAGATGGAACTGCCTTTCAATCCAGTGATTCCACTGCTGGGATTATACCCTAAGAATTGTGAAACACCAGTTCAAAAGAACCTATGTACCTCAAGGTTCACAGCAGCACAATATACAATAGCCAGGTGCTGGAAACAGCCTAAGTGCCCATCAGTAAAGGAGTGGATCAAAAAACTGTGGTTCATTTATGCAATGGAATACTACACAGTGGAAAGAAAGAAGGAGCTCCTACCCTTTCTAACAGCATGTATGGAACTGGAGAGCATTATGCTAAGTGAAATAAGCCAGGCAGTGAAAGACAGATACCATATGATCTCACCTATAAGAAGAACCTAATGAACAAAACAAACAAACAAAAAAAAAACAAGCAAAATAGAACCAGAGGCATGGAAACAAGGAACAGACTGACAGCCACCAGAGGGGGAGGGGGAAGGGAAAAAGAGGGGGAAGAAGATGAAGGGTCTAGTAAAGGAACATATGTGAATGACCCATGGACTTGGACAATGGGGTGGGGATTGACTGTGGGAGCAGGGAGTGGGACAGGGGAAAAGTGGTGAGGGGAAGGTGAGGACAACTGTAATAGAACAACAATAAACAAACAAACAAACAAATAAAAGGTAAGAATTGCCATAGTTCTTGGATTGGAGGTGAGCATTGCAAAGGGAATAGCCATTCTGAGGGAATTACTCACTTATTCAATGGATACATATTCTAAAGAGGTATTTGTATAAAAGCATTATTGTTTACCTACTCCCAAATATATCAAATTGAAGAATAAAACAGAGATATAAGTCAGGGATACCAGGCAAGAAATGTTCCCTTCCCTTCATGTCCTATTTTTGTTAAGTGGAGTCTTTGCTTCTATGTTGTTTTAAAGCAAAAAGATGGATTGGAAAATATCTTTGATTAGCTCATGAAAAAGAATAAGGGTTATTGTTATTATCACTACTTGCTTGTAAATTGAAATATAGATAGCTCAATATTTTGTTCTTTTTTAAATGTATTACATTATTTGAAATACCTAATATAACCTAAAATTTGTTGCATTAGTTACAGTTTTAAGTCACCTTCACATATAGTGTCTCATTTGATCTTTAAAACTCAATGTTTGAGAAATGGAAAAGCTGATTATTATATATATTCTATTACTCATAAATAGCAGAAAATATAGCCACTGGAAATTTACTTAGCTACTAAGTGTTCAAAGCATCAAAAATATGAAATTGGAGCAATTGCAGTTTATTTTGTCACAGACACACACTTGCTTTATATATTAAAAAGCACTGAGCCTTAAATACCTATCTAACTCTTTAGAGCTTTTACAATATATTATTGTCTGTGGTTTATTTATTCTGCCATATTTATTTAACATAATGTGTAGCAGTGAAGCTTTTTAAGACTTTCTTTGAAATGAAAGAATTCACAAGCCCCAAATATAAAATAAGATTTTGGATTATAATGGAAATAATAGTTTTTGCTTCTTCCTGTTCCCTTCAGTAACTGAAAACTTGCATTTTTAAGGTATTTTAAGAATTGACTTACTATCTCTTTTTAAATATATTTTTTCATACAATGTTTCTTAGAATTTATTTTGCATTGCATTTCCTCCATTCCTTTCTTTTTTACCCCTTTTTCTTTGTGTTTGCCTTCAATTCCAGTGGATATTGTTTTCTGATCATTTCAGGCCCCTCTAAAGAGGATCTGTCACCTAGATGCCTTTTCCTGTCAATGGCAAATAAACCCGATAAACCTGAGCTCGTGTTCCAACCTAACCTAAGAATCCCACTGAAATTAAAGCCATAGATCAGGTTCTGTCATATATACATTTATGGCATTCTAATTTTTGTATAATATATAACATTTATATATTTATAATATATTTATCTGTTATATATATAAACTCTGAATAAATAAAATCAGTCTGCAGACAAGCTTAAAGATATTAAATGCAAGCCTTCTAACAAGCTAGAGAGAAATGCTATGATGTGTAAGCTCCTCTCTTTTGTGTAAAAAGATTATCTGACCAGGCAAGCTACTTAGGCTATGTGTGTAAAGTCAATGGGGAGAAAAGTGTTTTAAAAATGCAACTTAAAAAAATGGCCAGTGGGGAATAACTTGACTATTTGCATTCCTGGGGGTGAAACAAAATGATTGGGAGGTGCTACCATTTCCACAGGCAAGGAGAAGGTAAAACTGCCTACCTCTGGTTAAATTCTATTACCACTGGCCAAGGCAAGGCTTGGTTATTACTGCACTGAAAACAGAGCAGGATTGAATCTTTGTGATGTGTTTTACTGTGATTTGCATTTTTCTGCATAGTAATTCATAGGCTTTAATAAAACATTGATTTACATGCGTTACAAAGTGCATCATCTCTCAGGCTTTAAATTAAACATTTCTGCAGTGTGTGTGTGTGGGTGGAAGTAAAGGTGGGGTAGAGATTCGTTTGAGTCTCTCCCCTAGGGAAAAAGACTTTCCTCCCCCATCTGGCCTCTTTAAATGCAAAACCCTAGTGAGCATTTGTTATTGTGAGTAGTTTGTCACTCTCTAATTTCTGTTAAGTTTCATAAGACCTGACACATTTGCATTTATAGGGCTGTTAGATAATGTTTATCACTTTTGATCTGCAAAGTGCTTTATAAATATTAACTAGACAAAGTTACTAGCACACCTATTAGGCAGAGAAGTATTGGTGGTTGTTTTTATCTTACTTGGTTTACCTTATTGGGGAATTTGTGAGACTACTGAATGTTTTTTTAATATATTTTATTGATTATACTATTACAGTTGTCCTATTTCCCCCCTTCACTCCCCTCCACCCTGTACACCCTTTCCCACCCACATTCCCCCCTTTTAGTTCATGTGTCATAAGTTCTTTAGCTTCTACATTTCTCATACTATTTTGCCCTCCCCCTGTCTATTTTCTACCTACCATCTATGCTACTTATTCTCTGTACCTTTACCCCCTCTCTCCCCCTCCCACTCCCCTGTTGATAACCCTCCATGTGAGCTCCATTTCTGTGGTTCTGTTCCTGTTCTAGTTGTTTGCTTAGTTTCTTTTGGTTTTGTTTTAGGTGTGGTTGTTAATAATTGTGAGTTTGCTGTCATTTTTTTTTACCTGGTGCTTTTCTTTACTGACAGGAGTTGCAGCTTTTCTGGGATATGAACATGGAGGCCTGTGATTCATTACTTACCATGTGTAGCCTTGAAGAGTTGTTGAATTTTTGCACCTGCACATTGTTTTCTTCCTTAGATTGTAACCTTCATTGCAATAAGAGCCATGGTTTATATTTATTTTTTCTTTTACGCATTAGCTCATCTAGTACTGCCTTTGTTAATTCTTTCATGCATTCCAAAAATAGTGAGTTACCACTCTCTCGTAGGTGTTGTATTAAACTCTGAGAACATACAGATGATGAACAGCTAAGTTCTACTCTCTGAAAGGATGTCGGCAGGTTTGATGTAGAAAGTAGACTGCACCATCAGAAGAGTTTGAAAACATTGGATGAAGGAACCACCTAGTAAATATAGACAGGGTTAAGAGAACTAAACAGTATCGGTGGAGATCCAGGAACAGTCACAGATATTACCTACCCCTAGGCTTTGAGGGGTCAGAGCTGAAGCCATGGAATTGGGATCTCTCCAAGAGATGTGATGTTAGAGAATGAAACCATTTCCAGGACTGTGGATAAATAAAGGAGTGGGGAAAAGAAGTACTTCAAACTCCCTACCCTTCTGTGTCCTCCCAGAGCCTGGTAAAAGCTAGCTGAAGATGAGAGGTAAAGGAGCCTGAGTAACACGGCACATGAAGGTCAAAGCAGAGAAGAGAAGGGAGGTGTACAGAGGCAAGAATCTTACCAAGTAAGGACTGACCTAGGTGAACTTCCATATGCATAAAAATTTGCATATGTGTATATATATTGGGGAAAAAGCACAAATACATTTCTGTGTTTCTGTGTTTACAGCAGGAGTGGGCAATGTTGTTCTGTCTGTAAACATTGGGAAGGCACTAAAGAGAATATGAGCTTTTCCCTGCACTTTGAAGGTAAAGTACTTGGACTGTGACGCCTTAGCATTGTCCCATTTGTATGAAAAGGCACAAAAGGAAGCAGAACCTCCCTTCTACTGTTTGGTAGTCATTAAATTGCATTTGACTCGTCTTTCAGATGTTTAGCATCACTGGCAATTGGCGTTGATCCAGACAACCTCTATTCTGAGCACTTATTAAGCTGTTGATATTTTTAAAAATACTAACAGCTGATTAAAATTACTTCCTTGGAGTGTTATCCTTTTTTCAACTATTTAATTTTTTTTCTTTAAAAATATTCTAAATAACGTGGAGGAAATGTAACTACCATGGAAGTGAGGATGTTGTAATTGTTTATCCAGGAGTATTATCTAAGATGCATCATCTACAAGTACTTCCTTATCACATTTTCGTTTCTTTCAATTAAAAAATATCCAACAAATAGATAAAAGATAGCTACTTTTACCTAAGAAGTTTCTATATAAGCATATATTTCTATATATCTCTCAATCATAAAAAGATGGGAGTAAAAGACAGAAAACTATACTTGAACAACAATCAAATAAAATAAATAAATAAATATTCATGTATAGGTACTAAAAAATCATACTTTTTTTCTCTAACTTTGAGGCTTTAATTTCTTTATTTTTCTTTAAAAGTAGCAATAGGAAAGAAATTGATTCCTCAGCTTTTTCCATTGTTATCCCTGGAGTTATTTTCATATAGATCAAGATGACTGATTCTCCGCAGCCAGCCTGCTCCAGTGGGCAAACACAAAGTGACGCAGGTCCGGGCAGACCTGCGTGCCAGGTGCTCCTCTGCAAGTTATGGATTTGCCCTATTCGTTATCCAAATGTGCGCCCGGGACTTTTACTTAATACTGGAACTGGTTTTTGCTGCTGGGTGGCAATAAATGTTTCCCAAATAGCGATTACAGTTTGGACTATAGCCCTTAACATATGCTTTTTTACCTCAGTCCTGGTGACGTTCTTTTTTACGGAGGAAAGTCTATCTAACATTTCCTGTGCAAGTGGATGTGTAGTTCTGGAAACTGTTTAGCTTGTGTCATGTCTAGACCTGAATACTGCTGGGCGTCACTGGACTATTACTGCAGGCAGTTATATTTACAGCGTTTGTTTGAAGGTATATTTGAAGGTCTATCTTGAATGAACTGGACACCTATTGATATTTTACTTTAGAGCTCAGCAGCTGTTTCTAATCATTTCATGCTTCAGATTGTTCAAGACAAGGATGAGCTTCCCAGTCAATAGAGTGAAGTTATTAGTCCCATCAGATTGCATAGTCCATAAACTTTGAAAAATGCAAATATTTAAGATACAGCCTAGCACTTTATAAACTATCTTATCAGGACTCAATAGTAGATTGGAATGTGCAACCAACTCAAAATCCATTATGAAAAGTATTGTAAATATATCACACTAGCTAGGGAGGAATACATGTACCTAGTTACCATTAGTGACTATACAGAAGGGGTATCTACCATTTGAGAAGTAAGCATCTCTCCTGCACTCCCCTGACCCTGCTCCCCAAATGTAAGTATTATTCTCAGTTTCTTTCATAACTTTTATTTAAAAACATGAATATACCTACATAGGTTGTTTTTAGCAAAGGAGAATTTTATTAAATTGACACTGATTTTTATAGTGCTTTTTCCCTTTAATTATTTACCTTGGAGATATATCAGTATATGCATGTATCATAATTTATTTAGTCATCCTTCCAATGATGAACATTTCCTTTTATTTGCAATATTATTGTTAATAAAACAATGATAAAATAAACATATTTGTGTACATGTATATTTGTGTGTATATTATGCATGTATATATACATATGTATGAATGTATATATACACATGGGCATACAATGCCATGCACATGTATACACACACATACACACATGTAGGGAAACTTTTACCAGTGCGTGTGTGTGTGTGTGTAAAAGTAAATCATTAGAAGGGAAAATCCTCCATCAAATGTATCTCCATTTTACAGTTTGGTGGCTATGGTTAGGTTACCCTACAAAAATACTACAATTTATACTACCACAAACTGCATACAAATGCTTATTTCCTCCATAAAGTCTTGTTATTATGAAACTTTTAATTGCCAATCAAACACATGTAAGTAGTTATTTTGCATTTATTTTGATTTGTATTTGCTTACTTTTAGTGAATTATTCTCATTCATTCATAAGGATATATGAATCTTGTGCCTTATCATATGTCTCACATATCCATAAACATCTCTCTCCCACATTTTAAATTCTAATTTGTTGTTACTAAACCTTAGACAAAGGAAAATAAATATTCTCTGGCTGTTTTTGGAAATTATAACAAAAAAATAATTACTTTTATAGGTAATTATAGTGGAATTTTGTGCAGTTCTGTAAAAAGAAAAATAATGTGGAATGGGGAATCCGTGTTCAGATTCCACTTACTAACTATATGACATTAAGTAAATAACTAAATTTTCCTTGTTTGTAAATGATATGATAATGAACTTAATTTAGAGCATTGTTATGAGTCACAAATGAAATGATGGGTGAGGAAGACATTTATGTGCTATAGTACTCTTCATAAACTTTGATTGTTATTACATAGAAACAAGTTATTAAATGGGAATTTAGTTCCTTCCTTCCTTCCTTCTTTCTTTTCTTTCTTTCCCTCCCTCCCTCCCTCCCTCTTTTCCTTTCCTTCCTTTCTCCTCACCCAAGGATATGTTTACTGATTTTAGAGAGAGAGGGGAAGAAGGGGAGAGAGAGAGAAAAAAAAAGAAAAACATTAATGTGAGAGAGAAACATCTATCAGTTGTTTCCCGTACTCACCTGATCCAGGATCAAACCTGCAGTCTAGCTATGTGCTCTGATCTGGAATTAAACCTGCAAACCTTTGGTGCGTGGGGATGCTCCAACCATTGGAGCCACTTGGTCAGGATAGGAATCTAGTACTTTAGGAAAAAAATGTAGTTGGTAGAGTGGGGTTCTCTAGTCCTGAGTGGTGGTGGTTGGAGTAGCTCTTGATTAGTAAATCTCAAGGGGTACCCGGCCTGATGGAGCTAGTTAAGTGCGTCAGCACATCGTCCCTTGTTCTTTCATGATTCTGTGTATTGAAACTTACTTTAAAGGATGGGCTTGTTTGAAACATTGAAAGGTTAAGACATCCCCACAGTAGCTGGAATGGTAAAATTTACATGTAAAGGGAGTGATAATTCATTTGGTAAGATATTCTATTCCTTTTTAAGTTTTCCTTTTCTAGAAAACTTTGGTGTTTACTCATGGGGAAAGTAAACCTTTCTCTAGTCACATAATCAAGTCCACATATCCCACTCTAATTGATCTTCCCTAAATCCGATCCTCAGTGAAATTCATTCTTACTAACTCTTACTTATCCTTGTTCCTTACTCTTACCCCTAGTATATTAAAGAAAAACAAAAAATGTTGAATATATTTTTATTGATTTGTGTTTTCTGAATATTAGTGTTATCATTTAATTTGGAGAGTCCAGACAGCTACTAGATTCTTCTATTGTTAATTATTACTCAGCAATTTTGTTGACTAGTTTTGTACCAAGTTTAGTGCCAAAGGAACATCTAGCACTGATGTATTTACCCTCAGATAATAAAGTTAGCTTCAGACCTTCTAACCTCAGCTGAAGAGATTGCATTTCTGCAATTACATTAGGCTCCCCTGAAGCAGGTTAATTGAACTGCTGTGTACTATTTTGTCAAGATTTACCACTTTGTATAAATCTACCTGTGTCAGCTCTGTAGCACATTGTTCTGAAGAAAAATACTTGCCTCTAGAAAAATCCTAAACAAGTCTCCATAATTAAATAGAATGTAGAGACAGATTCTTCCAAGCCTCAGATTAAGTGGAAAAATGTCATTCTGTGGTTAGAAAGTTTCCAAGCTGCATTACTGAATTGTGGTTTCTGTTTAGGAGATCCATTGTTAGGTAGAGAAAAAGATCCCTACAAAATGTTTCTTTCCTTCAGCTCATGGAGGACGATGAGTTGGAGGGGTCTGAGCACTCTAATGGTCATAAGAGGTTTTTATTTGGAAATTCAAATATATACGATGGTCTTTTCTGTAAGAATGATAGTTATTTGCTTTTGTGCTATTACTTGATCAGTTCCAAGAAGAAGTTAGTGTGTGTGTGTGTGTGTGCGCGCGCATATATATATTATGCGTATATGAATTTATTATATAATTTACTTGTATAATACCATATATAGTATATATACATATATAAATTTATTATATAATTTATTGTTTATAGTTATATATAATTATAAAAATAATTTATATAATTTAAGCAGCTATAGCCAGAGTTCATCTTAAATAGTGGTTTAAAATAATATCTAACTAAGTATTTGGAGATAAAATGAAATTCTTATGCATGGATTGATAGAGGGCATAGTTTTAAATAAAAACCTGGTTCACAACTTGAATAGAATTTTGTGGATAGAGCAACAAAAGGAGGGTAGAGGAGGGTGAATAGACTTGCAGGAGGCTAGGGCCCAAGGAAGAAAGTGGATCATAAGAAATTCATACTCCGTAAAAGTTAGCCACTGTTTTATGACTGCAAAGGATTTCATGATTTTGCTATTCCCATCACCAAATGGTACAGTGAATGGCAATTTAGGAGTTCAGGGAAGAGAGGTAATATTTAATTGAAATGGACTAAAAATATTTTTTGGAGAAATTTGAGCTGGATATATGAGGAAATTAGGTGGGATTTGACTAGGTACAAAGGTGAGTTAAATTAATCATGAGAGCAAGAAACAACAAAATTGGTTTAAGAGACAGCAGGACAGGAGTGCTGGGATGTGAAATTACAAAGTGTTAGAATTTGGCTATGGGGGCCTGGCTTCCAGGTCGAAGCAATTTTGGCTTGATCTTACTGACCATATGAGTCTTTTAAGACTTGTTAGCAGGGGTCTGAAGTGATCAAAAGCAGGTTTTACAGTCATTGACGTGGGAGTACTTTATAGAATAGACAGGAATTGCTTATAGCTTCTTTTAAAAAACTCCGAAGCTCGTGCCTTCTGAAGAGTCATAATAATATTGCAAATGTAGTGTTTGAACTAGAGTTCAACTCTGCCTCTTTTAACCTCCTTAATTGTGCCAGACTAATAAGCTAAGACCTGAATTTTTGATGTTGAAGGAAAATATGGGGAAAGTGAGGGATTCCCTATTCATTTTATCCACATTCTGTCATAACCTAAGCGGTTAGGGAGAAAATACCTCTGTGTGTGACTCTGCAGTAGCATTGTGAATTTATATCTTTGCAACTGAATTTAAAATTTTATCATCCAGAGCAAAGTATTTGATACTTCATCTCTGCATACAATTTTATCAATTTCCAATACAAACCTACCTCCCTGGTCTTAAATTAGCCCATGTAGAATGAATCATGAACCACATGTTGTTATTTTGCAGTCTTAGTTTCAGAAACTAACTTTATCTGCCACATGAACTCATGAGCTATGTACATAACTTTTAAGAGAAAGATCACAACCCTATTTGATGGGGTGTAGGGAATATGATTTAAGTATTATATCTTTGATTTTGAAGATGTTAGAAACTGTTGCCTTTGGGAAGGACAGTTGAGGAGGCAAATGAGTACAGATGCAGTTTGGGGATTCTTGGAGGCAAGGGTTTTTCTTGAAGATGATCTTTTATTTTAAACTGAAATATATTTCTTGGTGATTCTTCAGCTGCTGTTGACTTGTCTGATCACTTTAATAAGGAATATTTAGACCGTCTTACTCAGGAAGATGTCTCTTACCTTTCCAGACCTAGAGTTGGATTCATTTCTGTTAAAGATTGTATAATCTTGCTGGGGATTCTGAGACTCGGTAGTTAATTGTCTCCACTTCAACTCTGTGAGACCCTGGGGGAAGCAGACCTGCGTCCTGTCAAACTGTTGGAGCTCCAGCACCTCAAAGAGTGAGAGGCATACAGTAAACACTTAATGTATATCAGTTAAAAGTCAGGGGTGTCCAATCCTTGACTCATGGGTTGCACGTGGCCCAGGGTGGCCATGAACACAGCCCAACACAAAATCGTAAATTTACTTGAAACAGTACTTAGTTTTATTACTTAGACATGTACATCTTCTACATTAGTGATCACAAACTTGGGACCTATTTGACAATTTTAAAAGATTAGTGAAAGGGCTGCTGCATAATTGGGGTTGTTATGTGAGGACATTTTTGCTTATCTGTGGTGGTGGGTATCACAAAAATTATTCACGAACCTTTTTCTTTTTTGGCTCATCAGTTTTCGTTAGTGTTTGTGTAATGTGGGGCTCAAAAGAACTCTTCTTCCAGTGCAGCTGAGATGCCAAAAAGTTGGATACCTCTGAGTTAAATGAATGGATAAATCCATCAATAAATCCATGATGAGATATTGAATACTTCTCATTTGCAAGGCATTATGTCAAATTGGTGGGGAAATGTAATTATTATTTTTGATATCTGCCTATAAGGAACTTAAATTTTAATTTGGCAGCTAGAACTTTGATACAAAGGTAATTAGTCATATTTGATAATTTATACTCTCTGCCTCCATTTTCTCTCATTTATTACCTAATTCTAATCTTTGTCACCCCTCTTCACTGTGTCTTTCTCCTAGGGACACTAAATGACCTCTTATTTATGAAATCCAGTACTTAACATTTTCTTAATCTATTTGGCCTCTGTATAGAACTGGGCACTGGAAAATCCAATCTCCCTTTGAACTTCTGTTTTCCATTTTGGCTCCAAGACATTTCCATGGATTCTAATGTCTCCCTCCACCACTATGCTAGTCACACAGCCTCAGTCATCAATGCTGTTCAATGTTCCCACCCAAAATACAGGTGCTGGCCTTTCTCTTCTGTTCTATACTGTATGTCATTCAGAGTGTTTCTTAGGCTAATGTGTCTGTTCATGCCTTGAGCTGAGCAGGTAAAGCCTATTTCTGTCACTAAGTATCATGCACTTAAATACCACACCATTTTCTCAAATTCAGTATTTTCCAGACTAAAATTGTATTTCCCTTTAAGTCTTTTTGGTTTCTTTGAATTTTCTTTTTCTGTCATGGTATCTAGCAGTCTCTTTTGTCATCCAACCTTGAAACTTGGTACACATCATTTTCTCAAATTTCTTATGTTTTCTTTTCAACCTTCACTTATTTTGGCAAAGACATGTGGATTTCTTTTTATTGCCACAGTAACTACCTTGTAACCACCTAGTAACCACCTAGGCACTGGTTTCCCTGCATCTAGGTGTTGCCTTCTTGAGTACGTGCTCTACGCTGTATTGAGCTGAGCCTCACAAATTGCATATTACCCCACCCTCAGAATGCTTGTCTGCAATGTTTATTGCTTGCAGCCTGCCTTGCTTAGCCTGGAATTGAGACCCTGTACAATATGACTGACAGAGGTCTTCACTATTTTACGCCCTCACAAACCAATGATTTAATGACAGTGCACTAGACAACATACCTAATTTGGTGCCTTTGCTTGCCCACATTATTCCCTTTTCTAGATTATTGAGTTTGAAACTCAATAATTGTCTGAATTCTGTCTTCATACCAAAGCCCAGTAAAAGTCTAAGGGTCTCCCTAAATCTTCTGCATAGTAGTGTTTTCCAAACTGTGGAAGACATCATTTTAAAGTCAGATGGAGAAAAGTGTTAATAGACATAATTATTTAGTTTAAAAATTATTCCTTTTTAAATTTCTTTTTATCTTTCTAATTTTATCAAGGAGAAGACCTCAATTTGGTTCTAACTTGTTTCTAGCATCACAGTGACACTTTATAACATTTCTTTTAATCAGTAATAAAACAGGGAAATAACACCTCAGTGCATTTGGCTGTCAACACTATCTAGTTAGAATAAATACATTATTTTGTTTATATTTGTTTATCACCTTCTATTTGTGGTCAATATACTGGTTTTCTTTAGGGTGATGATATTAAGCTTCCATTTAAGTCATGGTTTACCTACATATAGAGAAAAAAATTAAGTAAAAGAATAATGTATATAACAATTACTGGGGGAAATTCAAGAAGATGGGATATGAAAGAGCACATAGAAATCATCAAAGCCATTCATAAATTACTGTAATCTGGGGAACCTCCCATTATCATATTAGCTTTTTTTTCTTTTTTAAACCATAAAAGTTTAGGCACTCTTCTAAAAAGTTTGTTTGTATTAACTAATGTAACCCAGTCAAGAATCTGATGTAAGATACCCTTGTTTTCCCTCTTTTACAGATGAGGAAACAAGGAGACATAATTTGCCCAATATCTCACAAGTAACAAACCCATAGGGATGGGTTTCAAACCCAGGTTTTTGACTTCAGGAGCCTGAGCTGTTATCCTCAAAGCATCTCAGCTTGGGAGAAACACATCAATCTTGATTTGAAAGTAACAAGATCTTTTGTGCTCCCTGTCATTCATTATCCCTTACCCCCACAGGGAAGAACTTTACTCTGACAAGGAGTCAAACCCTATAGAGACCTCCTAGGAGTAATTGTATTTAGAATTGATTTTCATCTGTACAGACAACTTGAAAAACCTTTTCTTCCAACAGTTTAGTTCTTAAAACTCAAAGAGCTCAGTCTATTGCCAGTTAACTCCAGGTTCAATACTAAATAGAAAAATACCAGTCTCTGCATGAATAACATTTATAGCCTGCCCATTAGAAAGTCAAAGAGCATGATGACCAAGCACAATTTGCATCTGCTTCCTCAGCAGACTGTAGGGTGGATGAATAGCCCTTGGCAGTTCAAGTGAAATATTTAGTAACAAACAGGGAGTAGTATGAAAGGAAATTATATACACTGGAGACATGCATCACAGAAAATGTTATGGTTGGGCTTGATATTAAAATGCATCATCCTTACATTTGCCTTTTCTGGGGAATTGCAATATTCTAGTTTTGTAATTGCTATACATCAAAACTTGACTTAAGGATTTTATAATAACCAGACATATTTTCAGCATCTGTATATTTGAAATATAGAAAACATACACAACTAAGAAATATTTAAGGTAGAAGTTTACTGATAAATACTCCATGTTTGTTTTTTAATCACAATATAACAAAAAGTATTATGTTTCTTGCATAATTTTAGTATCTCCTAATTACTGATCTAACACAGGGGTGGGCAATCTGTGTCCTGCAAGTCAAATCTGGCTCCTGGACGGTTTTTATGTGATTCACAAGCTGAGAGTGATTTCCACCTATTGGGGATTATACAATGAGAAGAAAAAATAATAATATGAGACAATTACTGTATATGGCCTGCAAACCCTTAAAATATTTACAAAATGGCCTTTTACAGAAAACCTTACCCATCTCTGATCTATTTTCTAAATTTTTCTATAGCATGATTCCAGTTTTTATTTTGCTATTAATTTTGCTATTTTGCTATTATTGTATTTTTCCTAAATATTCCTAATTAAATTCAGTTATATGGTAGTATTTTATCTCTCAGTTTACAATATGTGATTCTGGTGTTATATGGTCAATCAGTTAAAGTAATTTCACAGTTTACCTAAACTAGTATTTGTTACACTGCAAACTTGCACTCTGGGAAATGCATTTGAGGAACCACAAGTAAACACATCTGTCTGTACCAGAATATCAAATCTGATACAGTTTCAAAAGAGATTGGAGGGTTGGGAGGTGGTCATGTAGATTCACGTATTTTGCCTGTGGGAGAAACGGAAGCCATTGCAGCCAGAGGGCAGGTGATGGTATCTAGGGTAGTACAGTCCTTTTCATATGGAATTTTGGCTTGCTCTTAGTAACTAAGAAAATGTAACAGAAGTGACACCACATTACTTCCAAGCTAAGTCCTAGGAAGTCTTACAGCTCTGCCTTCTTCTTTTGGAATGCTTCCTCTTAGAATGCTTCCTCTCAAAATTCAGAAACCACTCGGTAAGAATATGTAGCCACAGGGAAGCCACGTGAGCCATTGAGTCCCAGCTGAGCTCCTATACCACAGCCAGTGTCCATTGCCAGTCATTTGAAAGGACTATCTGGGACATCTAGCCTTCTCAGAATTCAGATTATTTCAGCAGCATCTGTTTTTTGTTTGCAATCACTTGAGATATTCCAGCAGGGGAACTTCAATCACTGTGAGAGATAATAATAAATTGCTTCAAACTGTTAAATCTTGGGGTGGTTTCTTATGCAGCAATGGATAACTGGAACAGCAGCATATTCTTGTCATTCTTTGAGTACTTCCGTACCTACAGGCTTATTTTGTACGTTCCTGTGACCGCCCCAGAATTAACCAATTATCGTAGTCCTTACTAGTGGAGAACAATATTTAGACACTAATATCTGGGTGTTAGATGACCTCATTGCAGTAATAGGGTTCTAACTTGAGGTCCTTTCAGGAGTCAGAACTAAAATATATAATATAGGTTATATATGTAAGTATATATATGTACATATTTTTATTTATCTATCTAATCATGAGCTCACACTGAAACACTTCAATTCTAAACCATTCAGAGTTTATTGCAGCCATTTTCTTTATTTTATTTGTAACTCTCATCTCTGACAACATTATTTACTTACTTGATTAATCTCCCACACTTCATATCAGATTCACACTGAGGGATCCCTTGCTTCCCTCAGTGTAGATGCCCTTCTCCCTCTGCCAAAGGTTTAACAGATGCCCAGCAAAGACACTGATGATCTGCCCAACTACCGTATAAGTAGATGGGCAGATCTTTATTGCCCCATTACTTGCCCACCTTTATTGCCCCATTACTGACTTTTAAACAGAAGGAAAAAGCACAACATAAAAAATAAAAAAATTCTTTGGTAACCCAAAGCAGACTGGACAGAACTGAAGAAACAATCAGTAAACTTAAAGACAGATCAATATGATGCAGATTGTGGCTCCTGGGGTCCATGCAGTTATGGATGAAATGAGACAAATTCACACGGACTACTGAGTCCTGTACAGGAAAGGGGACGGTGAGGCTTCTCTCCCAAGGGGAGAGCAAGCCTCTGAGCGCCTTGGCTACTCTCTCAAGAGGAAAGCACCTCAACCCTTGCCTTGACAAGCTTTTATTGGGATCAATTTGCATAGGAATACAGGGTGTGTACGTAAAGCTCATCAGTCATTGTCAGACAGAAATGATCAAACAATAGATAACATTCAAAGAACTCTGAGGGCTTATTCTGATTCTGGGTCAGATAGTTAAAAGGCCATACAACTTTGGAAAACAAACTTACTTCCTGCTTGGACCCTTATCATTTAAATTGAGGGTATTAGCAAAGTACGTTTCATAGGATTTTATGCATTCTTTCTTAGGGCTGATTGCTCTAGGGAACCCGCCTTTCCAGCACAGGGCTGTACCCATCTCCAGCATTGTTTCAGGCTTAAGACATTATTTCAGGCTTAAGTCAGGCAGGGGAAGTAAGGCAGCCAAGAGATTAGAAGACTTCTTGCAGACAGAATAAGGACTCAGGCTACATCAAAACTGAGGGGCGAGGGTCTGTCACCCCCTTTTGCTATAGTCCCTCAAGTCCTTCCCTGAGAGCTCCTTCACAACCATGTCTGTCTTAGGTTGTCTCTCCCTTGAGGAATCTTACCTGTCATTGGCTAACCAGTCATGTGCCCAGGGCCAAGCTGGGTGAAGAGAAAGAGGGCAGAAGAGGTGCCCCTGCCAGGAACATAAGCTTTGTCTCCTAACTGGCTGTGGTCCCAAGGTCCTTTACTCAGCCTTAGCCATGGGGGGTTATAGCTTATGAAACCAGGCAGGGCAGTTCCCAACATCAACATACTGTATTCAAAGTATAACACAAGAAGGAAAAAGATTTAAAGGAAAAACACGTAGAAATGTGGGACAATAATGTACATGTAATTGCAGTCCCAAATAGAGAATAAGAGAGAGATGACTGAGCAGAAGCAATATTTGAACTGATAAAGGGAAAAAGTATTTTTCAAAATCAATGCAAAGGCAACAAACCACAAATTCCAGAAGCCCAGAGAATACCACCCCGAGCAAAGAAAAAACAAAACTAAAGCACACGAGATGCATCATAGTCAAACTCGTAGAAAACCAAAGCTAAAGAGAAAATCTTCAAGGCACTCATACCTCAGTACTCGTTGGCTTCAGAACTCATTAAACCATCAAATGGTATACTTGATGCATTTTGACGAGAAAAAAATATTTCAGCACTTTGCGCTTGCTCCAGGCTCGATGCAACTTGCTACGTGCTAGGACTTGAATGAGTCACCACACCACCCTGGAGGAGAAATGCTTTATCACTTGTCAGTTCCTGCACGCATCACGAGTCCGAGAACAAATTAATGACGAGTGCCAAGGTACTACTGTTTATAGAGTAAAAAAAGAATTACAACAGATTTTCATCTGAAATAATGTAAACCTGAGACAAATCAGCATCTTCAAATGACTGAGAAAATAAAAGAAGCTATCAAGCCAAAACTTCTTGCAAAATTGACAGTGAAAAAAGACTTTTTCAGAAAAAATACAAAAGATAAAATAATTTATTTAAAATAGAACGTTTCAACATTATAAGAAATCTTGAAGAAACTCCTTCAGGCAAGAGATATATAATAGATGGAAATCTGAATCTATACAAAGAAAGGAAATTCACTGGAAACAGTAAAACTCAGGGTAAATAAAAAATATTTGTTTTATTTACAATTACTTTAAAAGTTACTTGACTCTCTAAAATTAAAAATATTAGCAGTGCATTTTGTGGCTTATAGCCAAAGAATATAAGAAGAAAAAGAAGTATGGGAATACTATAATGTTTGAAAATGGACTTTAAAAAGTTAAACATACACATTGTTAGTCCTCCCCAATTATTAAAAATAAAGTCCTGGAAAAAAATGAAAGCTGTTTATACTTAATGAATTCAGACACATAATTTAAAAATGTATTCTAGGTAACTAAACTCAAAATATATTTAAAAGTGCTACTAGTGAAACTCTCTGAATAAGAAGATAACAAATAAGTTTCAACATCATAGCCCTATTTTAAACCTGCAAGCCGCTGGTCCCATCACACTGCACCGGACAGGAAGCGCCCCACTGAGAGACTGGATGGACCATCACAGCCCCACCGCATCTCACCTGGTTCGGGAAGTGCTCACTGGTAAGATTAGAAACAAGGGAGTCACCATGATTTAACATCCTCAGATGATAAACGTATCTACTTACACAAGAAAAAAAACATTACAAATATTACAAAGAGAAAAATGCCATAAAAATTGTCCATTTTCATTATGAATATGTAGGCAATAGTTCCCATATACAAGGAAAATACTAAAAATGTGATAAATATAAGTAAAATCCTACTTATAAAACCAACAAATATTTAAATATAAAAAAATACAAAGGATATATAGAAATTATTTACTTTTATATATTTGTTTATTTTTTCTAATTTTTTTTTAATTTGATAAACTCAAAACTATAGAAATCTTAAAAATAAACTTGAATGGGTGGAGGTATTTTTCTAAAAATATTAAAGTACTTTAAAAAGTTACACTGTCAAAACTATATTACTGATGTGTACATAAAGAGAGATAACTAAAATAGAATAGGAATTTTTTAAAAAAGCAGAGCATATATGGGTAAAATATATGATAAAATTATCATTGTTTTCATTTTAGTTCAGGAATAACAGAAGTCTTTTTTACTTAGTAAAGGGACAAGTGAGCAACTATTTGGAATATGAATTCATATTATATATAATATGAATATATATATATGCAGTCTGCTCACACAAAATATGCAACTGGAATAAAAATGAATTTCATAAAAATTAAAATTTTCAATGGAAACAAACATAAACTCACAATATAAAAAATTATGAGTGGATATTTACATAATGTAAGAAGCAACAAAACTTTTCTAAGTGTGATAGTAATACCAGATCTCTAATGAATAAGTGTTAGAATCAACCATAGGTTTAAAACATCTACATACCAAATTAAAGTAAATAAACAAACATATAACAGGAAAATAAACTAATAGGAAAATGTTTCAATGCATACCAAAAGTTGATGCTTCTTGATACAAAGAACATTCTTACATAATAATAAAAAACATACGAGTACCTGAGTAGGAAAATTGGAAAAGATGTGAACAGATGATTCCAATGAGTAACATTAGATATAAAATATATTACCTGAATATAAATTAAATATTTATTTAAAACTTATGTTTAAATTATTATATTGAGAAATATTAATACAATAATATGTGGGAGAATGAATATTCTCACCTGTAACAACCACATGGTATTTTTGTATAATTCCAGAGGCATGATGAAACCAAAAACTTTAATGCATTTCTTTATACCTCAAAATTCCACATCTAAAAATATTTTCTCCTAGCCAAGTAATTGGAGAAGTGCAAAAATATAAGTATATTACATTATAAGTATATAAAATGAAAATACAGTATATAATATAATTATCAAGTCTGTAAGTAAATAGTAAAATATAATTATTTGAAAAAAACTTTTTAGCTTTATTTTTTCTCATGCAATTATAAGTCCTTCAAGAATCTAGGAAAACAAAGTGTTTGTACTCATAATGATAATGGAAATTTATTTGTGCTAAAAAATCTTGTCAGATAAATTTTTATCTCTTCTGGTCTATAACATTCCCCCATGTAGCTGTTGTCAGTACACTTGTATAGATAGGTGAACACCGGAATGTGAAAAGACCCTGACATACTTTCAATTGTATAAGCTTCATTAAACTGTATCGATTCTTTATTGAATTGTTTCTTTCACCTTGAGTGTCTGAGATGGATTTCAAGCAAAAGCAGCAACAAATCAAGTGTTCTTCCTTGGAAAGAGATGGATGTTTTGCCTATTGTCAGTCTTTGCCTGAGTTTAATTACCATTTCTTTTTCTTGTATGGAGTTTTGAGTATGTTTGTTTTAGATGACTTATCTGTGTCTGTCACAGTTCTGATACCCTGAATGTTCTAGAATAATTTTAATAGAGAAGATAGTCTTTGAATTCATGGATGCCAGTTTTCTCACAGTTAATGGGCAGTATTCGTGATTATAAGCACCATTGTATATCAAAGTTCTATCAAATAGTCTGAGCTGCTCTGGGGTCTTCTGAAGTTGTTGGTGAAGGAGTTTTGGACAAGTCACTTGAACATTCTTCCTGACCCTCGCTGTCTTATTGTAAGATGATGAAATGGCTTTTGTAAAAAATCATTTTTAAATTCATAATTAGTGCTCTGCTTAACAGTTAGACTTTGGATCAGGTAAATCTTTACAATATCAGTACCCAAGTTCCATTATGCAGTGGCTGTATAACCTCGGAGAGTTACTTAACTTCATTCACTTCATCTTTAACCTGAGGATAAGAGACCAACTGACAGCAGATTTAACTAAACTACATGTAACATATATAGCCCAGTATCTGATTCCCGAATGAAGTGATTAGTGCTCATCTTTGATTTTCTAATAGCTACACCCCTTTTCTATATTCCACTTTGTGATTTGTAGGACCTCCCACCACAGAAGCCAGCCGTCAGTTGTCTACCCTCCCTCACAGCTACGCACAGGTCTGTATATCGAGCTTGGTAATCACACCACTGAATCTAGTGGCTAATAAAATAAAGGTCTGTGCTGAATTTTTTTGACAAAGTTATGGTAAAGATAGAAACTTCCCTTAATTTTCAATGACCTTTAAGGAAACTTCACTGTGATTTTTAGCAGTGTTCCTGAATGTTATATCTCCAGGAATGTTTTGGTCCTTCTATAGATTATTTTATGTTTTTAATACCCTATTTTCCATTTAAATTAGCCAGTGTTTTTCTACTGAATACAAGTAGAACCTTCAATGAAACACTAGCACATAATACCAGTCTTCAAATGGTGGTAGTGATAGTCACTAATAGATGTGGAGAAAATTCAAATTAGAATATGAACAATCAAATGTTGATAATTGCTGAAGCTAGAAGATGAGTGCACTGAAGTTTATAACACCATTTTCTACTTTTACATACATTTAAAAATTCCTGTGATGTTAAAAAAACATTACGTGAATGTATGCATGACAGACACATGTTGTGACAGAAGGAAATTGTTTAACTCTTCACAGCAACTTTTGTTTTGGTTTGTTTTTAAAACCAAATAAAGGAAATAGCTCCAAGAACTGACAAATTCCAAACACAAGGTTTTATTCAGCTTAACGTTTTGTTTATACTGTGAATGTCTACTTGCCCCATGTGGAGGTTGTATTTCTAAATGATTTGGGGGCACAAGCAGAGACCTAAATTCTTCCTTCTATCTTAATATATTAACCAACAATAAGTTTTGTGTTTCAAATTTTGATCATGCAATTTCTACAAAGAATCATATTTTACATTAAAATATGAAACGGTGCAAGATAAACAAATTGTGACTAAATTTTAAAAATCGTTTTAGGACTAGATACTGCTAATAAAACTGTGCTTTTGTCAGATGATCTTCTTTAAAGTATATATTATGGTAATCAATGCTTTAAAAATATTAAAATCATGCCAGGGATGTGCTTAGTAGTTGATATTAGACATATATACACATCTGGAGATATTAATTCAAATAGGATGCTTAACCCACTAAAATGCATAGCAACCAAAAATGATGGGTATATTTCAAAGTACAATTTGTCTGTTTAATCATGAAGTTAAAGTTAATAAGCCTAAATCAGTAACTGAATAGAAGAACAGTTTTGTTCTGAATTGCAAAGTATTATTAATATATTTTCTGAAGATATTGTTATAGAAAAAAACTCTAAGCTATTTGTAGATAGGAATATGAACAGAAACTGAGGTCAAACATTAGTGTTTAATTAATAGATGGAAATCAGACAAGAGGAAGTTACCCTTTTTACATATACTAATGATACCCTAATATTGGCAATAGACTAAATTGAATCTGTGTAAATCTACAAATTCATTAAGGACTGTGGAATCATAAAAAGTTCTTTAAATTTATGAGTGTGGGTATATATTCATAATCCATTTTGCCCATTTGTAAATGTATGTTGTTTGGAATAAAATAATCTCTAACTCCAAAACCTTCAACACAGATGTATTACGAGTATGTTCTTTTAAGTATATTTTATTGATTATGCTATTACAGTTGTCCCATTTTTTCTCACTTTTATGCCCCTCCATCCTGCACCCCCTTACCAACATTCCCCTTCTTAGTTCATGTCCATGGGTCACATATATAAGTTCTTTGGCTTCTCCATTCCCTACACTATTCTTAACCTCCCCCTGTCTGTTTTGTACCTGCAGATTATGCTTCTTATTCCCTGTACCTTTTCCCCACATTCTCCCTGGCCCTGATAACCCTCCATATGATCTCCATTTCTGTAATTCTATTCCTGTTCTAGTTGTTTGCTTAGGTTCAGTTGTTGATAGTTGTGAATTTGTTGTCATTTTACTGTTCATATTTTTGATCATCTTTCTTTTCTTAGATAAGTCCCTCTAATATTTCATAAAATAAGGGTTTGGTGATGATGAACTCCTTTAACTTGACATTATCTGAGAAGCACTTTGTCTGCCCTTCCATTCTAAATGATAGCTTTGCTGTGTAAAGTAATCTTGGATGTAGGTCCTTGCCTTTCCTGACTTGAATACTTCTTTCCGATCCCTTCTTGCCTGAAAGGTTTTCTTTTGAGAAATCAGCCTTATGGGAACTCCTTTGTAGGTAAGTGTCTCCTTTCTTCTTGATGCTTTTAAGATTCCTTATCTTTCATCTTGGGTAATGTAATTATGATGTGTCTCGTTGAATTCCTCCTTGGGTCCAGTTTCTTTGGGACTCTCTGAGCTTCCTGGACTTCCTGGATCAACATTTCCTTTGCAGGACTGGGAAAATTCTCCTCCATTATTTTTTTAAATGAGTTTTCAATTTCTTATTCTTCCTCTTCTTTTGGCACCCTATGATGCAGATGTTATAATGTTTAAAGTTGTCTCAGAAGTTCTTAAGCCTCTTTTCATTTTTTTTGGATTCTTGTTTCTTCATTCTATTCTGGTTAATGATTATTTATTTCTTTTGTTCCAATTCACTGATTTGAGTCCCAGTGTCTTTCATATCACTGTTGGTTCCCTGTACATTTTCCTTTATTTCACTTTGCATAGCCTTCACTTCTTCCTCTGTTTTGTGTCCATTTTGATCATTTCTGTGAGCATCCTGCTTATCAGTGTTTTGAACTCTGTGCTTGATGGGTTGCCTATCTCCTTGTCACTTAGTTCCTTTTCTGGAATTATGATCAGTTCTTTCATTTGGGCCATATTTCTTTGTCTCAGCATACCTGTTATATTGTAAGGGGTGGAGTCTTAGATATTTGCCAGGGCAAGACAACCCACTTTCCTGCATTGAGATGCTGTATGTGGGAGAGGGGTCAGAGAGGAAAAAGTGCCGCTTGCTGGGCCTACTTTCACTCACTTCCAGTCTATCCACAAGCAAATTGGGCTCTTCTGGTGTGGATTCCTGGGCAGGTGGGCTTCTGTACATTCTGAGACCCTATGGGTCTCTCCAACAAACTCTCCTGTGAGACTGGAAGTTTCTTCCATTGCCACAGCCTCCACAGGTTTTTACATCCACAGGTTTTGAGGCTTTAGTTTCTGCATGCTGGAACCCTGGGTTGTGTCATCTCTCTCACTCCCCAGTTGTTCCTCCAAGCTTATCTGCATATGAATGTGGGACTGCCTGATCTGTAAGCCACCCCAGTGTCCTCTCTGTTCTGGCCGCCTGTCTTTGTCCCGCCTACCTGTCTGGATGAATGTTTCTTTAACTCCTTGGCTGTTGGACTCCACACAGTACTATTTTCTGGCAGTTTTAAATTTGTTGTTATCCTTCTTTTGGTTGCACAAGGAAGCAAAGCATATCTACCTATGCCTCCATCTTGGCCAGAAGTACAAGTGTATCTTCACTTACGACTTTTTTTTTACTTCAAACATCCACACTAGTTTTGCTTCCTAAATGCTGTTCAAATCCTTTCAGTAGCAGATCTACT
Source organism: Tonatia bakeri (assembly GCA_004024845.1). Classification (NCBI taxonomy): domain Eukaryota; kingdom Metazoa; phylum Chordata; class Mammalia; order Chiroptera; family Phyllostomidae; genus Tonatia; species Tonatia bakeri. The sequence goes on along the minus strand of PVIA01000486.1, from coordinate 137,983 downwards.
ATTAATGGTTTAGTACAGGTTCTTGTCATCTTTTGTCTAGATCAGTATGCATACCATGTGGTCAATTTTTCTAATTGTTTTCTGTCCACTTTCAATTCCTCTTAGGTACCATAGTTTATTGATTCTGATATACAGTGTTTGTATTTTAACTTCTTTGAAATCAGAATACTTCCTACAATCACTGTGAGTCATGGGTCAGGCATAATGATGCTATTAGGCTTTCCTGGGACATCGAGTGCCCCACCCCAGCATGGTAACTGCAATGGATGACAACAACTTAGGGGAAACCCCAGGAATAATGGTGTAACAACGTTTCTAAAGAGAAAGTCAAAAGTAGTCTAGCTTGACATGACCTCAAACCTAGCACTAGTGGCTTTTAGTGTTTTTTTTAATTCTTTAAGAAACGTTGTGCTACCAACATTCTTGATGGCACAGAGGAAGATTTAGTTTGTAAAATTGATATTGACCACTCTGACTTGAGAAATGACTCAATATTTATATACTTCTTACGAAAAAAGTTTTGAAAATACCTTATCCATTTTATTTCCATTATAATATCCATTTTTAATGTATGCACAAAGTGATAACTGATAAAATCAATGTTTAATAAATTCTAAAAATAGCCTTTCCACAAATCATTATTAAAGATTTTCAACTGATCAGAAAGCATTGCATTGTTTAATTAACAGTTTAATTAGCAGTGATTTTTTTTTTTTACTAGTGCACCTTAAAATCTTTGGCATCTTGGTTTAGTAATTCAGTAATTATCTTATCACCTTTTTAATTGGTTTACCTCCAGTTAAAAACAAAATAGGCATTCAACTTCTCTCTGTTGCCTGTTAAATATAGTCATAACTCAGTAGCATAATGGTGCCTGTTTAGGTTGGGTTATCTAGACACAGAGACCTAAGCAGAATTCTTGTGAGTGATTTGCTGATGCAATGCTTTCATGTAAAACCTGTAAGTGCTGGGAAACAGAATGGTCAGACAAAGGTAAAAATGTGAGCTCAGCTGAATTCCATGTAAATTCTAGGTAAAGAAAGTGTCCAGCTGATCCTATTGGAAGCTTGTGCTGGCTCTGTACAATATCAATGTAGTTAAGTTGAAGCTATGTTTTCTAGAACCCCCTTATTTCTATTGTTTAGGGTTTATGGTTGTCCACAAAAGAAATATGCGTGCACTTTGGGAGGCAGAAGTGAAACAGTAGTCATTCTTCTCTGAAGGTCAGGGAAGGGCACCAGATGCTGTTGTAGATGGCTCACATTGTTGCTACTTCTACAATCATTTATTTCCTATCACTGTGCCTGAGAGCTGTTGGCTCTCAGGCATTGCTCTAGGCAGCAGCTGGGTCCGTGGAGACTCCAGCTTCCATTTGATCTGCTTTTGTGTTTCTCTTAATTCTGGGCCAGATGAGCTCCACAGTGCAGGTCTCCAGCTGCATCTATAGTTCATCTACATCCTTCCAGTGGGAGACAGACTTGGATTCCAGTTTGTGCTTTTGGTTCTTGCCAGTTCACATGAGTTCCAATTTGCTCTTGGTCTTTCTCACTTTATGTCCAACTTGTTTTTTCCTAACTGTCATTATGCTGACTTTTGGCAACTTCAGGTCTTCCATCAGATGGAGAGTCAATAGTCTTCTACAGATTTCTTCACTGTCACTAATAATTATATCTAATGCCTATATACAATCATTTATTTCCTATCACTGTGCCTAAACCCTGGATGATACAGACCCCTAGATCAAGAATGCCACTATAGAATTATCCCCACATGACAAGGAGGCCGGGCTATTTTTTCTACCCCATATCAGATATTGGTATTGGGCCACCCTCCAGGAAAGGGGAAGTAAACTCCCAAGCATTTCTGGAAAAATGACTCTAGTAGACCAGGGGCTGTTCTCCTGAGAAGGATGCAGCAATGGGTTGCTAGTGGCCCACAGCAACAACAGCTGGGTGGGTATGTGAGATGTGGACAGGCAGTTGATAGCATCTACTACAAGGTCCTACCATTTACCTCCTGTGTAATTTGTAGCCTCATTTCCCCGCTCCTTATATGGGCTCTAACTTTGACCACACTTAGTCTTTTTTCTATTTTCTAAACATCCAGTTCTTTTTATACCTCAGACCTAAACATATTTTCTTCTTTTTCTGCCTGGAAAATTGCTACATAACCTACTAGATTATTTTCCAATGTGCCTTTCTCTGGGCAATCACATCCTTTGTACATATCTTTATTATGGTAATTATTTTATTTGAGTTTAGATATATCTCTGATTTCTAGGTTGAATGCTTGGTAACTCCAGATAAGCCACTATTCAAAGTAGGTGGGATTATATCTGAAAGGTTAAATTGCCTTGTATCTTGGGTAATTGAAATTAGATAGCGAGCCATATTGCATTTTCAAATCTTAATATTTATAATGTATGTGTACATTAAGAGGATTCTAATTCAGCTGTGCATGAGTTACCATATTCTTATGGGAAAAGTCAGGGCAAATGGAAATTAGGAGCATGTGGCCTCAAGTAGCTTTGTTTTTCTGTTTTGTTTTGCTTTTTAATTACCCCTCCAAATGAATAGCTCAACAGACAAATTGCTTGAATTTCTGTGTGGTCACGAAAGAATACACGTGAGGTTCATTTTCTCTCTTATATTTTTCTGACAAGCAGTTTGAGTTTCACTACTATTTCCATATAGTGTATTGTTAACAGCTACTAAAAAGAAAGACAAGTAGAAGAAAAGGAGAAACATATTTGAAAACTAAAATTCTTCTGACAATTACAGAGGTTGCAAATTTCTAGAAATTATTACAAGATTTCAAGACCAAACTAGAATTACCTATACTGTAATTTATAGAACCTATTTTGAAACTGGATTTTAACTCAGTGGTTAACAGAGGCATTTGCGATATGGCAGATGTGCAGGTCATTCAAACAGGACAGTAGTTAATGAACAGAGGGACTGCTGTTCATACGTTGCAGAACCTGAAGATTTTTTCCCCAGAGGGTATTGCTAGGAGGAAAAATGACAATGAACAAGAAAATAACTGGATAAATTTCTAAGAAAAAATATAAAAGGCAGAAAGCTAAACATAATATACTGAAATTAAAGAACTCAAATTTTAAGTTGTTTTTATATGATGTAAACTGCATATTTTTTCCATAATTAACACTAAGTATTATAGCGAACAGTTCAAAATGACCAGTGCTGATCACACAAAGGTTTATGTTGTGCTCTCCTTACAGTTTAATTTGGTGTTTGGGAGGTGTTCTTCCCCGTAATTCAGGAGTCATGGTTTTCTGTACCTGGTTTTGCCACAGTGTTCTACGGCTACCTCAGAGTCCTCCGCTGGGTCCTGTCTCCTCATTCAGCGGGTTAGGAGAGCACTGAATAAAGAGTCGGCATGGCATTTTATGACTCCTTGATTTCTTTCCAGAAGTGATCGCTTGACCCCAGCCCGACTAAAAAGGAGACTGAGGAATGCCATCTTCCAGTGTGCTCAACGGGAAGGAACTGGATGCTCTGCCTGTGGCTTGTCTCTACCAGTAGTGCCTTTTCGAGCTTAGCGGGCAGTCAGACTGCCTGGGTCCAAGTCCTGATTATTCTTTATCAGCTCTGATAAACAATGCAGCAAGTTAACACTCTCTGAATTCCTCAGCTTCTTCATCTGTAAAGTAGGGGCAAGTAATAGAATCTGCCTCATATGATTGTAATAGGGGTAAAATTAGTTAAGATATGAAAGTATTTATCTCAGCATCTTTGTATGTTAATTTTAATGAGTGCTTTTACCATTAATACTTATAACCTGCTAAAAGAAAACTGAAAGTAATTTTTAATTGACGTCACTTAGAAACATTTCATGTAAATACTGCTGACACTGACATGATGGCTGATCTGAACTAGAAGGACATTTCTAGGGAAATAAAATCCCACTAGACACTGGGAGAAAAAGCTTCTAGATCCAGTTTAACCCTGATTTCTGAGTGAGAATGAGATGAGGAAATCAAGGAAGATAACTAAAATAGGGATGATTTTGACTCAATTTCTTTACCTTTCTGTTCTACCCTGGGGGCCTTTGGGATATTCAAACAATCATGTGTGTTTCTCTAAATCACATTGGCTAAATTGGGCATTATAAGTCAAACTGGAAAAGGAAGGAGTATACAGCAATGCCAAAAAAAAAAAGAAAGAAAGAAAGAAAGAAAGAAAGAAAGAAAGAAAGAAAGAAAGAAAGAAAGAAAGAAAAAACAGTCATAACTAGTCACAACTGTGGTGCAGACACCTGCACTTGATTATAACTACTTTGAGACAGAGGGAAAATGGAGAAAATGGATGAATGGGAATTTGAATGAGGGAAAAAATATGTACTTTCATATATCTGAGCGTCCTCCCAATTGGCTTAATTCTACTTTTTGAATCGTTTTTTAAAACTTTTTCCATATTTATGACTTATACCTCAGCCCAGTTGGAGGGGTGGAGCATCATAAATAAATGCCGCATACTTCTGATTTCATTTCCTTGTGCATACTATTTTCTCTACCAGAATAATACTATCCAATCTTACATCTAACATCAATTATTAGAATTTTTCCAATTTGTACTAATTATGATAAACTAGCTGCTGTCACAAATATACCCTCAAACATACCGTAATTCAAACCCATATTAATGGCTTGCTTATGAGACAGTAGTCAGTAGGCAATCATTGGCATGTCGTCTTCTTTCACACAGCCATTTAGAAGGTTGCAGGCTCTTCCAAGTCACCCTGTGGGCTTCTTCTTTATTCCATTCAGAAGGAAGAGCAGCGTTTGGTAATTAATGCTCTAATAGGCAAGTTCTAAAAGTGACACTTCTAATTTTCCTATTCAATTAGCTAGAGCTCACTCATAAAACCAAATTACATGGGGGCTGGAATTGTGTTCTCAATGTACATTCAAAGTCCACCTCAGAAGATGCCTCTCCTGATTCCCTTGAGTTCTACGGAGTTTCCTGGAACTGAGCTAAGTCACCTGTCTCATTTGACTTGAAAAAGAGCTTTGGTTTGTTTTGTACTGGGTTTGCCTTTCTCATTAGAATGGATATGAACTCTTCAAAGGGCAATAACTTAGTGTTTGTTCCAGTAATTAATGTTGTGCCTTACATGTTATAAACACAAAATGCACATTTTAATTTGATTATTTTTGGTTTAGTAGAGACATTAAAATCATTACAATAGGCAGCTTTATATAGTTATCTATTTAGCTTTATTTAGGAGATTATTTTCAAGCTTAGCATATACTCTAATAAAGTCATGCTTTAGAAAATGCATTCCAGGCATGAACAACTGATGGCATATGTGTTACAGATGGAAAAGAACAAAAGATGCCATTTACATTTCCAACATACTGAAAATAATGTAATGAAGACTCTTATAAATGACTACACTTCTCTCTTATAATGAGGATAAAACAAGAACAAAAGGACAGTTTCAGAGGGAGTGGTAAGTGTAATGGAGCTACTTGGTCAGGAAGAGGGTTGTTACTGAGATGAAAGAGAAAGAAACAAGTTTATGTGGTAAGACTTGTTTTCCCATTTTTGCTTTAGGAAGGTAGATGAGTTACAGAAATAAGCTTGATTCTATTTAATATTAAAGTAAAAGTGTGGGAGTAAAATTTTGAAAAAGGTTCTTTTCAAAATGTGAATGCCAGTATTGATCATAGCTGCAAGGTAATTAAGGAATCTCATAATAATGATAAGAAAGCTGGCCCATTCCCAATTCAGATTGATTATTACCAAGACATTGCTGCACAATACTGGTAAAATATGCATCAAAGAGCCCAGGAGGGAAACTTTGATGTCAACAGTAAGATTGTCAATCCATAGAAAAATAGAGTCAAATCAGATTAATTGTCAATTTTTGTCTTTCATAAAAAGAAGTGTGGAGTGATGTACCACAAATGAAAGATAACTTCAATGACATTGTATACTCTGTTTAAAAATTAAAATCCACTTACCTAGAGCATTGGTCATGTTGATCCCAGGTTTAAAACTTAAAAGATGGATATAATACAGAAGCAGGAGACAAAACATCCTGTTAAAGTACCATGCTTTATTTCAAATCCAACCATTGAATTGGGGGACTTAGTGAATTTTTTTACTATACTAGAATTCAGTTATATTTGATATTACTTGAAATAATCATGAAATTCTGAAAATTTCATGTTACAGCATTTGGCTATAATAGAATTTGTTGTTCTATTTTAAGAATAGAATAGAACCTAAGTTTCAAGAATAGAATACTTGCATACATTGTCAAGGATATTATTATCTAGATCTGGATAAATAGTTCAGATTACTTAGCCAGATCTAGGTAACTGAAGATTAGAATATGTCCCTAAAATGTTAAGAACTTTACCCACTACTTCAACTGGTTTATAAATGGTTTAGCAAGGTCCCACAACACTAGTATTGTAAAAATTGTCTTATTTGGTATGAATACAAGGTCTTAGACCACTCAGGATTAAAGATCAATATCATTATTTTTGACCAAAAAATAGGTTTATTATTTCTAAAAATAATTGAAATGTTAAGTAGACTCTGTCTCCACCCAGAAAATATGTACTTTACTTGCCAAGAGAATAATAAATTTTTAAATTAATCTAGCATTTACTTAATGATGTTTTGGAATAATAACTAAGTTTTTTTTCCTTATAGAGAGAAAAATTTCTCATCATCCTAAGGCCATTTGCTCAGTGAATCAGTGACATTCATTACATCATGGAAAGGGTTGACATGGACTAAAACAAAGAATCAATTAAATTTCTCTACATATTTTAAAAACATAGAACACACTTGATATAGACGAGAATCTCTATTGAAAATATCAGAAGTTTAATAGACAAAGGGATTGGGGGTGGGCCCATAATTTTAAATGACTAGCAATCTCAGAAAAGAAAGATTACACTTAAACCACATCAGAAAGGAAGTACATAAATTATATAAAAATTATTTTCCTGCTTTAGTAAATGTTGAAAACAGTAGAACCAGTCAGGTGGAGAGAGATAGAGATTTTGAAAATATGTTGCTAATGCTTCCAATGTTTTATACCCGTAGAAAGGACTAATATCTTCTCTAGGGCAGACTGCAAAAGGGAGATGTGGGAGTAAGTTCAGCGGGGTCTGAGGGAGGTGGAACTTATGCTCTGCTTCCCAGCCTGTAGCACAGAGAAACTAGCCATGTCCAGATGAAATTCTGAGTGTGTATTTTAACAATGGAAAGGGGTGAGGACAAAGGGAGTGGGCCTAAAGTCGGATTCAGAGGGCCTTTGCATCCATCACTATCTAGGAATGTCTATGAAAGTCCCCCACATCCAGTTAAAGAGTAAGGTACTTCCTAAGAACAAGTGAGCAGAACGAAAGATCTATGGATCACAAGGAGACATATTCTTGGGTGCCGAAACTCATGGGAGGATCATGGACATTAGCAGTAGATACCAGAATACAACGATAGAGACCAGGCAGAATGAGTTACTCTTGGTGGAGGCCAGTACAGACAAAAAGCAATGGTAGAAAAGAATTTTCCCATGATGCCAAGGCAACAGATAAGCTATCCTAGTCACACTCATAAAACTTAGATCACACCCAAGAGAAGGAAAAAGTAGGGAAGACTATTGAGGAAGATTCATAATTGAATACTCATGTGCTACACAGTGACAGGTAAACATTCTGAGAAATGCATCATTAGGCAATTTCATCATCATGTGAACATCATAGAGTGCACTACACAAACCCAAATGGTATAGCCTATTGCACCCCTAGGCTATAGTGTATGGCCTGTTGCTACTAGGCTACTAACCTGTACAATACTGTAGGCAATTGTAACATAATGGTAAATATTTGTGTATCTAAATCTAGTTAAACATAGAAAAGGTATTGTACTTTTATACAACTGATAGCACAGTAAGTTTGTTTACACCAGCATCACCACAAATACGTGAGTGATGTGTTGTGCTATGACATTAGGATGACAACAGGTCATGGGAATGACCTGTAGGTGATGAAAATTTTTCAGCTTCATTATAATCTTATGGGGCTACTGTCATATATGTGATCTGACATTGTCCAAAATATAGTTGTAGCACATGACCACATTGCATATAAAAACTGAATTACCAAAAATTTGAAACGAGAGGTATTGTGCAAAATGAAGTGTTCTAAATTAAATTGAATTCAGTTATATAGATATAATGTCACCTAAGCAAAAAACTAGTATGTGGCTAAAAGCTAATATGAGCTAACCAGCTTTTATTATTTTGTAAGTGAGAATTTTAACATATTTAGCTGTATCTCCATAACAAAAAGTAAAACACCAAATGAGAACTTTAACAAAGGCAATATTTTAATCGAAGTGCTAGGAATGAGTGCCAAACTATATATCCTGGAAAAGGAAGGGGCGGAGGAGATGTGCTCAAAGTAGCAAAGGGGGTTAAGAGGCAAAACCTTCCAGTTATAAAGTGAGTAAAGCTCGGGGATGTAACGTACAGCGTAAGGAATACAGTCGATAGTGACCTAACGACAGACGGTTACTAGACTTATCATGACAATTCCTTCAAAACGTATACAAATGTTAAATCACTGTGTTTTACACCTGAAGCTGATGCAACATGTCAACTAAACACTAATTTTAAAAAGAATGAGTTTTAAAAATATTTTCAAAATAAAAGAGTAAGTAGAAACAGAAGTTCTACTGTTTTCCTCCTATATTCCCATGTACCACTTTGGAGTTCATTTCTTTATCTACTTAATTTAGGGGAAAAAAATAAATCCCACATCAACAGATTTGTCTCTATTAATCACATTGAAATTATAACAAGTTATCTAATTATTAAATGATTTATACTTTAACATTAAGAGCAAAATGTTTGTTGGAAAATATTAAATTACAAAAGAAACAACAATGTCAATGCCTTTTTGTTTTGGACAATTACAAACATTCTTTTTTATAAAATGTAATTTGAAATTTTACCATTTAGGCTAGAGTTAATTAGCGTATGTTTCTAAGAGGATGTTTTAAGAGAGGGGAAGAAAGAGGAAAGTCTGCCTGCAGAGCACAGTAATCCAAAGTTCTTCCACGGAGATTTTCACATTAGTATTTTTTAATTTAAATTATTTTATTGTTGTTCAATTACAGTTGTCCATATTTTCTCCCCACCCCTCCCCCTACCCCCTCCAAGCCCACCTCCCTCCCTTGCTTCCGCTCTCCCCCTTGGTTTTGTCCATGATTTTTACAAAGAAAAGGCACATACTGTAGTAATTATCGATTGTAGGGGAAGTGAGGGTGGGGTGAGAAAAAAAGAGAGCAGGGCACTTACGAGAATTTAAGGGTTTGAACATCTGATTAAGAAGCACAATGAAAAAATTCAGTAAGAAAAATAAACTTGTCCAGATGACTATTAAAGGAAAACAATTGTCTTTGCTGTTCTGGGTCATAAATACACTCTTTTTCTCACAAAAGAGATAATTGATACTTCAAACATTGTGGATCAGAAGTACAACAATAAATTCAAGTTAGTATTGGGTTAATACTGTCTTTTCTTAAATGTTATTAGGAGCTTTCCCTCCCAGAATGGCTTTTAGGACATAAAGAAAATCCATCCCAGTGCTAAAGATTTGCATGAGAGGAATCCTGTGGTGATTGTTTCCCTGGTATGAATTAATCTATTTTTTGCCTTCAAGCAATGTTCAATGTTATTGAACCTTGTAGTTTTTCAGAAAATGACGGGACTAGAATTAGAGAGGAAAGGATATGCATTATGTACTTATTTTTTTAATAAGAAAAAGAAAGAAGGCCGTAGGAGGAATGCTGGGAAAGGATTCATGTGTGAGTGTGATGCTGCAATTTCAGTCTCTAATCCTTCTTAATGCATCTCTTTCAAATGACCTGTATTTCCTTCTTCATACTCCACTCTTTCAGCTTCCTTCTTACTCAGACACACAGTGCTCTTCTCTTGTTGAAGCAAACCCTTATACTTCTACTTTCCAGGGGAATTTCACAGTTGATTTTTTCATTATTATTGTTTATTTTTATTTGACATTGAGCAATATAATCTCTCTGAACTTCAGGATTTTAAAAAAGATTTTATTTATTTATTTTTAGAGAGAAGGGAAAGGAGGGAGAAAGAGAGGGAGAAAAAATATCAATGTGTGGTTGCCTCTCACGTGGCCCCCACTGGGGACCTGGCTCACAACCCAGGCATGTGTCCTGACTGGGAATCGAACCGGCGACCGTTTGGTTCGCAGCCCACTCTCAATCCACTGAGCTATCCCAGCCAGGGAAGGATTTTTTTTTTTTCTGTAGAAGATAATAATTTATCCTTTTTACTAAACGTTCTTGAGATGAGATCATTTATTATCTCTTTCTACTTGCTGGATGTGTCATGACACTTCACACGTAGCTGTGGCTTCATAAATGCTGCCTTTTTCTGAGTAGCAGACTGCCAGTTGTTCCCCCAAATGGTTATTATTTAAGGTAACATATGTGAAATAACCTCATCAAATAAGGCATTATACAAATATATGTCTATAAATTAAGTTAAAAAGAAAATTGTGCCCCGGCTGCTGTGGCTTAGTGGATTGAGCGCCTGCCTGCCTGTGAACTGAGGGGTCGCTGATATGATTCCCGGTCGGGCCTCAGGCCCAGGTTGTGAGCCAGTTTCCCGGTTGGGGTTGTGCAAGCAACCAACTACTGTTTCTCTCCTGCATGGTTTCTCTTCTTCTCTTTCTTTCTTCCTTCCCCCTCTCTGAAAATTATAAAATCTTAAAAAAAAAAAGAAAATAGCTTGATGTTATAAAAATCATACCAAGACACATAGAAGACTCAAGACAAAATTGTATAATATTCATTGCATAGTCTTGGCATTATTACGTATTTAATTCATTTACTCTTCATCACAGCACTTTCACCTCACAGAACTTAATTTCAATGACCAGATATACACCACCCTTTCAGAACAACTACATATAAAATTTATAGTACCAAGTCACTTTTAGCTATGTTTTAATACAGAATATAGTGAAGTTGAAAAGAAAAAGAGTTTTTTGATATTGATGTCTAAATCTACACTTGTAAAAAGTATTCTAATCAGTTCACTGCACAATACAAAAACTGTGTTTCCATACCATTCCCCAGATCTTTTCCACCAAGTAACTGATGGTAAATCTTAGTGTAGGTAAAATGTGTAGCCCCATGTAGATCCAGTTCTGCATGTTTTATATTGTTCTTGTCCCAAGCTGAGATGTCCACTTTTTGCTTCTGATTTTTTCAATTATCTGATAAACTTGAGTAGTTACCATGAAAATGTTTCTTTGTAACCTGAATTTTTACATCTACTTGTTCTTATAAAATGGGAAAGGGTACAACAAGAGGATCATTCAAGCATTTTTGCCAGTGAGACTCTCTCCTTGTTGGTATCCAGAGTTCAGAATAGCTTCGCTGTGTAATAAAGGCATTGATGACATAACAAATGTGCAGCACCAGTAAACGGCACCCTGTCCTCAAGGCTGTTGGGACAGGTGACCAGGGGAATTATGTTGTGATTGCTGAAGGCCAGTTTCTGATGGCTGCCAAAGCTGTATGATCTTGTGTCCTGTGACCGAATTACTCTGAAATCGATCTGTCCAGAAATCATGCTCTCTCCTCTACCATTCACGCCATACTTGTATACTTGCCACTTATTCTCCTGTTATTCTTGCTTCAAGATCTTCACTTAGATTCTTAGATTCTTCACACTAGAGGCAATATTAATTTAGCATTTAGTTGTATTTTACACCATAAGTTTTGGTTTCCAGTATCTACTCAAGCTTTTTCATAAAGAGAATTATTTTTTATTGTATTTTTCCCATTACCATTTGTCCCCTTTGTACTCCCCTCCCCAGAATTCTTGTCTGAAGACTGCTAGGTATCAAAGCTCCAAGAGAAGAGGTCACTTAGAAAATCACTGACCATGTGTTTTGTTGTATATCTGGCAAAAGCAATTCCCCTTGAAATATTATTATGAATAAGTCATCTTCTGGGAGGCAGGCCAGTGGTAATTTTGCTGCTATCTGGAATACCCTAGTGTAGTGTCAGGCAAGCCCAGCAGAGAGAGGCGGGGCTTTGAGGGCAGTGCCTGGAACAGCTTTCAGCACTAAGGATTTCCACTTTGGTTCAGGTAGAACCGGCATCCTGCCCAAGAAAAACAGAGACTTCATGGTTTGGAGGAGTAGCTCTAACCCAGGATACCGATGTTTGACAATGCCTTTGCTGAGGCAGTGACATTAGCTCAAAATACGCTGTTGACACTGAGTATGTCACAATGTCTCTCTTTTTCTTTGCATCTATAACATCTACCAGATGCAGCAATTTCAAACATAAATGACAATGAAAAAAAAGAATGACTAATCAATTGAGTGTATTAAGCATTCATCTCCCAGAGCCCCTAAGCTAATTGTTTAGTCGCAGGCCATCCATGTTAGGTTTACTCTCCTTTATAGTACATTTCCATCACCAAGACATATTACTCCCTATTTGTCAAAATCATTGTAAGAAATAGTAGCAGCAAGTTCCCAAGAGCAATATCCTCATTTTTTCTTAAGAAAATAAAAGGAATCTCACCTATCCTCACACACTATGTTATTTAACCATTAACATATCTCTACCCTACCCATCTATTCATTCATTCACTCATTCATTCACCCACTTAATTAATAGAAAAGATTTTAATGCCAAATTAATATCCAAGCATTTTGTTGGCTACCAGGAATATGGAAGTAAACAAGCCAGATACTTCTTCTGAGGGAGGGATCACAATCCTGTGGTTTAATCAGATATTTTTGAAAATCAAACAAATATAATAGGCAGGTCTATAATAAGATTTTGCCCAGAACTATTTTAACACAGCATGAGGAATTAAGAAAGTCAGGGAGAATTTTTTTGAAGAGGTAACACTTGGATTACTTCTTGAAGAATTAAATGGATAATCCAAGTGAGGAGAGGAAGACGACAGTGTTCTATGCACACATAGCATCCTATCAGCACCAAGTGAACATGACATACTCTGGGGTCCCCTGTGAGTAATGAGGTAGTGGTAGAAGGATATGTAAGCTGCAGAAGCCAAGCTTTGTGTGACATTTTAAGAAACTTCTATTTAATTCTGAATGTCAGTTTACATTCTTAAGAGTTTTGAGAAGTAGAATTATGGTGAGGTTTGTGGTTTTAGAAAGTTGTGGTGTGAGTAAATGGCTGGAAGAGTTGAGACAATATACAGGAAAACAAGACAGGAGGACTTTGCATTGACGAACTCTTTAGTTAAGCCTTCTTCATAGTGATCTATTTGTTGTCTCTTAATTATCAGTGGTACTACCTCTAATCTAGCTGCCTGAGATATTTTTACTACAATAAATTTGATTAAAATAATTATTAAGGATAATATGTTCACAGCTCTTTGAGGAACCAGGGGAATTAAAGATAAACATGGACATTTCCTCTCCTCAAGATTTTTGTAAATTGGAAGTATTCCAGGCCCAAATATCTTTAATGCAAGCCAGATGGAAAAAGAATATTCATGAGAAATTGAAAATATATGTATATATTTTATTCTTTTCAATTATATCTTTACATCTATATATCTAATCATCATCTATATTTATATCATCATCTATATCTGTCTATGTCTATATATTTGAGACAGTGGAGGCTTATGAAGGCTACAAAAGGAAAATGAATAGAATTTCAACCAGTGAGACTAAGAAAGAAGAGAAAAAAATTCCCAGGAAGGGATGTTGTGCAGATCTGCTGGCATGTATTATGTAACACTTTTTGTCTTCTTAAGGAAACAGAGGGAGTTAATGGATTGTGACCACACTTCTTAAGAGTCCAATCAAGGTAGCTATTTCCTTTTCTATGTTAGTTGTATCTCATGTAGTGAAAAAAATAACAAAATATGCTAAACCTGGGCTTTCATTTATTCAAGAAAACATTTATATTGCTCCATCTATGTCCCAGGTACTTGTTCAAGGTCCTAGAAATATAAGGGTATAAAAGACAAGCAAAATGTATGTCTTAAACATTGTATATTCTCCCTGAGAAGACAATACTAAACATATGAGCATTTAAATATATTATGTTATATACCTTAGATTATTTTTGGAAATCTAAGTTGCATAAAGCAAATAAAGCTGAGTAATAAATTGACTCAGAGGGATAGGGCTTGAGCAGACTATTCAGATAGGTGGTCATGGGAGATTCTGGGTATATTTTTTTAACTTTTTAATGAAGTATAAATACACACCAAAATGTATATAAAATTGCTATTATTAAAGGTATTAACTCATCATTTTGGGGGCATAATTTTACATGTTCACAGTGTGGATGAAGATGTCTAGCACATCAGAATTATACGTTTGGCTCCTTCCATAGCAAAACCCTGTTATTGAACTGCATGTTGAGGAGTTTATATTTAAAATAAGACCTGAGTGATAAGATCAGCTCTGTGAGAATCTGCTAGAAGACTATTTTAGGCATAGGGAGCAACAAATGCACAGACCCTGAGGCAAAAAAAGAAAGCTCGCTTTTTTAAGACACAAAATTAATGTCAAAGTAGCTGTAACAACATAGTAAAACCGAAAAATGTTAGAAGAATGCCAGAGAGTTATGCAGCTGGCAGATCATATAATACTTTGCTAGCTACGCAAAAGAATTTGGATATTTCTACTTCTATTGTGGAGTATATTGGAGGGACACTAGCAATGCCAGATATCACTGATTTTTGTAAACATTCATTTGAAAGTTTCTCCAGAAGACATGCGGTGACTAAACTGTGACAGTAGGCATGGGAGCTGGGGTCCCAACAATGATACTGTATTCAAGAAAATAGTGATGGAGCCCTGAATTATAGCAGTAGGTACAAAAATGGTACAAACTTGTAGCATTTGCTAGTTTCAGTCAAAATGTAGGGAAATAAAGCAAGGTAATGGGACAGATTAACTGAATGTGTCCCAGTTTATCAAAATTATAGTGAAGATGAAGCTATAATACAAGACATACAAAAGTAAATACAGAGACAAAATGTGTGTACAACATTTCTCCTTTTAGAAAGATAACATTTACTGAAACCAAGTACATACACAGACACACACAGACACTTATCTCCTTCCCCAAAAACAAAAGCAGCTCCCACCCAAAGTATATAAATTCTCTTTCACTTGAAAGACAAAAACTCTGTATCAGGGGACACCCACTTCTGGCTAGTGACCGGGAACTGTGAACCAATCCTCTCACCATGACCAAATAGAAAACTCAATCAAAATACATTAAAAAAAAATCTACTTGAAGGTATCAGAAAGCTAGCAAGGCACGGAAAAATTGTGAATCCAAAGTCTTGAAGGAGAAAAAATTCACAAAGAGGACCTGGATATTTGGAAAATGTCAAAAGGCAAGTGAGTCGAGAAGCTGGGCAGGACTTTTAAAAATCTCAGGGGACCAGACAAAATTAGAGTCCAAAACCTGCCGAAGCAGCGATGCTCTAAATGCACAGAATAGAGGCTACACTCTCGGAGCTAAAAACTGGAAGTAGTCTGGCTCTCACAGGGTAACAAAGTCCAACTTCAAATTACTTGGTTTCTATAATTAGTTTAAATTTGGGGAAGATGATTACCTAGCCTAGACATGCATTCCTTTGGAAGAAGAGAAGACATAATACTAGGCTTAATTATATACCATTTATGTTACTAAGCCAAAAATAATCAGGCAGAGAGGAAAAATTATTTTTTAAAAAAGGAAAGTATGGATAATAGAGCTAGACATACAAAAGATTCAGATAATTGAATTACAAAGTGACTTTCAAATAATATCCTAAATATGTTTCAGATAATGGAGTTAGAAAATGGCTTTAATGTAAGTGCCATGAATATTTCCCAAGGAATAGATATAACTGAGCCTCTGAAGAGAAAAGTATTTAATAAAATGGAAATCTAGGCATTGAAAGATACAGTAACTGAAATTAAGAATGCAATGGATAAGTTTCACAATGTATTACAAACACCTGGATACATCATTAGTAAAATAGAAGATAGGTCAGAACATTGTACAACAACAGAAGTACAGTAAATTAAAATGACTGAAAAAGCACAAAACAATATCATAAACCTAAGGGCAACAGTGAGATCTACTGTATGTGTAATTGGAGTCTAAGAAAGCAAAGAAAGAATTAAATAAAGCAATATGTGGAAAGACATAGCTGTAATTTTCTAAATCATTAGAGTTATGAAAACAAAAATTCAAGAATAACTGAGAACTCAAGAAGGATAAATACAAAGAAAAAAATTGTACCTAATATAGTGTAATAAAGCTGCAAGTAAAAGAAAAAGATAAAAATATTAAAGGAAGCAGGCAGAGTAAAAGGTAGATTAAAGGAAACAAAGAAACAATTAGTAAACAAAAAACAGACTTCTCAACAGAAAAAAAATCTGAGAATTGTATTAGTTATCTATTGGGGTAACTAATAATCCCAAACTTAGTTGCTGAAAACAGCAAACATTTATTATTTCATAGATTCTGCGGGCCGACAACCTGGAAGCACCATGGCTGTGTGGTTCTGGCTCTAGTTCTCTGAAGAGACAGCAACCAAGCTCTGCACATCCAAGCCCCCACTGAGGTGCCCGTGAGGAGGTCTGTTTCCAAGCTTACTCACATTGCTTTGTTCTGTGGGCTACCTCCTATGCCACCTGAGTGCCATCATGACATGGCAGTTGGCTTCCCTCTTTCCAAGGCAGCCCACAGCATGACAGCTAGCTTCTCTCAGAGAGGGAGAAATATAGAATGAAAGTGAGAGAGCACGCCATTATGGAAGTCTTTTTATAATTAAATGTTCAATTTGGCATCCCATCACTTCTACTTTGTTAAAGTCACTAGGTTTGCTTTGTGCTTTCTTGATAGAGGAGCATTCAAGTATCATATGAACTTACTTCTGCTATTTAAGAAATTACTCAAAATTTGGAATTTACAAACAACCATTTTTGGATCAGGAGCTGCAGTGGATGGAGTGTCTCAGCTGGGTTGTTCGGGGCTGGAGCACCCACTTGCATGATAGATTTTTCATTCACATGACTGGTGCATCAGTGGTTCTTGGCTTCTCTGTCTGCCTCCACATAATGTGCCCTTCTTTAGGACCTTTCCACATATCTTGTCTTTCTTACATCATGGTTGTTTCAGAATAATCACATTTCTTACTTTGTGTATGTCTTCCAAGACACAATAAAAGAAGCTGCCTAGCAAGCTAAGGGCTATCGCAAGGGCCAGTGGATCATCACTTCCTTTGTTCATATTGTCATGGTAGACACAGAGTCAACCCAGATTCTAGGGGAGTGGGGATAGAAACGTCATCTATTAATGAGGAGTTAGGAAGGTCACATTGCAGAAGAAAGTTGTGGTTTCAGAGATAATATTGTCGCCATCTTTAGCACAATGCAGTCTTCCACAGTCAGCTCTCTCTCCATCTGCACAACCCACGTCCCATCTACATGCAAAGTACACTTCTTCTCTCCCTGAAGACTTCATCTCCTTTGGGCAGAGGCCCCATTTCCCCAGCAGGGTGCTGGGTTTGACCCTTATTTTGAGGCAATTCCTTGAACTGAGAACCTTATGCTGTCTGAATCTAGACTTGGCTCTTTTATCTCCTCAAAATTCACATTGGGAAGTTACCAGTTTCTTTTATTTCATCTCCATATAGCCATATTTTATTATACACAACTGAAAAAAAAAACAGTTGGCACTTTCAATATTCTGCTTAACATTTACTGAACCATATTCTCTAGTTCATAGGCCCATATTTAATTTATATTCCCTTCCATATTATTTATGGCTGTGCAAAAATTACCCCCAAAATTAGAATCTTAAGACAAAAATGAAACAAAGTTTCTTTTTTAACATAGTTTCTGAGGATAAGAAATCAGGAAAGGCCTTAGATAGATGCTTCTGGCTCAAGGTCTCCCATGAGGCTACAGTCAAGATGTCAGCAGAGGCTGCAGCTGAAGATCAGCATTCAAGACATCTCACTCACTCAGCTATTTAAAGAAAACCTTGATTCAGCACTGGCTACTGGTGGAAGGGGTCAGTATCTCAGGTCAGCCTGGGAGTCCTCCCAGCCTCTCAGATGGCTTCCTACAGAGTAAGTGATCCAAAAGAGAGAGCAAGAGAAAAGCTGCAGTTTCTTGTATGACTTAACCTCTGAAGTCATACAATTCCATTTGATTTCTTTAGAAGCAAGTCACTAAGGTCAGCCCACACTCAAGGAGGGAAATTAAGTTTCACCTCTTTAATGGGGACATCAAAGAATTTGAGGATATATTCTAAAACAATCATTTCTGCATTACCACAGTCAATAGTTTTGCTAAATTTTCTATCACTCTGTAACACAACTCATCTGTTCTCCAACCTCCAGTAACACTTTTCTCAGAATCTTTGCATGGCCACAAATAGTTTACTTGGGTTTCTTCACACTATCACCCAACACGTGGTCCCAAACCCAAAAGCGTGTGTTTTGCATTTCTGTTATAACAAAAACCTACTTCCAGTAAAAAAAAATGGTTCTGGAATCTATTCCTGAATAACAAGCCATCTCAAAACCATTAGTAGGTTAAAAAAGGATCTATTTAATATGTGAGGTCATCTTGCAGATCAGGTGTTTTGTCAAGGCCTGGTGGTATGGCTTCTTCCTTCTCTGTTAGGTGTGCGCCTCACCTAGCTAGGTTTTTCAGTTCTTCTCATGGGTTCTATTGCAGTTGGAAAAACCAAGAGAGTTTGTTTCTTCATGTTTTGTGCCTGGATTGAAATGGCTCATATAGCTGGGTCTTATCAAGCATCTTTTTCTCCCTCTCCAGTTGGCTCTGTAGAGCTTGGGAGGCTCAAGGTTGCTGGAATCCTTTCATGGAACTGATTTAAGATAGACTTGAAGGAACATCTTAAAAAGTTGCAAGGCTTGATATGTACTAGTCTCAAAAGTCACTCAGCATGAATTCCTCTGTATTTTCTAGATTATGCAGGGGAGGGCTGCATGGGCCAGCTGGGATGGGAGTAAAGGACAGAAAACTGTACTTGAACGACGATTAAAATAAAAAAAATTAAAAAATTAGTGAGATAAGTTATTCCAAATGGTCATAAAAAGCAAATAATGTCATGCCCATTGTGGACATCTCCCCAGTACATTTTTTCCTTTATCTGGGGAACTATTCCTATTTTCATTCAAGTTTCCACACTTTCCATGTACAATGCAAATGCTTTAGGGTCAACTAACTCTACACTTAATTGTGAAATATGCTATATGAGCCAAGACAAAGGAAATCTGTGAGTGATGTGCCCCAGGCTAGTGAAAGAGTAATTTTTGATCCACTTGAGCCAATGAGAAAATCTGGGAAATACTCTCTTCACTCTCTTGTATGGCCTAAAACTTATAGAATATAATTGAGTATTCACCATTAAGAACAAAATACACCAGTGACTTAACAGGCTTAACCCAATGGTCAATTATTGGACTTGACTTATTTTGCCTCTCAGCGGCAGCAGAAACATTCTGTGATGGATGTTGTTATGAATAACCTAGAAGCTTATTCAGAAATAGAGTACTTTTTATGCCAGCTTGCCAGGACACTGAAGACAGATATGTCTTCAGGGATTACCTCAGCTGAAGAAAGTCAACTCCCCCAACTTCATGCCTACTTTGTGGGGAAGCCCACACCCAATGACAGGCAGCTGTATGGATGCAAAGGCTTGGTCTTCTTACTTGAATTTGTAATAGCTCTGAGTTTCCTCCCATCCTCAGTCCTCCCCTCAGAATCAGCAAGAGCTTCCAAAGAAACTACCTTGCTGTTCTACATCTTATTTTTTTCTTCCTCCAATGGATGTTAACCCCAAGCATACACCTTAATAGACATTTTGTACACTAATGTCTAAGCAATACATGAAGACATATCACCTAGAAGAAAGATCCTTGCAACTTTCTCTCCCTTCCCCAAACAGAATGTATGTGTGTGTGTGTGTGTGTGTGTGTGTGTGTGTGTGTGGGTGTGGGTGTGTGGGTGAGTGTTTAAGATTTGTTCATCTTACCTTAAGGCTGCAACCACCAGAGATACAGCAGAGATGCTATTGAACTATGATTGACCTTCAGCGGAGGTTATTATGAGCAAAGTAAATAAGTAAGTATATTTTTACTCAAAATTGGGTATAAGAAGAAAGCAAATACCTAAAAGTAATTATATTATTTTATAATTTACCCATATTTAAATATCCCCTAGATTTACTGTGTTCAAAATTTTTTCCAGGAAACAAACTCACTGAGCTCTTGGTATATGTTCCACAAGGCATAACTTACACTAGAACCGACACTGTACTCCAACATTACTTTGTGACATTAGAAGTTTCTAACAGCTTACAAGCATTGCCTGAGAGTCTTTCTAATATTCAAAAACTCACTGATTGCCTTATAGCTTGAGTATCTAAAAAGTTAAGGTGACCTCATTCTAGAACTTTTGAATGTTATATTTTAAATAAACATTTATTTTATTGTTCTTACCCTTGAGGAGACATTAAAGTGTGGAGAGATGAAAAGCAGTGTGCATTCGTCAAGCTGTATACCATAAAATCCAACAAAAGTGTAAAACATTTTGTTAACCATCCATTGATTGGTCTAATTAGTATTGGTTTGAGTTAGACAAGATTTGGTAATTGAAGAATATATTTTTAATAAAACCAGCTACAGGCTTTGCATTTCTAGACAAATAGGCATGGTTTAACAAAACATTGGACTGTGTACCAGGAGACCAGATACAACCCTTCACTTTCTAGCATCATGACCCTTCTAAATTATTTAACCTCTTCGGGGCTTGTTATTTTCATCTAATATCATGGAGCAAATAGCACAATGCATTTGGATAAATATACCCAGAAATTAAATTACTGTATCATATGGTATTTCTGTTTTTAATGTTTTTTTTTAGGAAACTCCATACTCCATGCTGTGGTAGTTTGCCATAGCAGCTGTACCATTTCACATTCCCACTAAGAGAGTACAGGAGTACACGAGTTTCAAGTTTCCCCATAACCTCACCAATGTATGTTTTCTTTTTTAATAATATCTACCCTAACAGGTGTGAGGTGATATCTGGCATTTTCCTGATAATTAGTGATGTTGAGCACTTTTTTATATACTTGTTGGCCATTTGTATGTCTTCTTTGGAGAATGTCTATTCAAGTCCTTTGCCCATTTTTTAATAAGGTTATTTGTTACTTTGCTTTTGAGTTGTAGGAGTTCCTTATGTATTGTGGAAGTTAACTGCTTATCAGATATATGGTTTGGAAATATTTCTCCCATTCCATTGATGGCATTTTTACTCTGTTGATGGTTTCCTTTGCTGTACAGAAGCTTCTTGTAGCATTATGCACAACAGCCAAAGGATGAAAACAACCCACATGTTCATCAACAGAAAAATGAATAAAGAAAATATGATATATACATACAATGGAATATTACTCAGCCATTAAAAAGAAAGGAAATTCTACCATTTGCAACAACATGAATGGGCATTAATGGCACTATACTAAGTGCCATTAGTATACTGCACGATTCCACTTACATAAGGTATCTAAAATACTTAAACTTAAGGAAGCAGAAAATAGATTGGAAACTGTTAGGGGATGGATGAAGGCAGATGTAGAGAGCTCTTCTTCAGTGAGTAGAGGTTGCAGTGACACAAGGTAAGTAAATTGCGGATATCTGCTCTATAACACAGTGCCTATAGGTAACAATGTGACATGCATTTAAGAGTTAGTCAAGAGGGTAGATCTCATTGAGTGTTCTTATCACACACACATAAAAAAGGAAAAGGGAAACAAGAACAATTTTGGGAAAGATAGGTAAGTTCATTACCTTGATTGTGGTGATGACATCATGGTTGTATGCAATGGCCAATAGCTATATTAAAAGGTACTCGACATCACTAATAAACTGGGAAGTGAAAACTCATCAAACTGTGTACATTAAACAAGTGCAGTTTTGTATATCAATTACACATCAATAATTGAAAAGTTGAAAAAATAATAATGTATGGGAAAGTACTTTGAAAGCTGAGGTAAATTTTACACATTTAAGAAATGACCATTATTATTAATATTGTAAAAATATGTGTGTCAGTTCAGGTACTAGTTTCTAAGTGACAAAAATTGGTAGGACAGATTGAAGCATAAAGGAAAGTTATTGGGAAGATATTAGATATGTCACAGAAACAATGAGAAGGCTTGAGAATTGAGGTCAGGAATCACAGAAGTCTAGGAAGTAAGAAATCTAGCCAAGGCTACATTCCAGAAGTGGTCTCAGGAAACACCATCCTTGGCACCATCAGGATACCTACTCTTCTACGGCAGTAGCTCCCCGCTGATACAGGGTACCATCACTGCCATTGTCTCTGGGACAGAGTGTCTCTGGAAATAAATCCCCAGCTTTATCCTCAGAGGTCTAATCCAAGTTTTAACACTATCTGACTGCACGAACAATAGTCATAGGTCTGCATCCTACCTACTGGCATCAGAAGGGGAATATCTTAGCACAAGTCAGATTTTGTAGCAGAAACCAGAGTCCACCCAGGTTCCATTATATCCAAATGAGTTACCTCAACAGCATTTTCTTAATAATGCTTAGGTAAAAGGTCATCCAGGGACAGGGAAAGCTTTCCATCAAGTTTTGAACAGCCATCACTCTGCATTAATTATCCCCATAGAAGAACAAATAGCTATAGGAAATATGCTATAACTATTAGTCTATATCTGTAATACTTGCTGTCACAGAAATTAAAGCCAAATGATGTAGCTGGCAAGGATAATGTAAAAAATACAAAAGGAAAGAAAAATGCCTTTTTAATTACAGAGATTGCTGAATTACTTGTGAACAAGAAGAAAAATGCACAGTTCTAGTCAGATGATGGTAATCATTTTAAATGCACATTACATGGGTAATTTGTGAAAATGAGCTAAATGACTTATTAATTATATATTTAATGGGCTAATTTTCAGGAGAAAATATATATTTATTCTTTATAAAACCTATTCCCAGTCAGGGCCCATGCCTGGGCTGCAGGCCAAGTCCCCAGTGGGGCCCATGTGAAAGGCAACCACACATTGATGTTTCTCTCCATCTCTTCCTCCCTCCCTTCCACTCTCTAAAAATAAATAAATAAAATCTTTTTAAAAACACTGAAAGCTATTTAAAGTTTTTAATAATACTGTATTTTGTCATGTATAATGTGCACTTTTTTGCCCAAATATTTTAGGGAAAAAAAAGGATGAATATTATACATGAGTAGTACCTGAAATACCTTGTAACTGTTCTTGCGCTTTGTAATTATTTGTTACATAAAATTTCTTGTACTATAATATATTCAAAGATAAATGCTAAAATTCTTTTAAAATACAGAAAACAAGTATCTTGAGAAGCTTCTGCTCAAGATGGAGACATAGACACACCTGGCTCACCTCTTTGCACAACCACATCAAAATCATAACTAAAATATAGAACAACCATCACTCAGGAAGGTCAGAAATCAAGTTGGTTGGAAGTCTGACAACTACAAAATTGAGTTGAATGCAAGTCTGGCAACTAGGGAATTGAAACTACATTCATCCAGACTGGTAGGAGGGACATGGACATAGAATGGGCTGGCCCCACAACCACATGGATAAAAATTTGGGAGGGATATCTTGAGAGTGAGGAGTCCCAAACCCACACCAGGTCCCCCAGTTCAGGATTCCAGTGCCACAAAGATAAGTCCCCACAACTTCTGTCTGCAAAACCAGCAGGCATTGAATCGGTGGAGGATGCTGCTAAAGACCTAAGCAGTTCCTCTTGGGGAACTCACACATGGATTCATCTACTCAGACTCACTTCCTCTGAACTCCAGCTCTGGGGTGGCATTCTGAAGGGCACCAGTGTTACACAGGGAGAGACTGAAATGTCTGGCATCAGGGCAAATAGAGGCCATTGGCCTTTGCTGAGCCCTCCCCTGACTGAGCCGGTAGGCTGGACACATATCTGAGGCTCCATCAACCTAGCTAACACTGTGTGACCCACCTTGAAGATCCCCAGAGACTCCACCCTACCAAACCTACAGGTGCTTTTTATACCCAAGCTGCTTTTCCATAAGAATGGCCAGTTTTAGCTCCTAGATCTTATCAAACAAGCAACAGCTGGCTTCAGTGAGTTCTAGCAGCAGCCAGATTAGAGCCATAGCTCTCCTTCATCTGGGAAGGTACAACAAGTAGCAGCCATGTCAGATTGCTTAACAGCTCAGGCAGGGTACCTGAGAAAAAATATGGGTGGGGACTAACCCTGGCCTGTACCATCTGGGAAACCCCAAGGCCAAAAGCACACAGTAGACAGATACAGACTCCATGAAGCACCACCACCCTGCTCCTGCACAGCTGATTCTCCACAGCGGGCAGAGGTTGGTGGTCAGTGGTCACAGCCAATCCTTTCAGCTGACTGGCCTGGATAAATCCCTCCCATTGATATGCCAATAGCAACCAAGGCTCACCTATAAGAAGAGAGTATACTCTGTCCACACAAAGAGTATTTCCAGTACCCAGCTTGAGTAGTAGGGGAGCCTGTGCTACTGGAATCTACAGGACACCTTCTACATTAGGTCACACTGCCAAAACACAGAGTCGTAGCAGCTCTATTTAATACATAGAAACAAACACAGGGATGCTGCCAAAATGAGAAGCAAAGAAACATACCCCAAATGAAAGAACAAATCAAAACTCCAGAAAAAGAGCTAAACAAAATGGAGATAAGCAATCTGTCAGATGCAAAACACTGGTTATAAGGATGCTCAAGGAACTTAGTGAGGACCTCAACAGCATAAAAAATACCCAGTCATAAATGAAGGATAACTAATTGAAATAAAGAACAATTTACAGGGAAACAGCAGTAGAGTGGATGAAACCAAGGATCAAATCAATGATTTAGAACATAAGGAAGCAAAAAAAAAAAAAAATCAGAACAACAAGAAGAAAAAAGATTTCTCCCCCCCAAAATGAGGATAGTGTAAACAGCCTCGGGGATAACTTTAAGAGGACCAACATTTGCTTCATAAAGGTGAGTAGGGTAAGTAGAGGCAGTCTTGCTTCCTTGCCCATGTGCCTGGGTAACTAAGAGGAGCAGTGTTCCTATAGATTTGGAAGGGCTTGATAAGCAGTGTTCTCATAGCCTTGAGACTGGGTCTGATAAACTGTTCCTATAACATGAAGTGAGCTCGCATGCACAGAATTATGTTATGTTACGTAATGTTCTGGCAGTTTGCTGACTTTGTTCCTCTCTTGTACTTAAACAGGTAGGGACTCCTTGCTGGGGGTGTTGATGATGAGAGGCACGCAAGGGAACAGGTGCCATGTTGGGTGTCACACTGGGGAGCAGGGACCATGACATGAGACATGCAGATAGACACACAGCTTGCAGCATGTGTGGCGCACCCACCCGTGAATGAAGGCATGCCAGACATCTCAATGGCTCCATGAATATTTTTCCATGTACATGAATACCATGAATCTGCCTGTCCTTGAAGGGTGGCAACACAAGGTGCCAGAAGGAGAAGCAAAAGAACAAGAAATTAGAAATCTATCTGGAAAAAAAGTAGTGAAAGGAAACATCCCTAATGTGGTGAAGGAAATAGACATGCAAGTCCAGGAAGTACAGAGAATCCCAATTATGATGGATGCAAAGAGGCCCACTTCAAGACACATCATTATTAAAAGGCCAAAGGTTAAAGATAAAGACTTTTAAAAGCAAGAGAAAAGAAATTGCCGGCAGGTTGCCAGATGGGAGGGGTGAGGGGGAGAACGGGTGAAGAGGTGAGAGGATTAAGTACAAATAGGTAGTTACAGAATAGCCATGGGGATATAAAGTACAGTACATTAGATGGAGTAGCCAAAGAACTTATAGGCATGACCCATGGGCATGAGCAATGGTGGAGGTATTGTCTGAGTGAATGGGGACTTCTGGGTGGAAGGGGGCAAAGGGCAAAATGTCAGGACAACTATAGTTGCATAATCAATGAAGTATAATTAAGAAAAAGCAAAAAAAAAAAAAACCAGTCTCTAAATATAAATAAATAAAATATTCAATTAAAAAATTAAAAGACTTTTTTTCTGAAAGTTTGGACCAAAAAAGTGGGTGTGCATTATATATGGCAAAATACAGTAGCTTGAATGTGAACCTTACTTCCATAGCATTTTATTCTTGATCAACATGAAGTTTTCATGTCAAATTTCAGCATGTTGACTGATCATATTGGATGGCCACTGGAATCTTTCCCATGCCATGAATGGAGAAAAATTAGACTAATATTTTAGTTTTACAAGATGATGAAAGTTACCTTTGCAAGATATATTAAGATTATGAATACATACATAGTATAGATATACAGAAATAAATATATTTTATTTCATGACAACTTTCCAAGTAAGAGATTATCTCTCAGAACAAATAATGCTAGTTTACAACATGGAGAGAATGACGGCCATGCATTGAGAATGGGTGTTAGATTATAGATTATACTGAGGGAAAATACAGGCACAGACTACTTTGTGTTTTCCTTTGAGACAGGTCAAACCAAAGTGTGAAGTTTAGTTTTGGTTCAGCATATCTATGTGGATTCACCGTGAGGAAGCAGGTGATAAAGAAAAATTCCCTCTTAGATTTTTTATTTGTGAGGAAAACTTGGTATCTTGTGGACCACAGGCTTAATCCCACTGTGCACCCATTTACAGAGATTTTATAAACTTTTAGAAATTATAGAACTGGCCCTAGGGTCAGTGTGCAAGTCTGTTAGTGTGACTCCCCAAGAAATGTAGGGGACTGGCTGTTTTCCAGGTTTGTAGCAGATGAACCTGAAGCTGGGCCATTCCCCCTAAGCACTCCCGGGAGCTCACCTATAGTTTTAGGGGAGAGTTTCTGTTTATACCCATTGCATGTCCTTGAGCACAGGTGCCTCTGTGTCTGAGAGAGTAACCTGCCCCATAGGTGGAACAGGACAAAAGTGCTGGGGAATGAGTGCCGCAGGACTAGTTCTCAACCAGTGAGGAACTGAGGTAGGTGGATAAAACACCCAGAGCTGGGCTTTATGGGCCCCGGAATCCTGAGGTGTGCTTTCCATGGATTCTCAAATGATCCCAAGTAAGACTCAGACTCAGTTGCTTATAGTGGTAATCCTGTAGTTAGCTTACACTTTCTAGCTCTCTTTCCTCACTTTCCTATCTTACTTTCCCATGCTTTCATTGTTCTTTCTGGAATTACCTCCCAAATAAAGTCATAGAACCCAAATTTTCATCCTGGGCCTGATGTTTTTTCTTTTTTCCCTCCATAATATAAATATCTGCTTGATTTATTTTTTTAAAAGTCCACCGTGTCACTTGTCTGGAAGCATAAGAGCAATCAAGGAGGACTGTGTCAGCCCTGGCAGGCCGTAGCTCAGTGGATTGAGCGCGGGCTGCGAACCAGGCATCGCAGGTTCGATTCCCAGTCAGGGCACATGCCTAGGTTGCAGGCCATGGCCCCCAGCAACTGCACATTGATGTTTCTCTCTCTCTGTCTTTCTCCCTCCCTTCCCTCTCTAAAAATAAATAAATAAAATCTTAAAAAAAAAAAAAAAAGGAGGACTGTGTCTCTGCCTTGACTGCATTTGTCAAGACCTACAGCTCTCTGCTTGTCTCACCACGCGGGGCATGGTCTGCTCTGGTGACTGCCTCTTTCTTTGGCTTGTATGTCTGCCATGACCTGAAGCCCCCTCTCAAGCATAGACACAAAGCAGTATATGAAGGAAATTCATTTTGTTTAATTATAAGAAGAAATGGCTTCATTTGACATTGTTTCTGATGGATTGCAGTACTTGTTTCCTGCTAATCATACTTTCCTTGGACATTTTCTTTATGATTATTTTAAATAATTATCTGTGGAAATGGGACTTAAAATACTGAAATTCTGTGGTCCGCAAAACTCAATATCTTTTGCCCTTATTTTCTCTTTGCCCAGCACACCCAACATCCCACCGTCCATGAAAGCAGGGACTTGTTTTTGCTCGTCACTGATACAACAATAACCAAAAATGCCTTGCAAATAGTAAATGCTTCATAAGTGTTTGCCTTGTGAATCAGTTGAAGCAATTCAATTACTTGGTAGCTTATGGACTTGGGCAAATTGATCAACATTTCTGTGTCTCAGTTTTCTCATATGTAAAATGGGGATAATAATTTCTCTCCCTTAAAAAATTATTTTCAGATTTGAATGAAATTTTATAAGATCATTATAGTACCTGACACATAATAAACTCTTCTAAAGCATAACTTGTATTATCATTGTTACTATTAACTTCATGGGCATCTATTGAAAGATGCCTGTGTATCAATCATTGTCAGGTGCTAGGACTGCAGTAGTGAGACATACACACAAGTAGGGGTTAGGGCAAGAGGGTGAATGAGGACTCATGATGTAGCTGTGGACAGGGAGATTGTTCAGAGCCAAAGCGAAAGATCAGGAACATTTTCTATGTATTTTCCACAGGTGGTGTATGTCCTTACTTCAAGGTTGTTATCACTTCTGTTTTTAGAGTAATTTGATTTCTGATTTGACCCAGAATGCACTGCGTCAACTCCCAAGAGGGAGCAAAGATGCTTAGTGTCTCTCCTGGGTTATACCAGGGCCACGCTGCTTTGGCTAAGATGTTTTTCTGCAGGTCTGATGATCTGTTCCAATCTTTTTGTTTTCTTTTTAATCTCTAAATGATCAAAATTCTTATCTTTTTGACATTCACAGAATACCATCATCATGCTAACAGTAATCATTTTTAATATCATCAAATATCTAGCCAGTTCAATCTTTGTGTATGTGTTTATGACACATCTGTTCCTTATTTTGGTAATATATCAGCCTTCAATTTTCATCATTTCCAGACTTGGTTTTCTTCCCTCTGCCAAAGTAAAAATACAAATAAAATTTAGGGTTTTCATAAAAGAACCCCCACTCTCATGGGGATTTAAACAAAATAACTACTAACTAAAATCATCTGAAACAACCAGTTTCTATGATCATGGAAATGTGAACATGTCAACAAAATCATATATGACTCTTATATGTCTAGTCCAAAAGCATTAAGACCCAAAGTAAATGCCAAAGTATGCTTGTTTTCCAATAGAGGAAAGGGAATTGCAAGTTCAGAACTAAATGGAAGACTTCATTAATTTGAGTATGTTTCTCAGGGATGATAGGGCTTAAAAGGTGACTGTGCAAGTCTTATGTAAGACTCTATATAATGAAAACCAAATTTTTCAGAAGATAGAAGTAGGTGTTCTTTCACCAATATTAAATACCTTAAGAAAAGATCTATCTTTGTGGTAGTTACTGCTTTAGGAATTTTACATATTCAAGACAATCTTCACAATAACTGTATAAAGTAAGGATTATTGAGCCTATGTTACAGATTTGTAAAGCAAGGTTATCTAATGTGCTTAAGATCACTTAGCTAGTAGGTATACTTGCTGTTGTTAGACTTTAAAACTCCTGGTTTTCCTTGACTGTAACAGGCTGCCTCCTCTGGACTTCAGCAAGGTGTGATATCACCTGCTCCAAGGGGAAGAAAACCAAATTTGAGATATACCTGTGTAAATATGATCCTGCCCTCTCCTCTGAGGAGAGGGTCTGCCATGTTCACCCCAATGACAAATGAAACAAAGCATGCAGTCTTAGAGCAGCTGCACCAAGTGCTGGAATTCAGTCATAGCTAACTTTCTATGTGCCTGCGTATAATTAAATTTTCCCTTTAAGCTGAACTTTCATATCAATCAGAGATCAGTCAGGAAATCAAAGCCACAATACAAATTATGTGAATATGGGATTTATGATACTGATTCAAATAGTTAATTATATTAATTAGATCTTATATGAATGGGCAGCAGCCTGGGGAAAATCTAAAAGGAGGGGCAGATACCAATCACTCCCTCAGACACACAAATACAGGTATCCAGCCAAAACTTGCAGGATAAGGTTGCCAGATTTAGCTACTAAAAATACAGTTAAATTTGAATTTTAGATAAATTAAACATAAATTTTAGTATAAATATGTCTGATGCAATATATGGAATGTAATAAGCTTTTCCCATTGTTATCTTAAATATTAGCTTAGCTGGGTGTCCTTTATCTTATCTGGCCACTTGATAGTGAACACATCTGGGGAGACAAATACATTTGCCTCTGAAGTGAGACTACGTGAGGGAAGTGTGTGGCGTGTCTATAAAAAGAGCTACCAGCTCTGCGGTTATACAGCTGTGTCTGAGAGTGGGCCTAGGGTTACTATTGGGCAACAGAATCAAGAAGAGAGATGGCTATGGAGTAAAGCAGAACAAGGACTAGCTGGGACCCTCTTGGCGCCTCTATGATGGACAGATACGATGTCTAACCACAACCACTTCTGAAGAATGGTGACTTCTGCTTCCTATCTGCCTTCCGAACTGTACAGGGACCTCTCTTGGTCACACAGGGAAGGCAGTTCTGGGAAGGGAGCTCCTAGTCATAGTCAAAGCAGTGTAACTCAATGTAGCATATCTATTCATTTTGCCCAAAACACACTCTATTTTTTCTGAGTCAAAATGTATCTAAAAATAAATTTTAAATATACATTTATATGAGTTTGATGAATTTCTACATCTAAGAATTACCAAATGAGATATAGAATATTTTCAACAACCTATAAAGTTCTCTCCTTCTTTTTCCAGTCAATCCCCTCTCCCCAAAACACTATTGATTGTTTTTTCATCATAAATTAGTTTTGCCACTTACAGAGTTCTCTATAAATGGAATCACACAATATATTTCTTTTGTATCTGCTTTTCTTCAAACAGTACAATGTGCTCATCAATATTTCTGCATATGGTGGTTTATTACTTTTTCCTTACTGGATAGTATTTCATCATATAGTTATAATTGACTCTTGAACAACATGGAGTGCAAAACCCCTGTGTAGTCAAAAATTTGGGTGTTACTTTTGTCTTCCTCAAAACCTAACTATTAATAGCCTGCTGTTGACAGAAGCCTTACTGATAACACAGCCATTTAATACATATTTTGTGTTAGATGTATTATATATTGTATTCTTAGAATAAAGTAAGCTAGAGAAAAATGTTATTAAAAATAAGAAAAAGAAAATACAATATTTATTGAAAGAATCTGCATTTAAGTGGACTCATACAGTTAAAAGTATCCACATTTAAACTTAAAAATAAATGTATTAGAAAGGTAACTTTATACCTAAACTTGAACAGAAAACCAGCATAATTGTCATATATAGAAGGTAAGCACGCAAAAAGTATAATACAATTTGTAACTTAATGATAGTGAGTTGTACTTATTTGTTGAATACTCTGAAACTCCTCTCATTCTCTAATGAAGTTAGAGTGGTGTCCAATATATAAAGTTACTGACCAGAGACTTTTATTTTTATATGATCAAAGTATTGATAGACAAAAGGAAAAGAAAATAATTTACTTTGATGCCCTAACCTTAAACAATCTGAAATCATCTTGCTCACAATTAGTGGCACTGGCCATCACCTCATCTCCCCACACACATTCTGAGAAACATTACACTAGAAAATGAGGTAGGAATCTTTGGAACCAATGGAAATGGGCTCCCTGTGGTCCACACTCCAACCACATTGCAAGAAATCAATTCTTCCCAGTAGTGAGCCTGTGACAAGGCTAAAAATCCTTTTAGCAGAGCCTGGAATAACACTATTGGCAAGAAGCCAGAACCAATTTAATGAGCTGGAAGGGACTAGTCTTGGACATGACTTTGGAGGGGGTGGCAGTCTTTATTAAACAGGGACACCCTTGCTGGATGCTAAAGCCTTGAATATGCTTCTCTGTACAGCTCATAATGCCTATCTACCTGCTTTTATGACCAAGCATCTTAAGGATATAAGCCATGACTTTTTAATCTATGCATCCCCATTGCCCAGTAGGGTGCATAGCATTTGCAGGGTACTTGAATGAATGACAGTGGCAGTACCAGGACAGACCATGGAAAGTGCCACAGCACAGCCTGTGATGAAGTTGGTGATGGAAATTCTGGCTGTCAGGTTCATACTGGCTTGTAGTAGGAGTGCTGGACTTTGGAATGCTTAGTTCTGATTGCCTAGGGAATAAATGTTTCTTTCAAAGAAAAATTGATTTGAGAGAGAGAGAGGAAGGAAGAGAAAGAGAGAAATATCAGCTTGTTATTATACCCATTTATGTATTCATTGGTTGGTTCTTGTAAGTGCCCTGACTGGAGGTCAAACCTGCTCTAACTGAGCTACCTGGCCAAGACTAGAGAATAAATATTTTTTAAGGTGAAATGTTTCAGATCCTCTTGAATATTTTATCTACCAGTTAACTATACCTGAATGGAATCATGGAGACTCAGTATGGTGGGTGCACTAGGAAAGAAGCTTATGATACCTACAGAAGAACCACTTATTTGGGGGACATATGGAGAATAAGGTTTTAAGTCAATGGACAATCCATCATCTAGTTAAAAAGCAACTAAAGCTGATCTATCCATGGCTTGAGGAGGACAATAGGTCTTCATACATTGGCTAAGTACCCAAAGAAAGACAATAGTGAGCATAGGGTATAAGTCTCCTTGCTCCCAAGTGGATGGATAGGTAGATAGGTAAAGATGTAGATAGATAAATGATAGATAATTAGATAGATGAAGTACCAGGGTCTCTTTGTACCTGTCTATATCTATACTTAGAAAGTTTACCTATGTTCTCTAACTTTTAGACAATGATCGTGAATTAAAGAAGCTAAATAATAATAAAAGCTTAAAAATACAAGTGCATTTCACAAACCAATACATTGAGAAATATTTCTTGAGAATTATTACTTAATAGTGAGGCACAAAATAGTGCCCTTGCTGCTCTCACCCCTGGTTCCATGTTGAACCAAAAAAGTGAGAACTAGTGACAAATGCATGGGATATACAACATTCCATTTGTGCTACTATCAGAGTAATCTTTTCAAAGATAGGAAAACATAATGCATCTTGTGAAATGATCTATAAAAGTCCCAGTGTGATGTCTGACCCTCAGTAGGGAGTCAGTAAGCAATAAAACATTAATGTCTTTTCATCTATTACAATTTCAGGATTAAGAAGTATTTTATAGCCTAGAAAATGGAAATTATAACTCTCACTGGTAAAAGTTTCACTTTTTAAAAATGCTGGTAGAGAAGATCCTAAAACTTTTTTGAACTTTAACCTAGATTAGATCTACAAAAATGAATGAACAGATGAAATCATTTTGGTGTAAAATAAAGTCATGTTGTTATGAATGAAAGCTGAATTTACCTCATAGGTTCTCCAGAAGAATCATTTTATTTATTCCATGTGTATCCAGAAGAAGTTTCTCCACACTGCTTTGTTAGTTGGCACAAACATTGTTTTTGGATTCTATATCTTTGTTTGTATAGCTGGTATATTTTGACTTTCATATAGCAATATCTAATAACTATTTACAGATTACAGGATGAATGAAGGGAAAATTAGGCAACAGGGGCCCTGGCTGGGTAGCTAAATTAGTTAAGGGGCCATCCCCATATGCTAACATTGTGTGATCCCCATTCAGGGCACATGCAAGAAGCAACCAATAAATGCATAAATAAGTAGAATGACAAATTGATATTTCTCTCCCTTCCATCCCTCCTCCCAATCTCTCTCAAATCAGTCAGGGTGTACTCTGTTTACATGAAGCCAGAATAACATCTGGAGGGATTGGTGTTGGAAAATTTTATTTAATATGCCAGAGGGAAAAAGTGCATAATATTTTGAAGAATCATTTTTGCTACATAATACCAGCTCTCAGCAAACCTATGTTGTTGATGTGTCATTACACCTTGCGTTATGTGAACTTTCCCCTCCCTCCTGGTTCTGTTCTTCTTGTTGGCCCCATTCCAGCCTCAATCCTGTGCCCTGGTCGGTGTAACCTAAACAATGACTGGTGTGAAGTATCCTGTGTGCCCAGACAAAGCTCCTCTCCCTCAGCCTCACTTCCTCCCTAGTCCCTGTCCACAGAGCTCTGCCAAGTGTCTGGTGCACCTCAGTCAAACTGCTGTGTGCCCCAAAAGTATTTGTATTTTTTTAGAGCACTTTATATTCAAATAATCATCAGTATAGTAAAAATTCCATGCTTAGGAAAAGAGTCAGTAAGATGTTCTTCTCAATACCTTTCAAGCAGTTTTCATGGGGTTTTGCTGTCTCTGCTTACGGAGGTCATCAAATTATTATTTTTCTTTGAGCTTGAAGCCTCATTGCCTGTTTGAAACCATTTGTACCAATCAATTGTACTCAGCCTGTTTCTGTCAACCTGTACTTGGGGTATTCATAATATCACAATGCCTGTCAGCATTCAAACTGCTCTAGAGGCAGGCATAAGCACATGTTCTACAACATTTCCCACGGGGAAACCCAGCCTATTAGACTGGAGAAGTGCAGCTTGCTGGCGAATGAGCCAGTTAGACTCAGCAGGCGCATGCGCTTCAGGATAAATAAATCTCCATAAATTGGCTCCATCTGAAGTCTTTGTTCACAACATATGAAGAAAAGTTACAAGATTTCTCCTAAATGAATAATTGGAGGGTAGAGAATGAGTAGCTTTTGGATTATCTTTAAAGAATTGTAACATTTTATATTCACTATTTTACTGCATATTCATAATCAGCAAAGTGTTTGTCATATTTGCCCGTGGATTTTTTAAAACTAGTATGCTTATATTCAATGTCAGATTTTTTTCTTTGTCTCTTTAATGGTTGTTTGAACTTGATGGTTTTGGAAGTGCCTGGCTTACCGGAGTGCATCACCATCACTCTTTTGGTTGCCAGTAGTAAATACATACACACACAAATACATAACGATCTGAAGGAAGTTAGGTAGAAAGTGAATGTGCAGAAGGTCTCAAATTTCTGGCCTAGTTCAGGTACGACGTAACACAAAGCTCCAATAATGTCATCCCGGACACTTCGTTTTTGGTTTGTTTATTGTTCTTATTTTCTGTGTTGGTTTCATGCTC
This sequence comes from Tonatia bakeri, assembly GCA_004024845.1. Taxonomy (NCBI): domain Eukaryota; kingdom Metazoa; phylum Chordata; class Mammalia; order Chiroptera; family Phyllostomidae; genus Tonatia; species Tonatia bakeri. The sequence continues at coordinate 102,837 of PVIA01000486.1, read as the reverse complement.
AAAGCTTCTCTCTTTGTGGTTAAGGAAGGGGTGGTTACAACAAATGCAAACTCATAATTTCTCAGGTTCAAGACCAGCAAAAGAGATATTTTTCTTGTAATTCCTTCTGTTGGAAATAACCTGGGTCTTAGGCCCATCCTTGAACCAATCATTGTACCTCTACTAGATATTAGTAGATTAGGAAAGATAGACAGAGAGAGCGAGAGTGAGGGCACGAGTGAGGAGAGATCAAGAGAGAGACTGATTGATTTTCCTGAAAGCAAGTGTTGTCTTAGTCACCATCCCCCTAGCCCCTGGATTTTATTCCTAATGTTTGATACAACACTAGGCCCATAGTGTCTATACATCGAATTGATGTTAAATCAGTATCTGATTCATTTCCCACATGTTTAATTTTTCCCTTTCTTGTTTATTTTAATCCTGTTAAAAAATTTAAAGTTCCTTCAACTTTTATTTATCTAACTCTACTTTCAGTTAATGTTTTTCTTTGTATTTTTGTTCTAATATCTGCATCATAATTTCTTTTCTTAAAAACTTATGCTTCTTTTCAAGTGGCTACATCTGTTAGTAGCATATGGAATATCAAAAGAAGTTTTGTAAGTCATTGTCTCATGAGAATAAAGGTGTAAAATAGAGGGACATAGAGCCAGAGAAAACTATATTGAGGGTTTATAATGGCTCTATATACTCTGTGTGTATTATCACCTTTAATCTGAAGAGTGTTTGAGGTAGAATAATCATCTCCAGTCTACAGATGAGAAAACTGAGGCATAGAATGGTAAGTTACTGGACCATGTTTTCAAAGGTAGAAGTAGATAGGTCATTCCAGAAAATAATATTGGTAAATTGTTTGTTGGTGTGATTTGGAGCTGAAGAGATAATATGCCCTGTCTTTCATGGTGTAATTTCCTTTGGACCTCCAATGTTGTGCATTAGTGGTGTTTTGAATATTGATTTTTCCTCTAATAAGGAGTATATTCAAACTTGTATTTGCAAAGCTGACTTTGGGGGTGGTTATTTGAATATTAGGTAACCTCCTTTCTAGATAGTCAGCTTGAGAACAGGATAGTGTGTGTGTTTCCTGACTGAGTTTTCACATTTTGCAACCATTTCATCTGGGAAGCTTCATATTCTTTCTGCTGTTGGTGATGGTGGTGGTGGTGGTTAGGCTAAAGACTTTATTCAGCCTTTTCAACTCCCAGATCATATATAGTTTTTTCAAATATATTTTATTGATTATGCTATTACAGTTGTCCCAATTTTCCCCTTTGCTCCCCTTTACCTGGTACCCCTATTCCCTCCAGCATCCCCCCCTTAGTCCATGTCCTGGGTCATATATATAAGGTCTTTGGCTACTCTGTTACCTACACTGTTCTTAACATCTCCTTGTCTATTTTGTACCTACCATTCTGTGCTTCTTAATCCCTGTACCAAGGAGTACTCAAAGTGATGAAAAAGTAAGGATCTACAATCTAGATTACTTTATTCAGCAAAGCTATTACTTAGAATTTGAAGGGCAGATAATATGCTTCCCAGACAAGGTAAAGCTAAAGGAGTTCATCATCACTAGGCCATTATTATATGAAATGCCAAAGGGAATTATATAAAAAATATCAGAATGATGAATGTTAAAATGGCAATAAATTCACAATTATCAATAATTGAATCCAAATAACAAACTAAGCAAGCAAGCAGAACAGGGACAGAATCATAGATATGGAGATCATAGGAGGGTTATCAGTTGGGAGCTTCATATTCTTAGTGGGATTTTTTTTCCTGATCCTACCAGCTATTTTTCAGACATGCTGTTTGGGGGAGTATATGAAAAACTATAATCGCCACCATTTAGCAGTAAGTGATGGTGCAGCTCTGTGGGAGTAGACCCTGGCTGGCTCTGACAGGCTATATATTAGAAGCCTGCTATGTGTTCTCATGTTCCCTCAGCTGGGAAATATTATTATGTTTCACGAAGCAGAGTACAAAGGGAAAACTTTTCCCACCCTCTACCTAGTTCCTCCTAACTTATATTTGGTGGAAATGCCTTTCATACTCCAGTAACATATTATATAACAGTCTTAATATTTCAGTCTTACAAATTTACATTTTTTTCTGGATCTCATAGATAATTTTATGAAAATTTATAAGATTATTAACCAGAAACCATTTTAAACCAGACAATGCATTTATTAGACTCATTGATTTTTCTAATTTATCAGAGGGTAATCTCTCTTACCCTTACTTACAAGTTATCCATGGAGGAGAAGAAATTCATTTTTATCTCTTTATCTTTAATGTCATTATTTTACAAACAACTCAACAGCACAAATATAAATTAAATAGTAGGGAGATGACATTTATTTTTACAAAATGGAAACATCTGAGTATGTTATGATTTTTTAAGTTTGAAATCAATCAATACCAGTCATGGCTTAATTTAAATTTAACCTCTCTACTTTAAAGTAAGCATTTATTTATTTGCTTATTTAATAATTTACTTTGCTTTCAGGAAGGGAGAACTTCAGGGGTCTCAAAAGATTCATTAAACTCATGAATTCAGCAATAGGAGGTACTGACTGGAAGATAGTTAGTGTTCTGCAAATCTGAAGTCAAAATGCTAAGGACTGAAATTATAGTACTATGCTTCCCCTTATACTGCTTTCTTCCAAATAAATCACTTGCCTTTGTTGAGACTTTTACTATCTTTTTAAAAATAAGAATAATAAAATCCATCTCATAGATAATATCTATCAAATCACACAGGTGTAGATAAGAGATTATAGACACAGATAAGATTATAGACCATAGATTATAGATACAGATTACATTATAGATAGTAGATTACATGTGTAGAAAATATGTTATCTATAAATAGGATGAATAATATTTATAAAAATGATTTGAAATGTAAAAAGGTATTGAAATGCAGGAATTATCCTTATAAATTATTGTAAAAACATCTTTTTTGTTGCAAACATTTTTAAGTGATATTATTTGGAGATAGTTTATCCTCAATTGTTAGCAACTTTTGAAAGAATGTATCAACTTTCAGTGAAAATGGAAGTATAGGTAGACACGCTTTGCCTTCTCATATAACTGCAAAACGAATCATAGCTAACTTCAAAGCAAAAAGCACCCAGAACTGCCAGAAAATTGAACTGTATGAAAATCTGACAACCAAAGATTTAAAGAAGCCACATTCAGCCAGACAAGTAGGAGGGGAAGAGCTGGGGAGCTGGGGTGGAAAGGACACAGTGCAGCATGGAAAGGCAGCCGTGGCACCGGGTGGAATAGGCAGTCTCACATCCATGTGTGGTGGATAAAAATTGCCACAAGAGAGATACCTTGAGAGTGAGTGATCCCAGCCCTAGGCCAGACTGCACAGCCCAGAGTTCCAGCACCAGGAAGGTAAAGCCTTACAACTTCTAGCTGTAAAAATCAGTGGGGGATGGGGTGCTGGAGGAAACTGCTGGCTTCTCAGGAGAGTCCATTTAAAGGGCCTGCACAGTCCTAGAACATACACAAACCCACTCACTCTGGGAATCATCACCAAGGCAGCAACTAGAAGGGTGTCAGTCACATACAGGAAGTGGGTGAAGTGACTGGAAACAGAGCGAGTGCCAGGCAAGCCTCCAGAGGCCCAGCAGCAGCATTGTCCCCTCTCCAAACTCCCACTCCCACACAGCACCTCAAAGCGAGGAAATAAGTTGCCCCACCCTGGTGAATACTCACAGCTCCGCCCTTACAGGTTAACCTGTGCCCTAAGCCAGGGATTCAAAGCAGCTCTACCTAATATACTGAAACAAAGACAGGGAGGCTGCCAAGTTGGGGAGACAAAGAAATATGGCCCAAATGAAAGAACAGAAAACCCCAGAAAAATAACTAAGTTAAATAGACATAGCCAACTTATCAGATGCAGACTTCAAAACACTGGTGATATGAATGCTCAGGGAAATCATCGAGTATGGCAAAAACATAAGGGAAGAAATGAAGGTTACACTAAGTGAAATAAAGAAAAATCCACAGGAAACCAACAGTGAAGATAAGGAAGTCAAGATTCAATCAATGATTTGGAACATAAGGAAGAAATAACCATTCATCCAGAACAGAATAAAGAAACAAGAATTCAAAAAGTGAGTAGAGAATAAGAAGACTGTGGAACATCTCCAAAAATGCCAACATCCAAATCATAGGGATGCCAGAAGGATAAGAGGAAGAATAAGAAATAAAAAACTTATTTGAAAAAATGAAAGAAAACTTCCTTAATTTAGCAAAGGAAATAGACATACAAATCCAGGAAGCACAGAGAGTCCAGTTAAAGATAAAGAGAGGATCATAAAAGTAGCAAGAGAATAGCAGACAGTTACCTACAAAGGAGTACCCATAAGACTATCAGCTGATTTCTCAAAAACAAAAACAAAAACAAAAAACCCTTAGAGGCAAGAAGGGACTGGAAAGAAGTATTCAAAATGATAAAAAGCAAGGGCCTATAACCAAGATTACTCTATCCAGCAAAGCTATCATTTAGAATGGAAGGGCAGATAAAGTGTTTCCCAGACAAGGTAAAGCTAAAGGAGTTCATCATCATCAAGTCATTATTATATAAAATGTTAAAGGGAATTATCTAAGAAAAAGAAGATCAAAACTATAAGGAGTAAAATGACAACAAACAAACTCACAACCATCAACAACTGAATCTAAAAAATAAAAACAACTAAGTAAACAACTAGAACAGGAACAGATTCATAGATGTGGAGATCATTCAGAGGATTATCAGCTGGGAGGGAGAAGACAGAGTTGGGGGGAAAGGTACAGGGAATAAGAAGCATAATTGCTAGATACAAAACTGACAAGAGAAGGTGAAGAATTGTATAGGAAATGGAGAAGCCAAAGAATTTATATGTACGACCCACGGAGATGAACTAAGGTGGGGATTGCTGGAGGGAAGGCGAGTACTGGGCGGAGGGGGCAAAAGAGGAAAAATTGAGACAACTCTAATAGCAGAATCGATAAAATATATTTTAAAAAAAGAAAATGTCACTATTGAATTTAAGGATGTTACTTACCTCATCTTATTTTTTTAAACTTTCACATGAAGATTAAAATAGAAATAGTTTAAAATATTGTATTTGTTTTCCAACAAGAAAAGTGTACTTTCATGATCAAATTAAAAACTAATTGGAGCATTTTAATCTCTTCTTAATCAAAGACAAATCTGCATAGTAAAGTTTTGTTTATTATTTCTCTGCTATTTAATAATCTTTCTTGAAAAATGATGCTGTAAAAAAGATGTTAACATATTTTATATAAGCTAATTCTCTGGTACATAAAATCTAAGATTTAAAATACTCTCTGGAAAGTTCCCTTTATTTAGCTCTCTCATCTACTACCAATGTCATTGTCCATGTCAACATGCTTCATACATTTCAGCTTCTGAGTCAACCTAATGTTATTTCTCGTGTCCAAATGCCTTCACTCCCTTTCCTCACCTATTGTGTTCTTATGCTAAGTACTCATGTGCTCTATAAACTTTCAAAGCATAGAGACATCTGACTCCAGGCACCCAACAGTGCCTTTTCCACCAGCTCTCATAAGACAATGTACTCAAATTTTGCATTTTACATTTCACTACAATATTAACATAGAAATGTAAAACAATGGTTGTAATGAGATGATTGATTTTTACTTTCTTCCAACACATATGTGATGTTGCCTGAATAATTTTCCTTCTCTAAATCTATACCTGAAATTTTCTGTAAGGAGGTACTAAATGGTAAAACCAATTCTTTGCTCCAAAGATGCTTCTTAGGAAAATGGAAGGACATGCTTGTTACTGGGTGGATCCATCAATACAGTGTATCTTATGTTGGCCCATGTTATCACAGCTTAAAATCTATATTTTTATTAAAAAATAAAAGTAAAATCAATATTAACTTAGAGCTTTCAAAAAGATATTGCTGCAGTTTTGTAGATAATCAAATAATATAGATAATTTTCATGACTTTAATAATAACATATTTAAATACACCTCCACACTTACTGATTAAAGTCACATTGTGTTCAACTTCAAAACAATAAATCACATCAAAATATGAATATCATTTACTTCTTACAAATGAAAAGGTGTGATTTATAATGTTATGCTTTGAATTTATGGGCAGGATACTTATATCAATCATCTAAATATGCTATATTATTTAAGAGATTTTTGAAGGCAAACAATGTGAAAACATTTTTCTATTTGGGTTTTCCTATGCAATGAAAACTTTGTACGATATCTCAGCCACAGTGCAGCCATTTAATGGTGTTACAGGTTTCACATGCTGATTGCTTAATGTTTGGAGGTATATGCCTCCTAATAACTCTCATTTCAATGTCATACTGAAAACTTCATAAAAAAAGAAAAGAGAAGACTAGTAAATCTAGAAATAAATTATAATCACCAGTTAAGTTCTTAAAAAGCATCCCAGTCTTTTCATATGCTAGTTTATTTAGATTAGGAAACACAAAATTATTGCATGTGGAACAAATCTTACAGGTCACCTGTTTTTTGTAAATAAAATTTTGTTGGAACACAGCTGTGCCCATTTGGTGACATTTTCATCTATGGCTGCCTTTTCACTACGGTGGCAGAGTTGAGTAGCTGCAACAGAAATCTTAGCTCCCAGAGTTTACACTATTTACTAGCATCCTCTTTACAGAAAGCATTGCTGACTACTAATTTAGAGAGTCTTGGGAATGGAGCCCCCATTTTTTGCAGTAACAATTGTTTTAGGAAGTTTTTTTCTTAAATATCAGCAAGACAGGGAGGAGTCATTGCCCTTCTATTTAACAAATATCTTTTGATTAAGAAAATACCATATTCTAGTCCCAGATATTAGAATGATAACATTAGTTTTCCACTAGTTGTGTACCTGCTCTACACTAAGATATATGCTGTGGATTAATTTTTACAGCAATGCTTAGAGATTGATATTATTATGTAGAATTATTGAATTGGTGGCCCCACATAATGACCTCTCTTTGTGCTGTAATTTTGTAGTTTTCATCCAATTTGATTCTGTGCCAGTCTTGTGAATTGCTTAGGCAGAAGTATCATTGGACAAATTCTGGGCCTAGGTATCACACTCTTAGAAACCTGCCACTGACATGAGAACAAACTCATGTTGAGAAAACATATACAGCATAGCTGAATAATCCAACGCAAGCTCTCCTAGACTAGCCAGTCCTCAACTAACCCACCTGCTGAGTACATACACCTGAATAAACCAAGCTGAGATCAATCAAGTTCAATGCATATCATCAGACCAGCCCATACAAACCACAGAGCCATGAGCTATATAATAAATGGTTATTGTTTTATGCTGTAATATTTTTCAGGAAATTTGTTACACAGCAAGAACTAACTGATGTAATGTTGTTTTATATCCACTTTATAGATAAATAAAATGAAGCAGTGTTAGGTTAAGCAAACTGATTAATAATGCACAGACAGCAAGTGGAGAAAGCAGAATTTGTATTGTGATAGCTAATCAAATTCCAGATTTGAATCATTAAGGTTAGGGTAGGCAGATCCATGCATGGAATTACCAGTTGTAAGGACCCCTTCCAGTTTCTTGCTGGTAAGATGTGGTTGGAGGAGAATTGAGAGCAGGCTTTTACCACTTCATCTGTGAGGTTCAGCATTGCAGGGACTAGACAAGTAATAGCACTGTCTGATTGATAAAGCAGTATGTTCCATCCTTGAAGTGGTAATAAAACAGTTGAAATGGACCGTAAAGCTTGGTAGCCAAGGAGAAAAAGCAGATGAGCCACACAGAGATGCAGCAGACATCCAAGAGAGGAGCAGGAGCTAAATAAATCTTTAGTGGACACTTGGTGCCAAGGAACTTGATAGACAGAAGTTTCTAAGCATAAATTTGCTAACAAATTCCACAACCATTTCAAGTAAAAGCATATACTTTGGTATACTCAGTATGAAATATTAAGTCAGAGATGGAGAAAACAGATTTTCTTACTGTTTTCTTTATGATTACTAGGACATGTTCACTTTTCTTATGTGAAAAGGAGTTTATTTTTTCCCCAGTGTGTTGGGAGTTCTGGGGGAAGCAGGTATGATGGAGGAGAATGAGAGGCTGGGTCCAGACTGTAGAAGCTGGGGGAGAAGACGAACTAGGCTCACTTCACAAAGTCCCGTGGAAACACCCTCAATCACAAAGCGAAAGAGACATCTGTAGCCTGCCTCCTAAGTAGAATCAAACAATGAATCTTGCACAACAATTTCTTTTGGAATTAACTTCTTTCTGTTATTTAATTATAATCTAGATTTTGATATATGAGGAACAATGTCTGAAAAAAGAACTAAGCAATTTTACACAGCAAAACAACAAAACAAAGCTGGAGTCACTTCAAATGTCTACTAACTAAAAATTGGAAATATAGCAAGTGTGATATTTGTACCATGAAATAGTATTCAGCAGTGCAAATAAAGTGTACTCTGTTTAACTAAATAAATGTCACAAATTATATTAAGTAAACAAGGCAAATCACAAAATGAGCGTATGATACCATTTATAAAAAAGTTAGACACATAAAACTACATACTGTGTTGTTTAGGGACACAGATATAGCTGGCCGAACTATCGTTCAATGTCATGGATTGCCTCTGGATGGGAATAAAGGAATTGCTATTCCAGAAGGGCTTTAAAAGCAGTAATGATTAGTTTATATTGGGAGGAAAATGTGCCCGTGTTCATTTTTAAATATTGTATATACCTTACATATAAGTTACATATGATATAGAATCACCATGTGTTAATTATAAGATAGTGCCCTTTCAACAGGATTGATTACTAAGTACATTTATTTCTACAATAAAGTAACATTTTCCTTGGTTCACGGTACTTTCATATACAATGCTGTCATTGACCTTCTGTGAGTGACAATGGAATTAGAACTTCATCCAGTTTGAGAAATTACCTATAGAAAACAATCTGTTGGTACACAAACATTAAACCAACAATTTTTGGTCCATAAATACTAAATTGAAGGTATGCTAGGATATGAGTACTCAATGTCCATTTTGATTATTGCATGTCAAGTGCATCAAAATTATTTAGCTTTCTTGGACACTGATCTCAAATACAAAAGAGATAGAATATTGAATTAAAAAAAAGCAAGGAACATAAAACAGTCTGTTAGCAGATTCAGCATGCTAAAAAAGAAAACATTTCCTATAAAGCAGCTGGGCTTCACATCCCAATGAACTTATAATAAAGGTTGTTGCCTTCAAAACTAGAAAACTCTGTCTCTCTGGGCCCCGCTCTAGGGCCACTGGGAGGTGACCAGTAGATGCATGAGTAATGAAGCCTGTGCTTGCTCCCACACTGCTAAGAACATGGAGATTTTATATCTCCATGGCAGATTCCCTCCCCGTCTTGTTTTCCCTGTGTGTCTCTTTTGGTCATTGTTGTTCCTCTTTCAAAACCATAAAAGAAAATATCTCTCTCACACACATACACTCACCACATAAAATATCCTGCAAAAGTGCTGATATAATTAGAGACCAGAGCACAGGTCTTGTCAGGCACTCCAAGGTGAACCAGACTGCTTGCCAACTCTGATAAAAAAGCATCTTGACCTGCAATGCAATTTCTTTGCAATTTGTGATTGCTCTCAGGCATAGTTCTGTGTCTTGAGAAGAAAGATCTCTCTAATAAGAACAACTCTGTGAGGACAAGTTGAGGACCCAAACACTGGGTCCAGGATTCTGATGGCCTCAAGCCCTGCACCCTATCTCAAAATTTCACACTATTTCAAAAGTACTTCCAACTTCAATTTTGAAATCAGAAGGTAGAGGGAAAAAAAGTACTTTAGAAGGCAGAAGGGTAGTTTATGATGTTTCCCTCTTGATGAATTACCTGTTCTCTGGTACAGCAACTGAAAGACCGCAAGGTTAGAGGGAACACGAACTGAAGGAGAGCGCTGGTACTGGCTGAACTCTGCACAGGTCCTGCAGCTTTGATACAGGACTGCCACGCACAAGGCCACTGATTCTCTGTGTGGCACCATGCTGGGTAGAATATGCAATTTGTATGATGATAGTCATCATTATTACTTCAAGCTGAACAACATTTTCAGCTCTGTGAGCTAGAGGGAGGAGAGACTCAGAGGGACTTGAATTCAGACAAGGGCATGGAAAAGGGAGAGGACAGTTTGGGGATTTTTTTTTTATTATTATTATTCTCTTTTGTCTGGTTTCCAGTTCTTGACATTGGAGTGCATATCTGGGCTATAATAGGACAGATTCTATTTCAGGAGCAAGTGGGCCAAGGAATCTGAATTTTTATAAGCACTCAAGAGATGTGTAGGAGTTTTTTAAATGGTGCAAGTCTGGATACATCATAGTTGGTTTCTTATGAGATTAAGTCCCCTGAAAACATCTGTCTCTTTTCTTTGAGAAGCTTGATACATATTGATTAAATCTTTGGATTTTGTTTGATTGTTGGGTATAATCTCCTTGAGTGACAGGACTTGGTTTGGTTCCCCCACCTCTGGAAGAGTGCTTCACATGAAGTAGGCATTAATCAATAAGTTAGATTTAGTGTATGAGGATATGTATACTCTGAGTCAACACTATCACTAAACTTTAGGTGCTATTGGACCTGAACTTCTTCATGTGGCATCTATTTTGGTAGTTTGAGATACAACATGTTTATGTCATGTCATGATAAGTGTAAAAATGAGGCTCAAGCCTTAACCTAATTTTCTTATTTATTCGCGCTATGGTCTTAGACAGTAATTTAAGAAAAAATAGTGTAGATTGATTTGATGATGTGTCTCCTAGAAGAAAAGTAAAGCCTCTGCTTCTCTCTAGTGAGCCTGGCTCCTGTTGGCAGCTGCTTTATTCTTTATTAGAATATCTTCCCATGTAACTATGGCTAAAGTTTAGTTTTGGACATGAGCTCTAGACAGATCAAAAGGATCTGTGTTCAGTGAATTTCTAGGTTTTCTTGTTCCATAAGAAGAATGAATGCCAGTAAAATGGAGGTTGGAATTAAATTTTGAAAAATAAAGTCTCTGAATTGATTAAAGTCAAAGGACATTCAAAGTGTTTCAAATTTTGGATGTGGGCTGATTTAATTTAAGCAGATTACCCCCAATATGGAAATATTCTTTGCTAAACCACTGACTCTGACATGTCTTTGTTCTGTTTTGCTTTACCCAGTAACATTTTAAGTAGTCTCTTTGAGGACATTATAGGGAGTATTAGGGAAAGACACACATGCATGCATACATAATGGGGAATGCCAACAAGAAGAAAAAAAAATATGTTGCTTGCAAAAATCTATTGTAAAATTCCTTGAAAATTCAAATGAAACAAATCATAGAAAGCTTATAACAATAGTTAAGTTGAAAACACATAATTTTAACTACTTTGTTATATAAATAAATGGAGATTAATTCATTTCAAAGATTGAATTTTCATATTCAGGTAGAGGAAGTCAAAGACCAACATTTAACTAGAATATCTACATTATGAAAATGCTAGCTATAGGTACCATGAGCTTGAAGGCACATCCAAAGGGCTATGATATTGTCAATTATATAAAAATTGAAAGTTGTGGCCACAGTGCCAGAGGTGATATGATGTACATTTTAATTTTTACATATATTATATATAAGATAATATATCAAATTATAATTGGTTAATATATCATAGTTAATAATATTTTAAAGAAAAGCTATAAAGCCATGAGCTTCCTCTAAAAGATATACTCTAATTGGCCCTGGCTGGTGTAGCTCAGTGGATTGAGCGAGGGCTGTGAACCAGGCATCGCAGGTTCGATTCCCAGTCAGGGCACGTGCCTAGGTTGCAGGCCGTGTCCCCAAGCAACCGCACACTGATGTTTCTCTCTCTCTCTCTCTTTCCCTTCCCTCTCTAAAAATAAATAAATAAAATCTAAAAAAAAAGATATACTCTAATTGATTCTAAAAAAAGAGGTATTTAGAAGAGTAAATACTGTTTTACCTTACTAATAACTCTATTTGAATGATTCATGATAGGAAGTTCATTGACATTTTGGTTTAATTACTTTTGGCTTTTTGTTTCTTGATTTTTTGTTTATTTGCTTGTTTTCTTAAAGTCTACTTCCTAGAAAAGTGTGAAAGCTGGTAACAGTTTTAATACTAGGAGACCTCAGTCTTTTCCTAGTTGAGACATCCTAAAATGTGTGCTCTTTGTGAATGACCAGACCTAACATTATGCTAAACAAAGATTCAGGGATTCTTTAGTGGTGTTTAGCTCAGTTTGTTTCTTATAAAAAAATGAAATTGTTTCAATCTATGGAGTAAATATTAATTTAATTTCCTCAGGAGATGAAAATAGTTTCTTCTTATATAGTTTATAACAGTTATTATCTCTTGTTGGGTGGAATTATAGCTACATTTTGTTTTTCTTTTCACATTTTTACACACATATGCACACACACATCATACACATTTTCTGTAAGAAATATCACTTCCCTTTTAAAAAGAAATGACAATTAAAAACAAATAAATCTCATTAGGCAAAATTAATGGATAAAATTACTTTCAGTAAAACAGTATTATTCTACCTGGATATATTGTACATATTCTTGGCAACTTTTATTGAAACAAAAGTTTGTTCACACTAATGATTATTTAGCTTCTATCAAGTTCCAGGCACTGGTTGAGGTGCTGGGATACAGCAATAAAGGGAAGCTCCTGGTATCAGAGAGCTTGCTTTCTAGTTGGGGATAATAGACAATAAACTATGTAACATGTCCAGTGATGACAAATACTGTGAAAAAAACTAAGGAAACATGGTGAGGGGCTGAAGAGTGATGCAACAGGTGAGATTTTGTATAAGCTGCGCAAGGAATAATGAATATATATAAATAAATAAAGGGAAATTCCGGTAGAGACCTGATTGAACTAGGTGAGTCAAGCAAATAGCTCTGGGAAGAACTTCACAAGTAAAGGATGTTGAGTAGAAACATGCCTGGCATTTGCAAGATGAAGGTCAATATGAACCAGGTGGACTTTAAGAAGGGATGTAAGGCAGACTATAAAATCAAACAGGTTAGCAGTAGGTCAGATTATATGGAGTCTTCATGGCCATAATATTGTGAGTGAGATAAAAGGCTGTAGGAGGTTTGGAGCAGAAATGACACATTCTGTTTTATAATTAATAGGATCATGCTGGATGCTATGTGGACAAAAGACTATTTCAGGCGAATGGTGGAAGCCAGGAAGTCCGTATGGAACCACTGAACAGTGCAGGGGAGAAATGATGACTCATACTCTCCAAGTTCTGGCTGAGCAGTTCTTGGCTTTTAGAAGTCCTCAGCTTTTCTGAATGGTTTGTGTCTTGGGAGACTTCTTCTGTGACATAAATGAAAGTCACATTTGGTTACTATCTAAAGCAACTATGAATAAAGTTACTAGCTCTGTCTTGAAATTATTTCAAACTTATTGCCTATGATGAAAAACAGCCTTACACATTCTGACAAAATTTAATCTTTCAATTTTTTCCCATTATTTAGTATACAATTCAGCCCTATTAAAGAGATATTTAGAGAGTTAGAATATTAGCATTTAAATTATTTACATTAAAAACTATTACACCTATTTAGGTCTAAGATTGAATTTTATTCTTATGATGTGGGAAAGAAAAGAACAAAGGACATAAAATTATGATTTGGAATTGTTGAATCTTTTCTCTGCAGGAGGCAGTGTTTCTCATATGGGAGGGTCAAGTGTGCCCAGGAAATGAATGCAAAAAGAAGGATTTAATCTACAAAACAAATTTATATCTAATTTCAGATTTGTTGTGGCAGCATTAAAAGAGAGAAATGAAAACAAAGAGTAGAAAAGAGTAGATTGGGTAGCAGAGGAGATTGTTTACTTGCCTTTGCCTCCTGGATTTTCTTTTTTTTTCTTTTATCTCTGCAGCCTGGAGGATTTATTGGCACTATTTCATTTGTCTTTCTCTGGATTTAAAATTGAGGTGATGAGATGGAATATTACCTGTGTGCTTTGAACAGCCATGAGCGACATGTGTTAGTTGCCTGGGAAACTGGAGACAAAATTCTACAGGCCTTTGAAATGCTTTTAAAGCTCAGCTGAAGTTTAAAGAGCATATGACAGTGAGCATTGATTCCTCATGTTATCTGTTAGAATATTAAGCTGCATATAACAGAAAGCCCCGAACTGAAAGTGGTTTAGCCAACAAGAAAAAGTGTTACCTATAATATAACTGGAAGTCCAGATGTAGACGGGCTCCAAGTGTGCTGTAGTGAGAGGCCCAATATAATCAAGGGTCCCGGTCCTGTTCTTCTTTCTCCTCTGTTGTACTCACCTTAAGGCTGGTTGTGCTTGTGGTCTCAATATTGCTGCCAGTGACAATCTGAGCAACATTAATTCTTTTTTACTGTAGCAGAAGAGGAAAAGGGAAATTTCTTCCTTCAACAAAGAAAATATTCCTCCTCTTCAATCCGATTGGGGAAACTTGACTCACAGTTCCACCTCTAGACTAAGAAATACCATTATCTGACATGTTTAAACAAAATAAAACCCCTCTGAGGACCACAAATATTGTAAATCTTTGGATGAAAAGGCTTCTATTAGGAAGATAAAAAAAGGGGGATTTGGTGTTAGGTGTCACTTATCATACAATGGAGAAACAATGGTTAATCGCACTGGAAAACTTTCAAAGAATGGAATCTGCTCCAAGTTTCATTATGCTTTCTCTTGTCATTGACATAGAGAACATGTATTTACCACATTAAGAATAAAAATAGGAGAAAAGAGAGAAGAGTAAAAGAAGAGGGGAGGAGAAGGTAGGGGAAGGAAAGGGAAGAGAAGGCGAGGGAAGGGCAGAGAAAGGAGTTCTGGTGCGTCCAACTTTCCTCCTTTCTACAATATGTTGAAGCACTCCATTAAAGAACTTAAAATAGTTACTTTAAAATGTAAGTAATTCTAAGGACTTTGTTGAGAATCCAAGAGCTCAGATCAGTAAGTACTTGCGATGTTATAAGAGTAATCTCTTTCTAATAGTTTAATGCACCCTGAATTCTTTATTTAAAAGACATGTAATAGTTGTTTTCACTATCTATATGAACTATACCTATAGATATAAATGTTATTAAGCAATTAAACAAGTCTTCTGAGACTTTTTCTCTTTCTGGAATCATAAAAAATTCCTTGTTAAAAATAATTTTAGGAGATGACAGCCCAACCCACAAATAGGAAGCATATGATAAACTTACTTGTTTGCAATCTATTTAGGAAAGATATATTAATTTTCTATTGCTCTATAGAAAATTACCATAAACTTAGTGGCTTAAAGCAATGTGAACTGATTATATTATATGATAATAAAATACTAAAGTCATAAGTCTAAGCATGACATAGCTGGGTTCTCTGTTCAGAGTTTCATAGGGCTGCAGTCAAAGCTACAAGCATGTGTCAGTCACACTGTCATTCTCATCTGAGTCTCAGTGTCCTTATCTAAGCTCATTAATATTGTGCCTGAATTTCGTTCCTGTAGCTGTAGGGCTGTCCCTCATTTTCTTACTAACTACTTAACAGGGACCATTATTGGCTCCCAGAAGTCACCTGTAATTTCTTACTAGTGTGAGCTTTTTTCAGGCCTGCAGAAGTATGTCTTTTGGACTTTCAATCTTTGACTTTTTGTATATCTGACCTTTATATTCAAATCTAAGGGCACATATGATTGGGTCAAGTCCACCTGATTATCTATCTTAAAGTCAGTTGATTGCGGATTATAATTTGATGTGCAAAATCCCTTCACAGTAGCACCTAGAATTTAGTGACGAGGACAGAGCACACCAGGAAGCTTCCAACACGTGAAGGCTAAGTTGACAATGCAGGTATTACAACTACCAATGGAAGGTCCAAATATTGTTGGCTCAGTTCTCATGTGTTGAAAACTAAACACTTGAAAGAGACAACACTGCTCTCCCTTTCTCTTTCTCCCCTCCCTTCCCCTCCTCTCCTTTCCTTTCTACTCTTTTCTATCTAAATACAAATCAATTGGTTTTCTCCACTACATAAAAAATGAATACAAAGAATGATATCTGTAGGCTGAAAGGGCTAGAGGAAAAGGAGGATGAAGATAATGATGAAATGAAAGTATGTTGGAGAAAAATGAGGAAGAATATAATTGAGGAGCATATGTGAAAAGAAACGAGACAAACAACAAAAAAGCAAGCAGGCATGAGAGAACAGAGAGTTGGTGTCAGGGCTCTACAGGTTTGAGATCAAGTTGGAACAAGAGAAAGCGTTTCAGGAAGTTAAAGGAATGGAGGAAGGTAGAGATGACAGGGTTGAAAGTAACAGTAATGACATTTATGGTCATGGATTTGCTTGAAACAAGGCATTCTGCTTCTTTGTCCCAAATAATTTCCTGCAGGGAAGGAAGGCTGATGGCAGGGGAGATTTGTGTGTATACCTTGATCTTGTTAACTGCATTTCTCAGCATTCACGGCGTTACGGTCTGGTGGCTGCTTCGAGGAGCCAGGCAAAGTAGGTAATAATATACTTAATAAAAACATGTGAAGGCCAAAAACATAGCTACAAAAATGAGATAAAAAATAACCCAAGGTAGTCGTATACTCTAGTTTCCTTGGAACAAACTGTTTGGGCAAGAAGGTGAGAATGTATATAGTTCAGTTCCTACCGTTTCTTTTTCAGTACACTAAAGAGAATAAATATAATTTAAAAATGATCTCTTAAAACCATTTCCCCCAGAGCACCATAGGATAAATATTGCAGATGGGTACTAACTGGTTCTTAGTTACTAAATCAGAAAGGATCAAGGAAAGTTACTGCCAGAGCTTCGGCTAAGCTGAGACTCTGGTATCATGTTTATGTTGTGTGTGCATGTGTGTGTGTGCATGTGTGTGAATATCTGATATACATGTGTTTCAGGTTACATGAATCTCTTTTAAAATAAATTATGAATTATTGAAGCTGTAGTTTTATTTTAAGAAGGAGCATATAATATCACAAATACAGAGACTTCATTTTGGCCTTTAATTTTTTGATGTTCCTGAACCTTTAGGTTCTTAGCTCCATAAAACAAGGCAGGGACCGACTTCCTATGACACCATCGGTCAGTAGCAAACAAACCAAATGGGCATATATGCCTGGCTGCTCTTAGTGTCCTCTATTGAAATTCATGTTTGTCTATGACGAGACACTGTTGACCATAAGGTTATGCTGTTGACCCATTTTTATTTTCTTGTGGGAATTTGTGAGAGTGCTACAAAGAAAGGAGGGATTGAGAAGAAATACCTCTCTCTCCCTCTCTCTGCCAAGGAGCTCTAAGACAGAGGAGTGCGATAACTCAGAGTCCAACAGCCAATATTCTTGTGACTGTGATGCCCGTTCTAATTATATGACTACCTGTTTAGACTTTTGTAAAACCTCTCCCATGAGAATTAGGAGTTTTGCTGAGACTAGAGACAGAGGTTTGCAGAGTGTTGATAATGGTTGCCAAAGACAGCAGTGATGTTAGGATCATTGGTCTAAAATGAAAGGCACAATTTAAGGTAATATTTTATTGAATTAAGATATTAATTAAGTTGCCAACATTCTCTTCAGGCATGTACTCCCACTGTTTCAGCTGGCTTCTAGATCTGGCTCCTTGCATATGAGTTAGAATTTATGGATTATCAGCCACTGTTTCTTTCATCAAGTCCTCAAATTAAAAAAAAAAAGTGAGTCTTCTATTCCCCATGTCATTCATGTTTAAATGTTTTTTGCTAAGTTTTCAGGAAGCCATGACACTTTTGGGTTTGGGGGATATTTATGACTTTTCAAAATCCAGGTCATGAAAACCTCCAATGTCTGCAGTAGGCACAGATGCTTCTCATCCCAGGGCACTCAGCAGTCCTGCACTTCTGCGGCTCAGGCAAACATGCCATATCGTTTTGCAAAGCATGCCTACAAAATGCTGAAGGCAATCTTGTCAAGCTAATGTGCTCTTTCTGTCACCTGAACTTTATCTTGGTTGGGTCTCAACTCGAATGAAGATTGGCTTGGATGATTCTGGTTTGAAAAGATCATAATTATATCAAAGTTTACATAAATATTTTCATCTTATTATGTCTCCACCACAAAGTTGTTATTTAATTTTCCTGGGAGACTATACTAGAAGGACCAAGGTCACTGTACCAGTTCATGGACAGCATTTCTTAATATGTATAGTTTTTCAGGAAAATAAAGCGATTTAATGCTTAGTAGTATTCATCAGTGCATAACTGGGATCAAAATTATTTATTTCTAAGTTGGTAAAGAATTAGAACTTTACTTCAGAGTAAAAATTAATTTAAATATACCTGTAATGTCATCATTATGCATCCTCATTCTAAAACTTGTGAATGTGAAGGACTTGCCAATGTCTCCAGAGAAAATTCCTATGAGTGACATTTTTGTTTGTCGCTATAACCTCATTTGACAAGCCAAGCTGGTAAGTTCCTAGTAAAGAGTTAAACTGAATCTTTTATTACATCTGGAATACAAGAGTGAATGAAGAATTCATAAATCCATTGAGCTATTTTAGTCAATGCTTCCAGGGTGATTATCATAATACCTAAGTAATCAGGCCCAGTCTAAATAAATTAATGCAAAAAAATATTAGCTTAATTTGTGCTTAACAAGATCATTTTATTAATACTGTCAAGAGTGAGTGAAAAAGCTTCCAGACCTTTTAAAGAGCACGAACAGGGCAAATGTGATCAGTACATTATGGTTGACACTGGAAATTACCATATTTAGGAAACTGTGTTACTCATTAGAGAAGGGGTTACTCCTAAATTTGTTGAAAAAGTTAAGCCCTCTCATATGCAAATACTCATACTCCATCTTTTTATTTTGAAAATCACTCCATAGCTTCTTCTCTTTTCTACTTTACTGTCTCTGAGAAGGAAATAATCTTTTTAAATGAAGGCTGGCCCTTCTGCTTATACTCTAATCATACTCATTGTTCTGTGTTCTCTAGGGCTTTGATTTATCAAATATGTTCTTCAGAATTATCTATCTATCTGTCATCTATCTACCTACAATTGACTCTTGAATGACTGCATGGGTTCGCTTATACACAGGATTTTTCAATAAATACAGACTTAACCTTTTGTATCCCCAGGCATCGTATCTGCGGATTCAACTGGTGGTGGATGGGAAACAGTATTTTCCATCCCCAGTTGGGAATCTGCAGGTGTGAAGGGCTAATGTGTGCACTGTTCTATGCCATTTAGTAGAAAGGACTTGAGCATCCGCAGATTTAGGTATCCATACGAATGTAATCAATCCCTTGAGCAGATATCAAGGAATGACTGGGGAATCAAAAGTTACACAGAGATTCAACTGTGCAGGGTCAGCTTCCCTAGCCCTTATTTTGTTTAACGGTCAACTATACACATATTTATTCAACTTGTTACTTACAACTACTTTCTTTCTCTCTTCCTGAAAATATATTTGGTATGAACAAACAACCCCTTGAGAAAAATAAAAATATAAACAAATTTCTTTAAATGTTGCTGTACCCAAAATACTTACTATTCTATCACTTTCTATTTTCTTTCAGCAATCAGAAAATTAATGTATTCTCGGTGCCTTATCTTCCATGCAGTTCACTTATTTCATGTGCTTAGAATTCTATACCTAATGAAACATCTCAAAATCACTAAATAACTTTTAATTAACAAAGTTACTTAATTTCTTTTTAATTCTGGTACCAATATCCAAGTTTCTCTTGAAATAGTTTCTTGGCCAGTGTCCGTTTGCCTTTTTAATTTCTGAACTCACCATCTTCCCCTCTTATTTTTCCTTTCCACTCACCATTACCAATTTTCAAAGCTCTGGCTCCTCTACCAGCTGAATTAAAAAATGTGTCAAAGCCCTGACTTAGTTTGGCTTCACTATGCTCTTGATTTATTTTCTTGGTGACCATATGCATTTTCTTAGTCACAAGTTTATTTCCATTCGATGGAGTTACAAGTCTATTTACTACTGTTCTAATCCATTCAGGGACTTCCCACCTTCAGTTTTAGATATGATTCACTTGCTAATACCACAATTTCAAAAACCTAACAATGAAATGGGTTAAAAAAACATCTAAACTTAAATGTTTTAATCTTTTGAAAACTTTTTTTTACCCCTATAAACATTTCTAAGACACTAAATTGAAATTTTAGTGACATATTTTGCTGCTTCTTTCCTCTAACCTTATATATCTGCTCAGATATCCTGTCCATAGATGAATTCTCTTCAGTGTTCCATTATGTCTGTCTTCCTTTCCATGATTGCTGCCAACATTTGAGTTCAGATTTTTGTTACCACTTATAATATTGCCTTATAATATGACAATATTCTCGTAGGGTTCCTCATTCGTCTCTCCTTTACAAGATTGGTATATATTAAAAGCCTCTATTTACTTACCACTGCTATATCTTTAAATCTTATGAGACTTTTCTCACCTTCCTCTATTCTTCTGACACTTTTCTCTCAATAACTGATTTTTTATTCCTACAATATAATTAGATAATTTTACATTTTATTTATTTACTATTATTTTCAAAATCACCAGTATTATACCTGAAACCACAACTTCTATACTACCATTTTTACACACTTTATGCATGCATACTCATTTAATTGTCAACAACCTTATGAAATAAATATTAATGTTTCCCCTAGGTAAATGATGGAATTGCAACTCAGAAAATTAGCTGCTCCAGGCCACTTTAGAAGACATAAAAGTGTGACTTTCTGAGTGGAAGAGTATAACAGACCATGGGCTGTGAAATCCATCACCATGTGGCACCAAAGTCACAGTTCCTAGGGCTGCTTGCAGTCAATGACTAGGTGACACAGGACACCTTTAACAAACCACTGTGGCTGGAGGCATCCTTGCTTACTTTGTAGAAACTTTCTTGAGTTGCATTGCAATCTTAGGTCTGCCGTGTCATTAACCCCAACTGGTGTCTTGCATGGTTAGTTCTGTCTTGATACATGCTTCTCAGAGGACCCTGCCCAACACTGTGACACTACTACTTAGAAAATGAGCTACAGTTTGCACTCTGAAATACCTATCTCCACAACCTCTAATATGAACCACTAATATGACATATGGCCTCCATCTACATTCCCAGACTTTTCACTTATCTTTAGTATAGCACTAGGCCACTGTTCATCTTCATTCTATTGCCTTCTGTCTTGATTGACTTCCAATTTCCTCTCAACATATATTACTCTTAAAGACCTATCCAAAATACCACATATCCTTTGAAGCTCTTTTTTTTTCTTTTTAAGATTTTATTTATTTATTTTTGGAGAGGGAAGGGAGGGATGGAGAGAGAGAAAGAAACATCAATGTGCGGTTGCTGGGGGCCACAGCCTGCAACCTAGGCATGTACCCTGACTGGGAATCGAAACTGCGATGCCTGGTTCGCAGCCCGCGCTCAATCCACTGAGCTACACCAGCCAGGGCCTTTGAAGCTTTTAAAAAAGTTATTTGCTCCAAATTGAATGTTCTCTTCCCTTTATTTCTGTTGTGCTTCTTTCATTAGTTTAAGAAAAATTTTAATATATTGTGTAAAATAGCGTTCAAATGTATATATTAGCTACATTCTCATTCTTACTATTGACTTCCTATGTGACTGACTTTAATCATCAGACCATGAGGGATGGTGCCTTCCATGACTGACTGTATTTATTGTCATGTGACAGGGGCATGGGTCATGGATTGCTTATCATTGCATCCCTGCATCAGCACTGTTTCCTAACATATAACAGATACTCAATAAATATTGGTTGAACAGATGAATATATAAATAAATTCATGTAGATTTTATATATTACATTCATTATATTTTAAATTAGCATATTTCTGGGTCCTTTAGGATTCTAAATGATGAGCCATTAACTAAATGCAATAGCTTTATCAGTTTTATATCAATGATCATTAGCTTCAGTGTCAAGGGGCACATTTGCTGATAAGATTCCCAAACCACAAGGCTGTAGTCTGTAAGGAGTGTATTGTATCACATAGCACTGGGGAAAGAGTATGGGTTTAAATCCCAGTTCAGTATAATATTTGCCACACTGAACTATTTGTTCTTCCCCAAGGGTAATAACTTTGTCTTCCCTGTCTTTTCTCATGCTGTTCCTTCTGCTTTAATGCTCTTTTCTCCTTTGCTTAGCTAATTCTTACCTCACCTTGAAGGTTAAACTCAGGACATGTGTCTTTCATGAAGCCTTCTCTAAGCATCCCTGGCCTGAATGAGATAATGCCTCTTGCCATATACTCAAAAGCACTCCCGACAAGCCACCATAAATCTGCTAGTGCTGCAACATAATCATCTATTTATTTGTCTCTCCCCCAGCCCTGGTTGCTACCCTGACTCTGCTTCATCCCAGAGCACACACAAACACATACACACAATAACAAAATACTGATAAGTAAGCACTGCGCCTACATTCTTGTATCTTCAGTGGCTAGAATAATAGTTGGCACACAACTGATGCTCAGTAAGTCCTTTTCTAAAGATTTATTTATTTATTCATTTTTAGAGAGGGGGAAGGGAGGTAGAAAGAGAGGGAGAGAAACATTGATGTGAGAAAGAAACATTGATCAGTTGTCTTTCATAAGCCCCAAACCAGGGACTGAACCTACAATCCAGGCACGTGCCCTGACCAGAAATTGAATCAGTGATTTTTCTTCTTGTGGGATGACACAAAACCAACTGAGCCACATTAGTCAGGGCTCGCTAAATCTTCACAGTTGTTAATGAGGTTTAATATTAAATAGTTGTATGAAGTTGTCATGAAATTTTCATTTCCTATTTAAGTGGAAAAATTTTCTTGTCATGAGTAAAAACAAACATATACTTCAAAATGATATGACACCTCTTGGTAATAAAAGGAGAGTCACCTTCCTGACCAGTTTGACAAAATAATTACCTGGTATGATTTAAGGAGCATCAGAAGGGCCGAGGCTTCCTACTTGAAAATAGCATTCCGGCTGTGACACAATGCCTTTAAGAGCCATAATTATCCATTCCTATATTTTGGCTTATAAGTGTTGCTATTAAAGTAAAAATTAAACTTATAGAGAAAACTTGTTTGATAGTTTGTCAGGAAGCATAACATTTAAGTAATGAATGTAGGTCAGGTAAATTTGGGGAGAGGAACTGAACTCCAACTACATGGAGAATGATTCCTCGGTGACCCCAAGAGTATGGTGAGGACACAGCTCTCATGAGGAGTTCCTAGAATGTGGTAGGTACAGAAAATGGACTCACTCATCTCCCCCAGTGTCAGTTCTGAATAGAACCTACTTAACAATGCCACTGACTAGAGATATACAATCGACCACTAAAGAATTTCCTGAAGTTCAATCACATAGTACTTTACTGATTTTACCATATCTGGTATCAGCTATACTATTACTTAATATTTATATTTAAATTAATTTATGTTTAAAATAGTCTCAGTCTCAAAATCATACCTGTGAAATCGTGGTTTACCAATGTACTACTTTCTTAAAATAATCACTAAGATAATAACATAACTACAAAAATAATTGAATTCATCGGGGCATCTTAGACTGGGAAAACATTACGAAATTATTCCCTGTAAATGTCATAAAAAAACCGGAGAAAGGCCTACAAATTGAAGGAGACTAAGGAGAAATAACAATTAAATGTGATGTGGGATCCTAGATCAGATTCTGGAAACCAAAGGGGACATTAGTGAAACAAATTCACAAAATTACAGTAAAGTCTGTAGTTTAATTGATAATACTGTACCAATGTTAACTTCCTACTTTTAGTTATATAGATATTAACCTTAAAGGAAGCAGAGTGAAGAATATAAGAAAACTCCATGTATTATTCTTGCAACTTTTCTCTAAATCAAAAAGTAGTTTAAAATAAAAAAGTTTTTAAAATATACAGTTATTAACTTTAACAAAAGTATCGCTCTGGTATGGAATGTTGATAATGCAGGAAGCTGAAGGGAAGGGGCAGGCAGTAGATAAGAACTTTCTACTTTTTGCTCAATTTTGCTATAAACCTAAAACTGCTCTATAAACAAAGTCTATTAAAAAGAAAAAAAGGCACAAATAAAAAGAATGAAACTAAGAAAGAAAAAAATGATCCTCTGAAATTAGACTGACCATGCATGGTTCAATTAGTGAATCTAAAATTTACTTGCAATATCTTCAGACAATTTATTCCAACTATCTCAGCTTTATCAGTAAAACAAGGCTATAACAGTGTCTTCATTTTAGAGTTCAGAGGTTTAAATACAAGGATGCCTGTCTCTTGAGAATATAGCAGACACTAGGTAAAAGTTAACATTTATTTGTAATTTAATCATCAATAATGAGGCCTCAAATGTTACACAGACTAATTGTCAAAGAACTCCAAATATATTACTTTCATTGACATTGCCTCATTTATACTGAGAACTTGAGGTAGTAGACAATGTTATCACCCTCTTATTCAGTCACATTTCACTGAAATAGAAAAGAGCTAACTTACGAATTCCCACTATTTCATGATTAGAATGTTTCTCTGTTTAGGATTGTGTTTGTGTGTGTGTGTGTGTGTGTGTGTGTGTGTGTTATTAAGGTTGATTTGAATCACTGTATACCCAAAGATTTGAGAAATCGTGGATTAAAAATAGGTTAAATAAACTATCCAAAGTAACAATATAAATCATTAGAAAGATTTACATTTAGAATAATTATAAAATTAAAGAAAAAATGGTCTTCATATGGCTACTGAACAGATGTGTTTATACACACAAATACTGGATTTGAGAGAGAAGAGGTGATGAAAACCAGAGTTCTATTTCTGTGCAGGGTCCTACAAGCACGGAGGGAGATAACAGTTTACTTAAGCAAAATGGACAACATTTTTTAGCACCAAGAAATAATACATGCTCTAATGTGTAGAGTAACTTCAAGGAGTCTGGCGAAGGTAGGGGAGGAAAATGAAGCAATTTACTCATGCAATTCGAAAAAGTTGGTTTTTAAGTTTTTAAATCATCAATTCTGTTATTTGTATGAGTTTGCATTTGATATCATCACTATAACAACAACAAAAAATTCCTACCATATTCAAGAGCATGATCTAAAGCTAGAGTTGGACAAATAGAAGCTACTATTCAAAAGCTTAAAACTCTCTTTTAAGTTATAATATTTTAATAGCGGTGGCCCCACATTTTAAATTTTCATGGTTTGTTGAGTCTGGTTTATTGAGCCCAGTCTCAACAAGCAACCTCTGAACATCTGCGGCCTTGCTGCTCCTCACATCACAGCTTCACTTAGCATTTCAAATTTGCAACATGTGGTTGGTGCTTCTTTTCATCTCTGTATAAAATGAGCTAGCATGTCACTTGAACTGTTTATCCCTTAGGGTGTTTTTGTCACTCAGTAAATGTTATTGAAAGATTAGGATCATGGTTTTCAAACATTTATCAGTTGAATATAACATACATTGGTATGTAGATAAATGTAAAATGTTTATGTTCTCTTTGAGTTTCTCTTAAAGAAAAAAGACAAGTTCAGCCATCTTTCCATATTCAATGCCTGTTCTTTCTCACCTTTCCCACATCTCTTATAATAATCTTTCCTGTTTTCTCTTTATATTTTTCTATTTTTTCACTCATCATATGCTTTTCTGGAAGTCTGGTGTTTACATAGTTTCTAAACTGAATCTTTCACTTCCACAGAACATAAATCCTTTTTAAATAACCAGAGTTTTGCAAGAAAAATTTTTATTATTATTTTTTCCATATAAACATCATGACATTTGTGGGAAAAATTTAATACAGGAAACTGGGTGGAGCAAGTCTGCTGAATAAGAACAAATAAAACATTAGGCTTTTTCAGTTTAGAAACACAGAGGTTAAACAATGACCTGTATTCATTCCATAAACATTGATTGAGTACCTTTTTTATTTTAGATCCTGAGTAGGCTTTTGATATGTAGCAGGGAACAAAAGAAAAAGAAGTTCTGCTCTCATGGAGCTTGCATTCAAGCATCAATAAAAAGTATGAAGATATTTCTGGTCACAGTCTGATGTAGAGATCTTGAAGTGTGTATAATTGGGAACAGGCTACTTGAAGGAAAAAAGAATAAAAAATTAGAAATGCAAAGTTGTATATATAATTAAATATTTAGAGCTAGAAAAAATTTACAAAATTAAAAAAAATTAAAACTAATGCATACCACAAGCATTATAAAATTCAGGAAAATAACATAATACTTCTATTAATAAAGTATCTGACATATCTTATTCATACTTTATACCCTAAAATTTTGGCTGTATGCTTTTTTATAGCATCTTCATATGTTAATGATTTTACATAATTTTCTGCAGAGAGTATAGCAAAAACAGGCTTTTCTCTAAAATGATTGAAGTAAATTTGTTTCAATTATTGATATTTTATAAAAACTTCTTTTTGTTTCATAACTCATTACAAATATAATGTCAAGGTACAATTTATTTAAAAAATGAAAAACATATGATTCTATCCACTGGCATACTCTGTTGTATACCTACAGGTTTGTGCCTTAAAAATTTAGGAATTTTGATAATTTCTATTTCATGCAAATAAAAACCAAGGTATTTATTGTGTATTTATAGGAATAGATACTGTCTATTGCATATATTCTCAATAAAAAAATATTCCTTGAATAAGCATCCGTGAGAGCGGAGTCTCCTTAAGTGTTCACATGTGTGATGATGGGAAGAAGTCTCCGCAGACAGCAGCCCCATCTCCTCCGCAGCCCGCGTACGTCTAGTGCTGGGCGCGGCGGGGCCCACTCATCTCTCAGTGTGACTCCACCAGCACGTGCCATGAGCAGGTGTGCTTTGGGCACCATGAAAGGCCAGCACTACCTTAACTCTTAGCGGAGGGGAATGCGAACTACATACATACGTGTCTTTAAGCCCAAACTAAATGTATTTTCAATGCAATTTCCATGTAGTTGTATTCCTACTTAGTTGGAATCCCTGATATAAGGGGAAGGGTGCTTAAATATAAGTAAGAGTGAAAAGAGATGGGTGTCTTATGCAATTGTGACTAAAATCTTCATGTGAGCATCGCTAGAGATCCTCCCAGAGCCTTGGAAGAAGCTTGAACAAGGGAGAGGCTGTGGGCTTTCAGATACATTGGAATTACCATAAATTTGTCTCCGTGGTCACAAACAAGTTGAACAAAGTTGTTTTATTTCTCTAGGGCTGAGGTTTCCAGACATTCAGCATTAATTATTCAAGGTAAACTCAGTCATATGAAGTTTAACACTTCGTATCACTTGGGCAACTATTCAGTTTACTTAGCATCTTTCTAGGTCCAGCTCTCTGGAAGTGATTATATATGACCTTGGCATTTGAGGAATATAGATTCAGAATTATCCTCTATCTACACTAGGCTCCAATAAGGGCAACATCCCACTTGATCCCCATTGTCATTCATTTGAACCCCTTGTTGTCCTGTGTGGTGTTCAAGGTTGCTCTACATCCACTAGCTAAACGCTCTCAACCAGGTAGCTCACTGTCAGCCCTTTCCAAGGTCCTTTCAAATGTTATGAAAACGATCCAGAGTTTTACTTCTCCGTAGCAGCGGTGCTGACAATAACAGGCTGCCTGTGAGCCCACCCACTGACCCCACCTCGCAGCACTTGCAATTCTACGTCTCTGTCACCTCAATGGGAGAGAAATGTGTCAAAGAAGTTTGCAGTCTTTCTGGCCTTGGCTGTGAAATATTTTCTGTTTTCAGATTCCCCTTATCCTGATAGAGTTTCTAATGTAGCAGTCCTCCCTTCTCTACAGGAATATGTTTTAAGACCCACAGTGGATGCCTGAAACCTCAGATAACACCTACCTTTGAAGTACTAGCTTTTTCTATGCATACATATCTATGATGACGTTTCATTTATAAATTAGGTATTGTAAGACATTAACAATATCTAATAATAAAATAAAATAATTTTAACAATATACTGTAATAAAAGTTATATGAATATGGTCTGTTAAAATACCTGTAATTTTCTATTTGATATTTTTGGACTGCAGTATGCCTGAGGTAACTGAAATCACAAAAAGCAAAACCATAGGTAAGAGAGGACTACTTACTGTATCTTTGTTCCTCTAGGTCTTGGCTTGGGCATCTCAGCTTAGTTTTGACATTCAAATCAACCTTCTTTCATAGAACAGTCAAACTTTTTTCTCCTTCTAGGATAGATCTAAATCTCAGGAAACATCCCACTCTCTTTCCAATTCTGTTTATATCTCCTATTAAGATTTAAGAAGTTAAAAAGCATTTATTCCTGTGAAACAACTACTTTTGCAATTGAAAGTCATGATTTTAAGATATTTCTCTGCCATTATTTTAAAAATCTGCAGGGGAATTTGATGGATTTTTTTCCCAGACATTAAAGACTTTCCCTATTAGGCAATGGATGACACTGGAGCAATTAGCAGGGTGTTGGTGTGATAAAACTGTATGGCCATAATAATGCCTCTATGTAAACTTTCCAAGTTTTATTTTGCTATAACTATAAGTGGTGAAAATAAGCAATTTTACCAAATGCTAATATACTGAATACTATAGAGAAGATATCTTTAAAATATTGCAACAAGGAAAAACCACAGAGATACATTAAAAATGCATAAGAGAAAATTCTACTTCAACTAAAAAATTGAAAAGTCTTATTTTATCAAAATTACAATAGCTTTGTTCTAACTGTAAAATCACCTCATAATTATTTTTAATATCATATTTTTATATTATATAAAATCACCCATAATACCACACTACCTATAAATAGTGCTAATCCTTCATTCTCTTATTCAAAACTTGAAGAATTGCTTATTTTAAGAGATAGTATAGGCAGAAAATAAAAATACATTTACAAGTTCTTCCAATAGTTTATGAATGAAAGTAATAGCTCTATTAGTGTAAACTGGAATATAAGTAATAACTATCATGATTTCCTATTAGATATTCCTCAGCTTCTACTGAAGATGTGGTCCTGGGCCTATAGACAGTCAGCATGAAACAGTTAATCAGGAAACCTCTGAGGAATATGGTGAAAAGATTATTTGGAAGAATGAGAGAGATGAATTGTTTATAGGGAAGATTCTTTTTATAATTGGAGCTGGAAGCTGCCCCAAACTCCAGGCTAGTCTTCATAACTCTTCTACTGCACCAGGAAAAGATAAAATGAAGGGAGAAAATATGGGTGCAGTGCAATGAGACAGGAAAGAAAAAATCCTGGGAAATCTGGCAGCTATCTTGAGCACTTCTGAAAATATATTTTAGAGGACAAACATTTTCATGTTTCAGCATTCACAAATCTCAGGAGAAGTAGCAAATTAGGAGAGGCAGTAAACTGAGTTTTAGTTGTAGAGTTGATGACAACTCTGAACTCAAGGTCTGGCTTTTGAACAGTTGGAAAAATCAATATTGAAAATCTGTCTCACCCATTCATGTAACAGCCCAGGAACTCAAATGTGCCTGCTCCAAACAGTCTGGAAGGACGAGTGCAATAACAAGCCAAGTCTTGCCATCATGATGATGAGAAGGTCTCAGATAGCAATAATCCTGTCAGCTTCAAATGAGCTTTGGGTGTTAACAGTTCCTTTTGTAAAATTAAAATTGGTATCATACACTATGAAACATTTGTATGAAAAACAGTATACAATATAATTATGTCACAAATGCATAATGCAGAAAGTAAACTTGAGAGAAAGTCAGACATGGATGAGTAGGTGTGACCTGAAGTTTTTATGGAAAATAACTTAAGACAAGTGTTTATCAAACAGGACCAGAGAGTTGAACAGGCTGATAACTGAAATAGCTTTGGAAGGTTTTCAAAGCAGAAACAACAAAAATGAAATTGTGCAAATGATCATATTGTGATGTGAAGCAAGAGATACATGAAGACAGTGGGAAATAAGGTAGATATGTATGTAAGTCCAGTAATTTTTGTACAGCAAAAAAAAAAAGTATTAGTATTGGGTTTAATAGGTTAAGGTTTTATTGTTAGATCTGATTATAACTATCTGATTGATTTTAGGAAAATCTCTTGTCCTCATACCATTTTATTTTTCTGAAAATGATGTTAGACATGACCATTCTAGTTCTAAAATATAATGTAAGTGATAATAACTAAAATGCATTAAATGCTTACTCTGTAAGCAGAGACATGCTTTCAAGCATCCATTTCTTACTTGCAACTGAGTTGGATTATGTGATTATTTTACTTTAGAGATATCAAAATTGATAATTGAAAAATTATTCAAACTTATTTGATACCTCATTGACTAGACAAAAATATGATGAAAGAAAAATATTTAAGGAAAATGAGTTGGGCTACAGTGTATAGGATGCAGTGCTAAAAAATCTGTAGGACAGCAAATCAGTTAAGAGCATGTTCTATAAATTAACATATAGATGGATAAGAATATAGAATTAGGAGGTGGTAGTGGGAGCACAGAAAAAAAAAGAATTAGCCTAAGATATACTCTAATGAATCTGATTGAAAAATGGTGATGGATGTAAAAACGAAGACTGACAGAATGCAGCTTCCGAGTGGGCCTGAATTTTGTAACCAACTCTGACACTTTCTATCTGTGTCTTGAGTACACACTTCACCTCTTTGAACCATAGTTTTCTTACTGTAAACTAAGATTCAGCATACCTGCCATATCAGGTTGTTTCAGGATGAAATTAGATGTCACGCAAAGTGCCAGTGCTGTCCCTGGAACTCCTTAATTGCTAGTCATCATTATCATGCTGATAAAGTGTGAAATTTTCATCAAAGCATATTATAAAGTGAGATATGATACATTTATTATTTATAATATTAACACTAAATATTTATTGAGCATCTATTATAAGCAGTCCACTGTAAACTATGGGAAAACGCAAAGAAGTATGTGATGCTGACCCCTTATGTTAGTATTTTACCATGCACCAGGAAAGATAAGAAAAGTACATAAAGAAAAAACAAGAATTCAAACCAGCATATTGTAAATGCAATAAGGGAAATATAAAGTACAATAAAAATTGAGAAATGAAAAAGCTAATTTCTGGTTATGAGATAAGCATAAAAACTACAATTCAGCTCTTAGGAAAATGTGTGGAATTTTCGAGATATACACCTGGAATCACACTAGGCACTGAGACTAGAGTGAACAAAGACGCAATAGGATGATGACAAGAATGCTGTGGTTAAGGTGATGAGTGCATATTGGAGAAAATACAAGAGGGAAGGTTATACATAGTCTGCAGATGGTTTTGACTGATAGGCCAGCATTGGATTTCATCCTTCAAGAAGCAGGGAGGAGGTGACTTTATTTTTTAGCAGAATCACATAATAAAATTAATGATGTAAGATTAACAAAGTAAAAAAAAGTGGAATTTCAGTAGTAGTGCAGGGTAATACAATAAGATTGAAGTCAAGTAAAATATATCTTTTTTGTTAACTATATGCTTTCAATAAGGATCTTTTATTTGAGGAAAAAATACCTCTTATACTTGTGCTGCCTCTAAGACCTATGTATTTCCTCCTTTATAAGCAATTATTTCTAAGGGCAGACCCAGATCCCGGAGAGATAACTGATAACAAAATTCCAAGGAAGGGGTGAGAAGGCAGTATAAAACAAGAACAAGAACAAAAACAGGAGTTGGGTTTGAAATGAATAGTTTTTTGGTTAAGTTAGTCTTCTTTTTTTCTTTTTATAGGCTCTTGGGCTAAGGATGTCCTCTGTTTTTTCTAAAACACATTGTTCTGTTGAGAGGGGACAAAGAAGGGAAGCAGAGGCACTCTAGCTTAATTATTCCTTCTCTGAAACCCTGAGTGCAAGTCCCTCCATCCTGAATCAGTTCTGTAATACAGACCAAGTTGCATAATTTCTCTGTGTTTCAATGTTAGCAGCTGTAATTAGGAATCATGCTTCACAAGAACACTGTGAAGACTGACTGACAAAATGCATTGATTCCATTAGAATGACTTCTACAATATAGTAAATACTGCATGATGATGTTTATAGTGTCAATTATTTTTAGGTATAAATTCTTGTAATAGTTGGAGGATATATTAATGAAAATTCAAATCAGAGTATTTAGCAATAAATATGAAAAGTTGAGAAAAAGATGAAAATATTTTGGTTTTTATAAATGTGATTAACAATATAACATGAAACAAATGAAAAAGAATAGTAGTCCTTGAGCTCATAAAACTGAGGAGACTCTGTGGCCAGCCCTAAAAATTTACCAGTCAAAAATTTAAAAAAACAAAACATGTCATTGAGGTAAAAATTTGGAACTTGAGCCATAAATAGGGAGTTATCAACAAAATAATTACCATGGGATGTAGCCTGTCCTGTTTGCTCTGGAAGAACAGAAACAGAAACAGAAACAACTTTAGAGCACAGAAGAGAGACTTGTATAACACCCAAATGCACAGAATGCATTCATAAAAAAGAGAAAAGAAAGGATTATACTAGAACATTAAATGAAAATGAAAAAAATTACTATTTGAAAAGCCCAAGTAGAAAAATAATATCTACAGAGTGATTTACATGGACTTAGTGTTCATTACCTCAAGCTCAAGAAAGTGGGAATTGATGGGAAAAATAACTGAGCTTTCCCTTAAACACACAATACTATTAGGTGAAAGGACATCAGATACAGAGGAATAATGGCTGGAGGAAAAATGGATAACAACTGGAGGAAAAATGGATAACAAGACTAAACACCTTCCTCTATATCTAGTCATCTTTGCAAAAGTGAAGTAGGCAGACCCTGGATTTTATTATTATGTTTAAATATTTTCTTGTGGATTATCCTGGAAAACTCAGAAGGCAAGGGGTGAAATTAAGTCAGAGTTTAATTGACACTGGATATCATGAATTTGCAGGGCAAGATCCACAAGATTTTGCTTTGTAGCCGTGGAGCATAAAAGAGAACATAGACCAGGGGTGAGTAATCCACGGTTTAGAATGGGTATCCTCTGAGTTCAAAACAGTAAGACAATTTTAGGGAGTAGTTAAAATGACATGGAAATAGCTGATAAGGGCAAGTTAGCTCTCAGTTAAACTCTAGTACTGTCTGGGCAGCATACATTATAATAGAGGATGGCTAAAGTTTTATAAGCAACTTGATTGTTTCTTAAAGTTGGCTTTAAGCCTGAAAAGAACGTGCATTTGGAGTTGAGGGAGGAACCAATAACAGAAGAACTATAGCAATTAAGTCTGGGTTTAGCCCTCTGCTAACCCTTTCTGCTGTGTCAACCTGACAGTCTGAATTTGACAGGGTAGGGGGGAGGAAGGATTGTTCCGTCTGCTCCGCCCTCCTGGCAAGGCAGCCATCTGGCTAGTTGCACCTGTTTCCAACAGCCCTACTATTCCCAGGAGCCCTATGTTGGTTTAAATGAAGTGGGAGTTAATGGGACTTGAATTACGTGTGGAATGGGATAGAAATGTGTGAAAAAGAAGGCTAAGCAAAGCCAATTATCTGGCCTGGAATGGATACTAAACCAAGTAATTGGGAAGAATGGTAGAACAAGGTAAAACAAAATAGCAACCAAGATGATGAATGTACTGAGAATAAAGAAGTAGACAAGTTCATGGTTTGAGGGGGAAAAAACAAAACTCCATCTGCCTACTTAAATAGCTCCAGCTTCTCATTCATATTAAAGACAATTCAGAAGTATGCTCAGGCAGCAGTGCTGAAACGAACTGGTCCAGAGAACAGTCGTCCCCTCTCCTCACCTCCGCCTGATGACTTGTGCTTGGTGAGTGCTGTGGGGCCGCCAGAGGAGCAGTCTGTGCCTCTGAAGCTAACTGAGAGAAGGCGGAACCTGGAAAATGGCGTGCCTTCCCTCCCTGCAGAAACAGTGATGTTTTAAAATAAAAATTGCTGAAATGGTGGAGATGTAAGATTTCCTTTACTTTTATACATCATTTTGGATTTTCTCAGTCTCTTAGTATCGCTTATTGTTTAAGTCAACCTACTACCCACCTTCTGTTTGCACAAGTTCACATTAGCAAAATGTGTGTCACTGGTGTAATATTTCTTTTGCTTTTACATTATATTATTAAGGATTTGGGACATGGTTATGCCATACATATGATATATGAATTACTATGATAGTTTAGGAAATTGAAGAATCTGCTAATAACTCTGACCATAGAATAATTAACTTTAGATGACCAAATTAAGACAGAAACCTTTTGGAATTACTTGTCCTAAAAGTTAATCATTACAAATACTACATTGAAATTCTCTGCATGTGTGCACATGCCTGTATATTTACTATCTAACTCATTGTCAATTGTTCCTTAGGACTAAGAAGCCACCAATAATACTTATAATCTTAAATTTAGGTTATTTTTGTTAATCAGCACATCTCTGAGCAAAACAGTTAAGAAAACAGTGGGAAACTACTATTTTCTATAATGCCAGAGTTATATGGCAAATCCACTCGTGCCCTTACATTTACTGAGTTTTCCCTCTTCATCCAAAGGCAGAAACTGAGTGAATAGATTGTTTTAGAAGAGCTCAGCTGTGGCAAAATATAGACATTTCCATATTTTCTAACAGATTTTCTGTCCCACATGTTTACTTTAAAACTCATGAGCATCCAGGCATTTATCAAAATTAATCATTTTGGTTCAAGGAAAAAGTTTTAGAGTTTAAAAAAGGCGAGTCCCAGCATGTGCGTACGTGTATGTGGTTAAGGCCAGATAATTGCAGGGAGTGGGTTCTGAAGCTGGTGATTTTAGTTCTGTTTTTATACTCCATCTCTGTCACTCAAATCTCCAACTCTGAATATTTTTATTTGAACGTCATGATGGCAAATGGTAAAACTCAGGGAAATTAACAAAAAGACACACGGTAGTTTTCTTGAGGGTAGTTTGAGATAAACAGGTTCAGTTTGGGTTTTTTTCTTCATATGAATCCATTAGATACAATTACTCTGTCAGGAAGGAAAAGAGTACTATTAGAGTTCATGTAAACCACTATGGAAAACAAATAAATGATTTCAACATCAAGAACCTTCCACCCAGAGACCATTTTCTCTTTATTTTATCTGACCCATCATAAACACACACAATTTTATATATCGACATTGCTTTTCCTCTTTCAAACTAGCTAATGTGTTTCTTTTATCAATGACCTAAAAAGAAGGCTTTGATTTAGAAGTAATTGCAGCTACTTAAAGAAAAAAAAATTTCATTCATTGCAAAGTCGCAGAATAAGTTCAGTGTGTCTGGGGTGCTCCATAGAAGTAAATAAAATGGGACTAACTGGGCTGAATGCCAAGAGACACAGTCATGCAAGCCCAGAAGAGGTGCCAAACCTTCTACACTATCACAAAAAAAGCAAAGAGAGGAGCTGACGTGGCAATATGAACACAATTTTAATTTTACACTTCTCTCAAAATTCAAAGATTTCACTATCATTGGGGAGAATTTAAGATAAACTACATAATAAAATACTTATTTAAAAGTCAAGAGGCTTAAATTGAGGTCCAATGGGGACAACTCTAGTTGAACAACAACAAAAAATTTAAAAAGGAAAAAAAAACTGGACCCTGGCTGGTGTAGCTCAGTGATTGAGCACAGGCTGTGAACCAAAGCATCGCAGGTTCGATTCCTAGTCAGGGCACATGCCTGGGTTGCAGGCCACGGCCCCCAGCAACCGCACATTGATGTTTCTCTCTCTCTCTTTCTCCCTACCTTCCCTCTCTAAAAATAAATAAATAAAATCCTAAAAACATAAAAATAAATAACTTATTGTAAATATGTAGATTAATCAAAATATTTACACTCAGAACTGAATTAATTTTCTTTATAAATTCACACTTATTTTCTGTGACTTGCCTCTTCTCTGTATTTGCAGATTTGAATTTTCTCTTTTTTAGCTATCATAAGAGATAAATTCTATGATATTAATGAAAGAATTTTTCAAAATATTTTGAAATGTGTGTAGAATATTTCAAAATCTCTTCCAGATGCAAATGGGGCCTCAAAATAAAAGCATAAGGGAACTCCAAAATGGAGACAAAAGACTTTTTGACTTTCAAATGAAGTAGGAAATTATTTTAGAGAGACAGCTATATGTCTGTCAGCAGACCATGTTATTCCAAGCATTGAATTGATTTGAAGATCATGTAGCGAACTTGAAAATTAACTGCAGTCTTGCCAATCCTACTTTTGCCTGTGGGGAAGGAGGGTGAGGTGGATGAAGAAAGATGGACTTATTTACTAGCATTGTATAGAAATCATTGTGGCTTCCAAGTTTTCTGATAATTGAGCATCTTTTCCCTCACATTCCCCAAGCAAACAGACTTGAAAAACATCTTTTTTCTGTTTCCTTCCCCCCCAAATTACGATAATTATGATGTTGACACCACAAAGAGAATAAAGCCACCAGCAGACAGGGATGGAGCACACAAGTTAACAGAGAGCGGCAACAACACAGACCTAGGGCTGACATTTACAAAGCACACCTGAAGGTAACAAAACCTATGGCTTGAAAACTGTAATCATACCAAAAAGTTAAAAACAATGGCCTAGTGATATAAGAAGCTGACATTCCATCAATAATCATGTGGGACACGCAATGTTCTGACAAGAATTATTCCACTGGATACACTGGCTAAGGGTTGTCAACTGATGAGAGCAGAGGAACTCAGGACTGAAATCCAAATGTATGAACTCTTCATTTCACATGAGTATTTCTTAATCTTTCTCAATGACATTTTGTCATTTCAACAAGATCTTAATTTAAAGAGCTACTCTTTTTGTTATAAATATGTTTGTTCTAGAGAAACCAAAAAACTATTACAGTCAAGATTCTAAGAATTTCCAATGTAGAAAAAAAGAATAAATAGGATCCTTTTCCAAATTGTCTTTCCAAGCTCATATTCATTAGCTATGGGGCATTACAAAACAACCAGAAGACTTCTAAACTAAAGATACAGAACATCATAGTCAAGATGGAGCACATCATAAAAGCCAAAGCTATTGGATGGTGTCAGTTCCCACCTTTGGCATATCTAGACATATTTGGTACCCACAAAGACAACAAGTCCAGAGATACTATTTTTTTTCACTCTAACTTGCTACTAAATAATTCTTTAGTAATGCTCTGCAACCAGAGAGTTCTCTGATGCCATGGGGTGAAAAGTATGAATAACAATAAACTCATTGTTGATATATAATATCAACCCATGCTCCTACCCACTGTGAACAAGTTCTTCATTAAATCCCAATTCTCCTTTTGGACCAGATCTTTTTCATAACCAATCAACTGATAAATGAAGCCTCACATTGTTTAGAAAACCATGCTTGTCATGGAGCCTACATTTGTCAGACCATCCCCCCAGAGACTCCCATTCATCAGGCCCTGTCAGGCTGCATTACTCAGCCTCATTAATGCCCCCTCACAGGCTGCAACACTATATCCCACCTGGACCTGCCTGATAGACGGCTTCTCTCTGTGCAGACTCCAAAGGGGCCCTTTGAGAAATGCTTTATTGAGGACTCTGATGAAGGAAACTGCACCTTAATGAAAGGCTTGCACCAGAGCATAATTAACTACTACTCTAGGGATGTCATAAGAAGGCAATGTTCTTTGGTAAAGACAACAATGCTGGGAAAAATAGAAGGCAACAGTAAAAGAGGAAGACCAAATATGAGAAGGACTGACACCATAGGCTTGAGTCTACAGCAGCTGAACAAGGCTGCTGAGGACAGAATATTGTGAACATCACTCATTCATAGGGTTGCCAGGAACCAGAGCCTACTCAACAGCACATAACTCACATACAGCCCATTGCTGTTCTGGCAGCAATTTCACCGTTTTGTCATCTATGAGGATGATGACTATTTTCTTCACTGAAAATGCAGGTGATAGGAGAAACTATTTAAGTAATATGAGAGGAGGACTATATTTCCAAGCTGTTTTAATAGAAATGTTTTCTATTCTCTTGGCTTAAACAGGACCAGTCCTGATCTCTCGGTGTCATTAGATTAAGGAAAACAAAGTCAGAACAAAGGGCAGAGATTGTCAAGAAAACCATTTAGCACAAGTGGTAAATGTTTATTTGAATTGTGACAAATGTTGTTAGTAGAAGATCAAGATGTGGAAGGTTTAGCTCTTTGTCATTGCAAATACCCTAAACACAGAGCTTGAGTGAAAGATCACTTAAGTCACGGCAATGCATCCTGAAAATAAAGGTGACAGGAATAAAAAGCAGAGATTGATGACAACTGTACTCTTTCACAAAGCTCTCTCTTGTTCTTTTATTTCCCTAATGTTGGCTACTTGAAAGAATTTAAAAAAAATAAAAAGATTACTTATTCACAACTGCTTTAAATATTATACATATAAACATACACGCTCACACACATTCTCCATTCAGCATTATTCTAAAATTACATGCAGCTGCTGCAGCTTGGGTCTATTCACCCTTCCAGAATAACAAAAGAAGTAAATGACTTTGTTTTACTTATGGTACAAATCAGATTCCCCTCAGCTTTGGTGACATCTGTGGGCTAGTGCTCCCTTTAGAATGACAGTGTCCAATTACTAACCAACATTGCTATTATCCCCAAGGAAAACAATTCAGAGGATCTGTGAGGCAGCACACGTCCAAATAATCTGATGGTTTGGTTACCTTTTGACATTGCAATACTGTACTTATTTAGTGCTAATAGTGGTAGGATGTATTCCTGCCCCCACGGAATTCACAATTCCAAAAGGCAGGTTTAGAACATCAAGTGCTAAGGCTAGACAAAAGCAGGGAGCCTGTTCAAAGTCTCTCAGCAAATCTGTGATTATCTGGATAGCCCTGTTGTCAAGATTTTCTGTTTTATTTGTGGGAGACTATTATGTTTTTTACCCTGATTTTTAGGATCTATTTTTTTTACTCCTAAAAATACACTCCACTGAATGTTTATGCCCACCCACAGTCACTTATTTAAAATTCTAAAAATATTAATAAGGCTATAATTAAACATGTTTCCAGAGAGTGTTTCCACTGTGCTGAGGCAAAATGACTATTGACTTAGAACTCCCACCATTGCTACAGACTCTGTTAAGAGAAAGATTGAACGATACTTTCAGCCAAAGACTGAGAATTTACTGTTTTTAAAGTGTATTAACAAGGAAACTGATAAAACAAGGAGTGAGATGCCAGGAACAATTAGCAAAGAAATTGATGTAGATGTTTGTAAATTTAAATAATCACTGACTGGTACTACTACTACAACCACTTCTATTACTGATAGTAATAATAACCAGTTGGGAAGAGGTAATGTTTAATAAAAGATGAAAGTAAAATACTGAAAATAAATAATAGGAAAGGTGGAAATATGTCCTACTACATAGCATTTCAGACAAATTGTGTCAACAGGGATAAATCTTACAATGCTGGATGAAAAAATGTTGAAGTGACACGAAGTAATATTGAGTGAAGAAAGCAAGGTGCAGAAGAATATGTATGGTATAATATGATGCAGTTTTATTTAAAAAATACACAAAACTATATAAACTATGGTTTCAGACGTACACATACATAACATGATTTTTTTAATGGGTGGAAGTATACAGAGAATTTCAGGGAACTGCATTTGTTTGGGAATGGTGGGAAGGAAATGAAAACAGAGAAGGGCTCAAAGGAGTCTTCAGCTGTATCAGCAGTATTTCACTCCTCAAAAAAAAGCTTCTAACCCAAATACGACAAAATATTCACAATTTAAAAATATGGTTCTAGGTTATATTATACTCTGTAATATGTCATTTACTTGAAAGATTTTCTTAAAAAGAAAAAAATATATTGAACATCAGTAAATAAGATGAATTAGAAGAACTCTGAAATAAAATCAGAAAACTGTTACAATTTTATTGTAGTAACTCATGTGAGAAATGATCTATGATAGTGTCTCCAAAAAGGGAAAACAAATGAGACCTTTCAAATGTAAAATCAATATGACTTGATGATCAATTTTGTATGAATGGCAAAGGAGAATGTCGAATCAAGAATGACTCCGAGTTCTCTGTCATGGGAAATTAAATGAAAGTTAATGTTTTCAATTTACTGTGACAGAAAGTTGTAAGGTCTTGATAGAGTTGTCTAAAAGGTCCCGGAGAATATTATTCTGGGTTGGAGAGAAAGTTTGGAGTCAGATTGGGGGGTGGATGGGTATATAAATACCTCTATATGTATTTATTCATTGTTTCTTTATTCCTTTTAAGGTTTCTGCTTTTTTATTTTCTAATGACCCAAATTGCCCATCCTATTGCCTTCTAAATTATACTTTCTTTTATTTTATATTATTTTAAATTATTTAACAGTGTACTGTTTTTCTTTTGAATGTAATTTTTCTGCTTTTACAGTCTACTAGGGTTTTCCTGAAGCCTTTGAAAGATAAAGAAGGAGCTATGAAAGGAGCCGCTGATAACTGTAAAGAGCATAAACATGGGCTGTGTGATGTAATCATGAAAGAAACCTCATAACCACAAATCAGTAAATGTTTCACAATTTAACTCAATCAAGTTGCCTTAAAGTTCCAATTTCAACTTGAACTTATTATTTTTCCCTCTCTATTATCTTTAATTATAGAAAAATTTCACCAACTTGTAATTTAGGGACATTTGGTCTAACAAGGAAAGTTTATTTACCATATGGGTATTCTCCATATTACAGTCTGTTTCCTGATAGAAATTAATATAAATGGTCAGAGAGTAGAGTTCCTTGGAAACAGTTAACATTAAAATTTATTATAAATATTGTTGAAATGTTTACATTCTCTAAAGCTATAGAGATCTTTAAAAATCAAACTCCACTTTCTTATGCATGAATTTTATTATCTTCCTCCTTATCTTCAGAATATTATTTATTATTTGCTTTTTTATTTATTTATTGCCTAACTCTTTGGATCCTTCAAGTATTTGTGAATATTTAAATTTCTCTCTTATGCAATGTGAAATACCTAGAGGATGCTGGTAAACCTACTATGAAACCTCTTTAAATAACTAGAAATATAGTTGACATTTATTTTATATTAATACAATTTTTCAAATAAAGAAATAAGTCAAGAGAATCAAACATATATTTTCTGATAGAGATTTATTAAGAGACGGTATGAGAAAAAGGACTTGAAAAGGAAGGCATTAAGATAAAAAGCCATCCTACTTAGAAATTTAGGCAAAGCTGCTAAATATTATTTCTATCACAGGAATTATTTCTAATTGTAATCTTTCATTCATTCAACACATTGTTTGAGTAGTTACTACAAGTCAGGACCCATGCCAGACTCAGTAGTTTGATGCCAAAAGACTTTTACTAGCAGTGTTGCTATAGATGGTAAAATATGTTGAGTAGACTACTCTTCTCTGCTCCCTCAGCTGTATTTTCTCAGTGTTTTACTGGATAATTGTCTAGGAACTGTACTTCAAGGAGAAATGTAGTACCCCATGCTTTCCTTTCAGATGGTGCAAGCTTCATATGCTGATTGTTTATGATAGTCCCTCCAATTATTAATTGTTTTTGTGAAAAATAATACCATTTTTCTCCATTGAATACTTTATTATTATTAGCAACTCTTCACCCTCAGTCAGCCTGAAGCAATTTCCCTAGGTATGACTCTGCTACCCTCATCATCCTCCCACCCCCAGTTTCAAAGTTTTAGGGACCACAGCTTCTCAGTCCACATTCTTCCAGCTTCCAGAATGTGTCCCTATAGCCTCTCTGCCTCAGTCTCATTTGCTTCTTTTTCTTGGGCTATAGAAAAAGAAGCAAAGGTGGAGAATAGAGAATGGCAGCAGAGACCTTGAGCATTTTAGTCAAAGGCAGCATATCTGTTCCAGTGCCATGACACCATATGTCTCCTTAGGGCCCAGCAGCAACATTAAGGATTTAGGCCTCACCTACTTCTAACATGAGCCTTCAAGTCTCACTAAATTACCACCACCATGGTCCTCCCCCGACCCCAACCAAGTCTTAAGTGGATTCCTCTTTACAAATATGCTGGATTTGCCCCAGAATATTAATAACAGCATCAAAATATTTCTGAGGCTATTTATGTTTTTCTTTTAAGAAACCAGAAGTTCCATGAGTCCAGGGAATATGTTTGTGTGATCTATCCAATCACTGGAAGAAGATTTGTTCTCATTTAAGATTTATTGACTAAACTCTGATGATTGAACTATCACAGACTAAAAAAAAAGAACACCATATTTATTTTGTAGTCTCTTCCTGTCTTTATCCTAGTATTTTGCATAAAATAGGCACTCAAAATTTTCAAACAGAAATAAAGAGAAGCAACCATGATTAAAGTACCTGCTTAAGAATTTTTTTTCCAGGTCTCCTTTATGTGAGAGTCATGCTCACCAGCAGCTCTGGTCTGGGATCAAAAATTTTTTTTAAAGATTTTATTTAATTTTAGAGATAGGTGAGGGGAGATCAGTAAGAGAGGGAAAGAAACATCAGTGTGTGAGAGAAACACTAATTGGTTGCCTCTCGGATGCACCCAACCAGGGACTGGGCCTGTGACACAGGAATGTGCCATGACTGGGAATCCAACTGGCGGCCTTTCAATTTGTGGGACCACGTTCAGCCAACTGAACCATGCTGGTCAGGGCTGGGATCACATTTTTTAGTAGTTCATGATTTGAAGGGAAAGTGAAATTTTTTCTTTTAGTACCTATATAATGTGCCAGATGAGACTCTAATTTGTATAACTTGTGTCATATGACTTTCCCTGAACCAATTTCTGTGGTCAGGAGGATGAAATAGTTTGACCAGTCATTAATTGTACACTGATAGCAATCACAGGACTGCAAAGATTGGGAGTCCAAAGAGAATCACATGGAAAGAGGAACAGGTGATTTCCAGAGAAGTAGAGTTGCTGTCACCCAAAGAGAAAGGAAAGAGCTGCAAAACATCTACCACGTACGCCGCCAGCACAATCATCAAAACCTACCACCAATATTTCCTGTAGTGCACATGGATGTCAATGATGTAGTGGGAAAAAGATGGGACAGTTCCATTATTTATAATCCTAGAGGCTATTCTTCATTAGTCAACAAAGTACTGTTCTTAATTTACTAGGGAAAAACTCTTTAAACAAAATTAGTTTCAGTTAGACATCACCATTAGTAGTTAAAACAAGGACTGAAAATAACTTCTGTTAGGGCCTCAGGTTGAAAGTTTTCTGAGTGTTGATAATAAACTTGCCTCTGCTTTGATTTCCAAAAATCTTTTCACTTCGAAGTTTCAAGAAATTTTGAGTTTTTCTAAAAACATACCCCATAAATGAAACTATTGTGGATTTTTAAAAATCACTTTTTTTTGGTAAAATGAAATCCTTATGTTATGCATGATAAAATAATCAAAGTTTAAGTGATTCTTTTTGGTAGGACTACCTAGAGATGGCATGAAAAAAAAACTGAAAAATTAGTATTTTTCAAAAACTAAATGGAAGACCAACCATCAAAATTTGGAACTATATTTGAAATGATTTTTGAATGGATTCTATATTTGCTTAATTGAGGTTCTCCTCTTTTCCCTATTTGCTTCACTTCAACTTTAAAGACTATTTAGTTCTTCCTAATGCTCAAAAAACAAGATTTGCAAATCCTTCCAATGACTGTTCCATTCTCCACTGAACATGAAAGCTTTTGCTGAAAAGTAAGATATGGTCTTCATTGTAATTTATTCAACTCTCTTCTCAGAACCTTATTTATTTATTTATGTACTTATGTGTGTATGTATTTGGTTTTGTTTTTCTTCATCCAATATATTAATTGTCCTTTTGGATGGCTGTCATATCTTGTCACCTTTTCAATGATTTATTTTAGAATTGCTATGTTATTGCCCTGTTGGGGTGGATCAGATGGTTGAAGTATCATCCCCTACACCAAAAGGTTGTGGGCTCCATTTCCAGTCAGGGCACATAACTAGGCTGCTAGTTGGATCACTGGTCAGGGGACATACAGGAGGCAACTGATTGATGTCTCTCTCACATTAATGTTCCTCTTTCTCTGTTTCCTTCTGTCTCTCTTTTTCCCTCCCTCTCTCTCTAAAAATCAATAAATTTATCGTCAATGAGGATAAAAAAGAAAAACTGCTAGGCTATCTAATATTTATCCTCAACTTATTCATAACTCTGGTCCCTGTGTTCATTCTATTATGCCATTGTGCCTCAGTTTCCAAAGAGATGTGTCCCCAGGTGACCAGAATTTATTCTTCTTTTCTGCCAATTACTGACATACTTCAGAGAAAAATCAGTGTCTCTCTCTCTACTTTCATTCCCTTTAAGATTCTACCTGGCATCATATATACTTGTAATGACCTCTA
Organism: Tonatia bakeri; assembly: GCA_004024845.1. Taxonomy (NCBI): domain Eukaryota; kingdom Metazoa; phylum Chordata; class Mammalia; order Chiroptera; family Phyllostomidae; genus Tonatia; species Tonatia bakeri. The sequence continues at coordinate 58,393 of PVIA01000486.1, read as the reverse complement.
GTTTAATGTTTGCACTTCTATGTAATAATTAATTTTCTTCTTGCCCCAGAATTAATATTGTTAAAGGTATCATCATGTGGTTGACTTATGTTACGTATTTGTTGAATGTCTTTATTTTAAACTTTGGCCATTTCTACTGGCTTTCCCATGCAAAGAACTATGTAAGAGTGAATTTTGGACTATAGCTTCACTGATACTAATTAACTATTCATTAGCTCTGTGACTTGGAGCAAGTTCTCTGTGTCCCTGTATTTCTTTTATATTATAAAATGAGGGTGAAAGATAACTCAAGTAATCTCTATATCTCTGATGACTAAACTTATCACATTTGTTCTATCCCCAATACAAATACTCAGGTATAGCTGAAGAGGAAATTATCCAATATAAATGTTCCATAACTACATCATTAGTGTCTTACAGCCACAGAAAATATTCTGCAATAAATTCCAGCTACTATTCTGTATGAGACTCCAGAAGAGTGAGGTCCTCCTTATTTCTAACAGCTGTGTGGTTTCATTAATGAGCATTAAAAGTCTAAATTCTCTTGGGGTTGGGATTTGCTCAATTCTGTTCACTGCCATATCCCCAGCATCCAGAAGATTATGGGGAATATTTTATATAAGCAATGAATATTGTGAACAAAATGCCCCTTCCTTAATCCACTTAGTTGCTGATAGCTCAGTGATCAGGTGCTGCTTTATGTACATTCTGTTATACAACTAGAGCAGGGATTGGTAACTTGTATAAGTTATGCCAGAGAGGTTCACTGCCAGAGAGGTTTACCAAATTTCCTCTCCTCCAGCAAATCTGGAAATTTACATTCCAGATGGAGTGCTTTCCTTTTCTCTCATTTCCTTTCTTTCATATAAAAATGTACCTAACTAGTACCCCTTTATAAAGCTTGGAATATGCCCTATGGCAGAGGTTTGGCCATAGCAACATTTTTCAAGAATAGTTGATTCAGGGACTAGCTTCATCTGTTAAGAGTACTATAATTATAAAAGCTAATTAGGTAAAGGTAAGTGCAATTTTAAGAATTTGCATATATCCAAGTATTTTATAAAGAAACCAAGGAACAATAAAGGTATAGAATAGATTAAATGGAATTTCAATTCTCTCTCTTCTGTATCTTTCTATCTCTGTTACTTTTAGAACCATTATCTATGACCCACAAAGTTAAAGATTTAGTACTATTGCCTGAGGACTCCATGAAGTAAAATCCTTCTTCTCTCAATTTGAGATATAAAGGTTTAAGAATAAAGGTTCAAGAGTTTAAGCCAGGAGCAGCATTCCCAGCATAGGAGGTAACCCATTGGGTTCGGCTTTCAGGTTTCTGCTCATGCCTGTCACTCATTTGTCAGGTGACTTCAACCCGGTTTCCTAAATTCTATGTGTCTCAGTGTCCTCATGTATAGGATAGAGACAATAGTAGTATGTCCCTCATAAGACTGTTGAGAGGAGGAAGTGTGTCAATATATGTAAAGTGCTTAGTACCATGTCTGACAGTAAGCACTCAGTAAGTGGTAGCTATTACTGAGATGGATGTATTAGGTGATCTTAACTTGACCATAAAACATTCATAACGTATAAATAACTCCCCCTTTCTGTGTCTGTGTTCTCTAAGCCCTCTTCTGATAACCTGGCTTTCTTAGAGGATATAGAATCTACAGAGGTAGAAAAATGTTTTAGCTGGCCATAAACATTCATCCTCTTGAGGGTTTTGTTTACCTCTTAAAAATATGTATGAACCAGGCAGTTACCTACTTTTATACATTATTAAAATCCTATGAATTAACCTTCTTTTAATAGATCAGAAAATTGAGGATAACAGGGGCAATGTGAATTGCTCAAAGTCATTTGACTCTATGTGGTAGAGGCGTTGCTCAAACCCAGCATTCTCCCTTTATTCCCACATACCAGGTGGTCCTTCCTATGTTGCAACCAGAGGAAGTCTTGAGAGATGGTCCTCTAAGTTATGGAATTTCTTCTTTACTATCAGTTAGACTGCAAGTCTAATTGAGGATGGGAATTTGGATAAATTAATTATTTGTATTTTAGTTAGAATAAAGACCCCTCAGGAAAAATAGATGTAGATTGAACCCTCCTTGAGGGGTAAAAAATAAACCCATATTTAAAAATTCACTTTGAGTAGTTTCTACAAGGCAGGTTCCTCTCTGGTCTGTTTTGCTTGGGTAATTTTTGAACAGTGTTTCACAAACTTCACTGTGCATCAGTCACCTGCAGGGCAGTGGAGAAGCACCCTTTGCTGGGCCTGTCCTCAGAGTTCCTGACTCAGGAGACCTGGGCTGAGGCCTGTGGCTCTGCATTTCTAAGGAGCTCTCTGATAAGGACAAGGCCGCTGGTACTGGTACCACACCCTGTCTTAACATCAACAGAATCAGTGCTTGGAATTGCTTAAGTACAAACTCTGGAAAGCCTAGCTGATCCACTACTAATCTTTAACTAAAATCTTTCTTTCCTTTTGTTAAGTGCTTCAGGTTTTATTCATTAACCAAAAAGTTTTGGTGCAAACCAAAGACCTTGAAAGAGCTAAGGAAGAACTGAAGTTAAACTGTAGCCACTCAATAGTCTCAGTGGTGTGGCAGGATGTGGCACATACATTTACATCCTTTTGGTATTTCAGAATACATAATTATTAATTCAGTGACTGTGGATTTTTTCCCTTTTATTGTATTTAAGAGGGTATTTTATATAAGATGGCATATTATGGTGGCACGTGTGATCAAAATGACAGAATGCAAGACAGAAACTTCATACAGGGATTGTTGGGTTTTGTTTGTTTTCTTAGTATTTGGCAAAGTGCATTTTAAGGGCTTTTCCTGAGGGTAAGTGGTTGCATTTAAATGGTTAGATATTTATTTAAATGGTAAAACACTTATCAGCACATTTTCCTTAATGCCATTGTTCTTATGGCTTTTGACTTTGGCTTATGAGTCAAAATAGCTATTAGTACAAAGCAGGGTTTTAACTGGTGTGGATGTGTGGTCCTGAAACTGAGGGTCCTTATGACTTTAAGTAAATTTAGTTTTAAATCTTAGCTTTAGAAATCCTCTCTCTCTCTCCCTATCTCTCTGTTTCTCTCTATCTGTCAGAGACCTGGAGCCTTTCCCCATATAATCAGCAACCCCTGAGACAGCAGAAGACAGAAGCCTGGACCTGACTAATGCTCACACCATCCAGACCTCTGGCAGGCTAAAGATAACATCTTGACCTAAGTTTTGTTTCAGTTCCTAAGCCCTAATTGGAATTATCTTCTGGCTATTTTCCCATAAAACCAGACTGAGGGACTCTAAAACAGACCACAGAGCTGTCCTCAAGATTTGAAGAAATGATTCATTACTCTTACCTCATCTCTGACCAATCAGCTGACCACAGTGTCTTGTGATTTTGCCCTATATATTCTGTAACCCACATGGGCTTCTGAGCTTTAACTTCCTGTTCTCCTGAATGGCACCATTCATAATAAAATAGCCAATATTTCTCCACTGCAGTCCTCAGTGTCTAGTGTTTGGCTCTGCTAGTACTGGGCGGACAAACTATTTCTGTTCAACTACAGTCCCGAGTCTCTGGTCACCAGCTAGCTAGGGTAGGGTTTATGTCTTAGATATGCATTTGTTTTGTTGTATATTTCCTTCGTTGGATCTTAGAATATTGTTCATATCCTTCTTCTTCCCTCCCTTTTGTTATAACAAAATCCAAACGTGTTTTCTTAAGTGATCCGTCATCCAAATAACATTTTCGTAAACTTTAATTGAAATTAGGATATACTGTGTGTTTTAGATTAACCACACATATATAAATATGTGATAGATAGATAGATAGGGAGATAGATGTAGACAGATATAGACAGACAAACAGATAGAAATCTGTTCTATACAACATGGAATCTAGGGAATGGAAGCAAGGAATCTACATTCCTTCTAAGAGTCAGCTGGGAGCTTGTGTTCTGGTCCTAAATGAAAAGAACTGGTGATTGTAATAACATCTTTGGGAAAGAGGATGACTTACTAATAAGGTAATTGAGAGTAGGTGGAGATAACATAAGGTCATCTAATCCAAAGAGAATAGGTTGAAGAGATACGGGGCCATCAATTATTCACATTAAGGTAATTACAGAGAGAAGAAAGGCCCATAATTTGTACTTAGACTGTTATATAAAAGAAATGTACCTGCCTTCACAGCACAATACATATAGATGTATGCAAAATAAAAAAAATGTATTTGACTTATTGCGTTAGATCCCAAAAGATTTGTTGGAGTTAACTCTCATAAAGTGCACCTAATGCTCTTATATACTTAGAAAAATATTTTTAATGGTTAGAACACACATAAAGAGAACCACAAAATTTCATTAAAAAATGTAAAATAAATTTCTCAACAAGTGGAAAGACAAATCAGGTTTTTGGATGAGAAACACTATAATAAAAATTATTTATGCTTCTAGTATGTGGGCTTAAGTCAATTCCAATCAAAATTTGAAACAAAGGCATTTAAGAAATTAAAAAAATACCTTAAATTTATGTTCCAAAATAGATATAGATTCCTTCTCCTTCTCTCTCTCTCTCTCTCTCTACTAAGAGAGAACAGAATCATAGAAAATCCTATGAAACATTATAAACAATTATTCTTTTATCAACATAACATGATAAATAAGTGGAAACTACACTAACCTCCTCTCAGGACCAATCTGGACTTACAACTAAATTATAGAGAAATCATCCTGAATAACCAACAAAACACTATTTGGAGAGAATCCTTATAACCAAGGACAGATAGAAGAAACCACTTCACCACAGCGAGACTAATAGGGAGTGCACAGGTGGTATGAAAACGCTGGCTGGACTCCCACATTTGGCAGCTAAAGTTCTAGAGGGGTATTTCAGTGACAAGAGGATTTTTCTGAAAAGTGTGGGGTCTAAACCCCAAGCTGGGCTCCACAGGCTACAGCACCGGAGTTGGAAAGGAACCCAGATAATAGCCAGTGGTGAAAAGGAGGAGAGTTTCTTTCTGCCAGGGAGAGATAGCTGGAGACACAGAGAACCTCTTAAAGAGTCAACATACAACATTTATTTTGCAGTCATTTACCCTAGGCTCTGGCAGAACGAGGGCAGAGTGGACTCGAGATGCTTGAAGAGAATCTGGGGTTGGTGGCTCTGGGGAGAGAACTGAAGGAACAGCCACCAGGATCCCTGTGCTGAGTCATTCACCATAGTGTAGAAACCATCTTTCTCAGGCCAAGCACTCCTCTCCACATGGCAATAGCCTAAGTGGAAGCAGTGACTCCACCCACAGGAATTACCCTGCCCACACTGTGGTGCTTAAGCTGAGCTGTTGATTACTACTTGAAGCTATATCATGGGTTAGTTTAATAGCTAAGGCAGAGCTCTGAGATTTCAGCTAACCCTCTCCCAGGCCAGAGGCCAATAAAAGCTAGTCTTGGTGCAAACCCTGCTTCCTTCTGCACAAGACCAGGTCTAGCAGAGGGAGCCACAACCTATGGATCACTGATAGCTCCAAACAGGTTGACCAGGGCCAGTTACAAGCAGTGACAAACAAATGCCTAAACCAGATTCTTTGAGGATCTATCTAATACATGCAAACAAATACAAAGAAGCAGCCAAAATGGAAAGACAAAAAAAAAAAATCCCAAATGAAAAAACAAGAGAATTCTCCAGAATAACTAAATGAAATGCAGGCAAACAATTTATCAGAGAGTTTTGAGTAATAATTATAAGAATACTCAACAGAATGGAAAATGACATAGAACCCTAAAAAAGGACCAGTCAAAAATAAAGAATGCAATGTCTGAAATGAAAAATACACTGGAAGGAATAAACAGTAGGTTAGATGAAGCAGATTTTTGATAAACTGAAGTGTAACAACATCGGCACTGTGGGAATATTAGATGGAGAGGTGAGCAAGCAAGGGATCAAGAACCTATGTGAAGAAATAATGATGAAAACTTCTTGGAACTGGTAAAGTAAAAAGCCACACAAGTCCAAGAAGCTCAGAGAGTCCCCCCAAAAATTGGACCCAAAGAGGCCTACACTGAGGCACATCAAAATTAAAATGACAAAGCTTAAAGACAACAAAAGAATCCTAAAAACCACAAGAGAAAAACAGGTAGTTATATACAAGGGATCTCCAATTAGACTGGCATCTGACTACTCAACAGAAACATTTCAGTCCAGAAGGAGTGGCATGAAATATTCAAGGTGATGAAAAGCAAGGACCTTACCCAGTAAGACTATCATTTAAAATCAAAGGAGAAATAAGGAGCTTTCCAGATAAAAAAACCTAAAGGAGTTTGTTAACACCAAACCAGTACTGCAACAAATGTTAAAGGGCTTGCTTGAGGAAGAAGAATAAAATGAGAAAGAAAAAAAGGAAAATAATCTAATAAAATGACACTACATACATATCTATCAATAATCACCTTAAATGTAAATGGCTTAAATACTCCAACCAAAAGACATAGGGTTGTTGAATGGATAGGAAAACAAGAACCATATGCTGCCTCCAAGAGACCCATCCCAGACTGAAAGATACACACAGACTAAAAGTAAATGGATGGAAAAAGATATTTCATGCTAATGGAAAATAAAAAAAGCTGGGGTAGCAGTGAGTAAATCCAATAAAATAGACTTTAAAACCAAAGTTATGGTGAGAGACAAAGAAGGACACTACATAATGGAAAAGCGAACAATCCAACAAGAGGACATAACCCTAGAAAACATTTACATGCCAAAATAGGGGTAACTAAATGTGTGAAGCAAATCTTGAAGGACATAAAGGGAGAGATTAACAGAAACACAGTCATAGTTGGGGATTTTAACACCCCCTTGACTTAAATGGATAGATCATCTAGGCAGAGAATTAATAAGTGAGACAGTGTCCTTAAACCACACACTAGATCAAATGGATTTAATTGATATCTTCAGAGCATTTCAATCCAAAGCAACAGAATATGCACACTTTTCAAGTGCACCTGGAACATTTTCTAGGATAGATCACATGTTAGGACACAAAACAAGTCTCAGTAAATTTAATAAGATTGAAATCACATCAAGCCTCTTCTCTGAGCACAATACTATGAAACTAGAAATCAATCACAAGAAGAACACTGGAAAACATGCAAAGACATCGAAGCTAAATAACATGTTAGTAAACAATAAATGGGTCAACAATGAGATCAAAGGAGAAATCAAGATACCTTGAAACAAGGAAAATGAGGACAAAACAATCTAAAAACTTCAAGACACTAGGAAAGCAATCTTCTGAAGGATATTCATAGCATTACAAAAAAAAAAGAAAAAGCTCAAATAAACAATCTAACTTTACACTTAAAGGCACTTGAAAAAGAACAACAAACAAAGACCAAAATGAGTAGAAAGAAGGAATTAATAAAGATCAGAGTAGAAATAAAAGAAATAGAGTCTAAAAAAATGCAAAAGATCAACAAATCCTAGACAGGTTCTTTGAAAACATAAACAAGATTGGCAAACTTTAACCAGACTCAAGAAAAAAAAAAGAGAAAAGACCTAAATAAATAGACTCAGAAAGGAAAGAGGAGAAATAACAACTAACACCAAAGAAATACAAGGGACTTTAAGAAAATATTATGAAGTATATGCCAACAAACTGGATAACCTTGACGAAATGCATAAATTCCCAGAAATATATAATCTCCCAAAACTAAATCAGAAAGAATTGGATAATCTGAATAGACAGATTACACCTAATGAAATTGAAACAGTAATCAAAACCTCCCAACAAACAAAGGCCCTGGACCAGATGGCTTCACAGGTGAATTTTACCAAACATTCTGAGAAGAACTAATACCTCTTCTTCTCAAACTATTTATTTCATAAAATTCAGAAGAAGAGAAGTCTCTCAAACTCATTTTATGAGGCAAGCATTATCCTTATTCCAAAACTGGTTAAAGACATTACAAAGAAAGAAATTTATAGGCCAGTATCCCCGATGAACACAGATGCCAAAATACTCAATGAAATATTAGCAAACTGATTGTAGCAACTCATCAAAAAGATCATACACCATGATCAAGTGAGATTTATTATGGGAATGTAAGGTTGGACAACCTTTGCAACTCAATAAATGTGATAAACCATGAAAAGAATGAAGGATAAAAACCATATAATCATATCAATAAATGCAGAAAAAGCATTTGATAAAATCCAACACCTATGTATGAAAACTAAACTCTCAGCAATGTGGGAATATGGGGAACATACCTAAATATAATAAAGGTCATACATGAAAAACCCACTGCCAGCATCATATTCAATGGGTAAAAACTACAAGCTTTCCCCGTAATATCAGGAACAAGACAAGGATGTCTGCTTTTACCTCTGTTCTTCAACATAGTACTGAAAGCCCTAGATACAGCCATCAGATAAGAAGAAAAAAGTAAAAGGCATCCAAATTAGAAAGAAAGAGGTAACCTGTCTTTATTTTCAGATGGCATGATATTGTACATAGAGAACCTCAAAGATTTCACCAGGAAACTACTAGATGTGATATACCAACTCAGAAAGCAGCAGGATACAAACTTAATATCCAGAAATCAGTTACATTTTATATGCCAATAACTAACAGAAAGAGAGATTAAGAAAACAATCCCATTCACAATTGCTTCAAAAAGAATAAAACACCAAAGAATAAATTTAACCAAGGATGTAAAAGACCTGTACTTAGAAAATTATAAGACACTGAAAGAAAAAGAAGTTGAAGATATAAATAAGTGGAAGCACATAATGTGTTCATGGGTAGGAAAAATTAACATAATTAAAATGTCCATACTACCCAAATCAATCTATAGGCTCAATGCAATTCCTGTCAAGATCCCAATGACGTATTTCGAACAACTAGAAAAAATACATCAAAAATTTATATGGAACCACAAAAGGCCCCACATAGCAACAGAGATCCTGAAAAAGAAAAACAAATTTGGAAGAATCACATTACCTAATATCAAACTATATTATAAAGCCATAGCAATCAAAGCAGCATGTTACTGGCATAAAACAGACACACAGGTCAATAGAACAGAACAGAGAGTCCAGAGATAAACCCACAGTTTTATAGTCAATTAATATTTGACAGAGGAAGCAAGCACATACAATAAGCTAAACATAGTTTATTCAGTAAATGGTATTGGGAAAATGGGACACATATGTGCAGAAAAATGAAACTAAACCACCTTCTTACACCACACACAAGAATGAATTCAAAATGTATCAAAGACTTAAATGTTAGACCAGAAACCATAAAAATCATAGAAGAAAACAGAGAGCAAAATGTCAGATATTGCTCATAGCAATATTTTATCAGCTATATCTCCCTAGGCAAGGAAAACAAAAGAAAGAATAAGCAAATGGAACTACATAAACTTAAAAGGTTTTGCACAGCACAGAAAATCATCAAAAAAATTAAAAGACAACCCACAGAATGGGAGACCATATTCTTTGATACATCTGAGAAGGGTTAATATACAAAATTTATAAAGAACTTATGAAACTCAACATCAAAAAACAACCCAATTTAAAAAATGACCCAAGCACCTGAATAGATACTCCAAAGGGGACGTACAGATGGCCAATAGACATATGAAAAGATACTCAATGTCACTAATCATCAGAGAAATACAAATTAAAACCACAATGAGATACCATCTCACACCTGTCAGAATGGCTATCATCAATAAATCAAGAAACAACAAGTGCCGACAAGGATGTGGAGAAAAGGGAACTCTTTTGCACTGTTGGTGGCAATGCAGACTGGGCAGCCACTGTGGAAAGTGGTATGAAGATATCTCAAAAACTTACAAATAAATCTGCCTTTTGACCCAGGGATCTCACTTCTGGGAATATATCAAAGGAACCCAATACACTAATGTGAAAGAACATAGGCACCACTGTCTTTATTGTAGCATTGTTCACAATCACCAAGATATGGAAGCGGCCCAAGTGTCCATCAGTAGATGAGTGAATAAAACAACTATGGGGCATTTACACACTAGAATACTACTCAGCTGTAAAAAAAGAAAAAAGAAAATTTTACCCTTTGCAACAGTATTTATGTCCTGGAGAACATTGTGCTAAGTGAAATAATCCAGTCAGAGAAGGACAAATACCATATGATTTCACTCATATGTGGAATCTGATGAACAAACTAAACCGACAAGGAAAATGGGGACAGACTCATAGGTGGAGACCAAGATGAAAGCTAGTTGTGGGGGAGTGAGAATTTGGGGGTGGAGGGACTGAGCAAAATGGTAAAAGGACTCATGGATATGGACAACAGTGTGTTGATTTCTGGGGTTAGAAATGGACTAAATTGTTATGGAAAAACATATATAGAGATTAAATTTTAAAAAAGATTTTAAGTTTGACAAAGGTAGTATTTCATTTCAGAGTGATGATGGATTATTAATAATTAGCCCTGGTACAATCAGCTATCCATTTGCATGTTATACCACGTGAAAAAAAATTTCATATGAATGAAGGACTTATTTGTAAAATTAAGATAAAGACAGCTATACACAAATCTAGGAGACTACATACACACTAGCTAACAGCAGTGTGTATGACCTTCTTAACTGAGATAGAAAACCCAGAAACTATGAAAGATAAGGGGTAATAACTCATAGCAAAAGATAACAAAATAAAAAGATATATAGTAGAATATTAAAAAAATGAGCACTGGGGAATACAGAGAGCATGGTTTTGTTAGATGAAGATAGAAGCTCAATAGAAAAAAAAGGATAAAGAATCAATTCAGAGATTTTCTTGAAATGGTCAACTATATGAAAATGATACTCAAACTGTCTTTCAGATGAATGCAAAATACACTAACAAGTATCATAGTATACCTGTGAGGCTGACAATAATTGAAAGGGTGATAACTAGCCCGGCAAGTATGAAATCTAAAGTATTAAAGAGATTTAGGAAATCTTGTGTCTATAAAAATTAAACATGCATTTACTCTTTGACACTGAAGTGTCCTCTTTTTGTTAGCAAATCAAAGAAGAAAGCACCGGTAAGAGGTTTTTTTTGTTGTTGTTGTTGTTTTTGGCAGTGTGTTCATATCAGTCCCGTAATAAGTGTGAAGTGGTGGCTCTTCAATGGGAAAATGACTGAAAATAAGGTGATTCATATCACAGACTATTTTACGACCATTAAAATACAATGAACTAAAGCTATACCAGCGGACAATTGACTTAGAGTGATATCTATGGTTTGTTATTTAGTGAAAATAGAAAGATACGGAAAAGTAGGTATTGGATAATCTGTTTGAGTAAATTAAACAATAACTAAAATTCTGCATTGTATATGTGTGTGAGTCTTTGCATGGGTGATACATATGTATGTTTGCATGCTATCATATCAATGTGGAAAAACATGGGAAAGTCTACATTCAATCGTGAAAATTGCAGTTTAACATGGTAGTGAGGAAGGTAGGAAACTGGGAATGAGGAGAGCTAAGCACAAAAGTAAATGAGAAATTTAAAAATACAATAGAATGTATGCATGTTTGGTTACTACTTATTAACTTGTATAATATTTTACCTGTGAATTAAAGTTTAGGTACATTGATACTGTATGGCAGAGGTGTCAAATTCATTTTCACCGGGGGCCATGTCAGTCTCATGACATAATTTTAGGGCTGTATAAATGTAACTACTCCTTAACTGTTAAGGAGTTAAAATTACATTTGGCCCTTTGAAGGTAACCTCAAGGCTCATGTGGCCCCTGGTGAAAATGAGTTTGACACCCCTGCTACATGGGATTATTCTAATTGAATTTAGGTGTTTTCTGGATTTAAATCAAAGACTGTTTCTTAATATTTCAAATTTATATGTATAAAACATATTTCCTGTTGGAAAAAGTGAAATTGTGGGTAAGCAGAAAAAAAAAACTACCATCCTTCCAGCTGGAGGCTCTATCAATTGCCATTCTCCCATCCTTTGCCCAGAACTCTGCTGCCTGGCTGCCGTCCTCTCTCCAATCTGGTTTCACACCACCTCGGAGTAACTGTGTCCCTCGCTGGCATGTCTTTGGTGACTTACACATTTCTGGCCACCTGGGTAAGATACACACCAGCCTGAAACAGATATAACCCACCCTTAAACTAGAACATGTCTCAAACACGGCAGCTGATCCTGGGGAATTTCACGAATTAAAAAACCTGGCCTTCAACAACATATCCTCAGTGAGTGCGCTACTAGGTGTTGTGAAAGATGTAAAAGCAGAACATGGAAAGCAGTCTGGTGATTGCAGTGGGGGTGTGGGTCGAGGGGGAAAAGGGTGTAAGGGGGATAGATGGTAATGAAAAACTCACAATTAAAAAAAAAGACTAACTCTTTCCTCCAAAAAAAGCTTAAAAGTTCTTTAAGCTCGCAGAGGGGCTGAATCTTACATTGATTTGAATTAAATTGAAATGTGTTTCAGTACTTATCTCTAGATGATTGCTCAAACCGTAGTTGGGGAGTTAAGGAGAAAGCTTACTCAAAAGAGCCTATTAAGCCAGGTGGAGGGAAAGACAAAGATCTGAGAATGAAGTGTCAGGGGATGAAGCCTCAGCGTTTACATCACTCCTGGTGCTCAGGCCTGCATAACTCAACAGGAAGTAAAGGGTCAAGTCTGAGCTAGTAATGACAACTGATGTTCCTGTCTAAAGGCTCTGAAATAATACACTACAGAGGCTTCCTGGCTAAAGGCAGAATTTACCTTTACTAACTAACAGGAGATATATTGCTTCCAAACAGCCATTCTTGATCTAGACGTGTTTCTAAAATAAGCCATATGCTTGTTTTTTTCCCACAAATGGCTAGTTTCCGTATTTCTTGTTGAGGTCAGAAGGAATGGGTGTTAAACAGAAGCTGGAGCTCCTTCCACGTGCCCACTCAGCCCCTTTTTGCTGGCAAGGCCTAATGAAGGCCACAGCCGTGAAGCAGCAGCTCTCAGATGCTCAAAAGACGGCATAAAGAAAAGCTTAAGAAAAAGAGAGCAGGAGCCTGTGAGAACTATCAGAAAAGCCTTAGAATTCTGGACTTCTGCCCTGGCTCCTAAGTAGCTTTAGTTAACTGTCACTGCCTATGTCACTATCGTAGCTGTCGGCTGGAGAGGATTGCTTTTAAAGTGTGACAAGCTGCTAGAAGTTGTAAGTCAGGAGATAGAAATAAGCCTGGGTGTTGTCTTTGCCATTCATTTATTTGTTTCTTTTGTTTTTGTTCTATTACTCATTTTGGGGGGTAAATTGTGCTACAGATTATTTCTTTGTCCTTAGCAGTCACCTGGAAGTCCGTCCTTTTAGTCTTTCTACCTTTCTGCATCTTCACCTGTCGTTTAGCCAAGCTTGCCATATAAAATGGGTCAAAAAATTAAGTCATGGTGAATAAGCCACTGGCTAAGCCACAGTGATTTTTAGCTTAAAAAAATTGCTATTAATCAGAGAAGAAAAACAGATAGAGGATAATAAAAGTACCTAGCGTAGAAAGTTGCAAAATCCCAGAATCTTACTATGTTCTTATAGTCATCATCTGTATTACACTTAGTGACTTCCTTACATAGTGATAACTAGAAGTCCCCTGGGACTTGGAGTACGATTTTATTCCTGAATCTGAATTACAAACAGATTTCTTTTCATCATCCTAACCCCTACTTTACCCCTACCTCTAGGTTGAATGGGTGTGTAGTTCTCTTTCTTCAGACGGGCTTCTCTTCCCAGCAAACAGATTCACATCCAATCTCAGCAGAACAGAGATAGGAACTAACATTTCCTGTTCCTTGCAGGATACCTCACCTCCCAACTCAGTCAGTTTGCTATAAATGAGACATCTGCATTTCCATGGACTTCCACTTAGCATACCACCTTCCACCACACTTGTAAGTAGACCTTTGTCTTTCAAATTCTACGATGATAAAGATTGTATCACTCTCTTCTTAAGTAGACACTCCAGCATGTATGCTTCAATGACTGAAATAGAAATATTGACTATCAACCACAAACACAAAGGCAAGTGACACAATTTATCACTATAGAATTTAAAATCTTGGAAACCAGAATAATTGGTATGAAATCATTGCAAAGAGTAAGCTCATTCATTCATTCATTCATCTAGTTTGAGACTATCAAGTACACAGGATATAATTAAGGCTCTGGAAAACATTTAAGACAAGTAGAAAGAGATGTGTCTTCTCAGAGGAGTTGACAGGTTAGTATTAAATCAAGGACCAGCCCAGGAAGGTGTGGCTCATTTTGGCAGGACATCTTTCCACAAAATGAAAAGTTGCCAGTCAGATTCTCGATTAGGACACAGGCCTGGGTTGCAGCTTTGGTCCCAGATGGGGCACCTCTGCAACCCACCAATCAACGTCTCTCCCTCACATGGATGAGGTTGGTCTCCTTTCTCCCTCCCTTCCCCTCTTTTTAAAAATAAATAAATAAAATCTTTTTTAAAAAATCAGGGACCACTTTTTTAATTATATGTATGAAGTTGTGTTCAACTGAAATGTGGAAGGATCATAGATGAACTAATTCTAAAGAATCTTGAGAATAGTACTGAAGTTTTTCATGTTTTAATTATTATTATTTTATTGAATGTATTGGTGTGACATTGGTTAATAAAATGATATAGGTTTCAGTTCTACAGTTCTACAGTGCATCACCTGTGTTTTGTAGTGTTTTTATCATCCCAAGTCAAGTCTCCTTCCATTACCTTTTTCCAGAAAGTTTCTTTTTGAAATAACCCCATTATAATTTACTATAGTGCTTTACTAAGCCTGTAGCTTTACCCTAACATTCTTACTTATGTACACAGTCATAATGATTTTTAAGAGATTTTGAACTGTTATATTGACGACCATGAGCTTTATAGCCTGCATTTTATAGCATGATACCAAAAGGCCTTTGATTAAATGGGCATTTGATCAATACCAGCCCCACTTCCAGAACCAGGTTGTGCAGGTTCCCTAATTTGGAGGTACTTTCATGGAGTCAAAGTTCTTATTCTACATAAGAAAGGTGCACAGTGTCCGGGAAGACTCTCTTGTTTCAGAGATGGCTAGGTAATATTATTCCTAATGGTTTTAACAATATTCAACTGAGATAAAAAATAATAATAATGATTTAAAGGATTAGTTAAAAATTGTGGTAGTTTAAAATATGTCCACAAATTATTTGACCCCTTGTCATTGAAAGGTGGGATTTACAATCCCTTCCCTTCAATCTGACTTTTTGTAGATGCACAGAGTATGGCTTAATTGATGCCATGTGACTTTCACAGCTAGGTAAGAAAAGGCCACACAGCTTCCCTCTGGTTTTCTTGAAATATACCATGTTAAAGCTCTGAGTTGCCAGGTAAGGAGTCCTGTTACCCTGAGACTTCCAGACTTACAAGCCTCATGAAGATGCTATGTGTAGGTCCCTCCATCAACAGAGTCCAATGAGGTTCCATTTAACACCTGGCATCCACAAGTGTCTTGATGAACCCAGCCCCCACCTACTAAGTTATCTCCATGGAGCCACAGAACCCCCTGCTAAAGTCTGGATCATATAAAGCATAGAGAAGCCAAATTTCTGACCCATGGATGCTATGAACAAGGTAAAACGGTTGTTTTAAACCCTTAGGTGTGTGGTGGTGTGTATGCAGCAGCCATAATTGGAACAATGCCACTAGAGCCCTATCTTCCTAGAGATTTCTTCTACTGATGACAAGTGAAAATAAAGATTTGGTGACAACGTGACTGTTGGAAAGATGTTTGTGCACAGGTGGTTAGAAGCAATGGTTCTCAGAAAGAAAATAAGGTGAGAGATGGAAATTCATACTTTCTCTCCTTTAGCCCTATCTACTCTCTTCCCCTGTGCCTCTCCTGTGCTACTACCGGAGCCTGTGTGTCTGTGTTCTTCCTTTCTGGCTCTTGTCTATGTCTCTCTGCTTGCTCCTTTTTCTCTCTCTATTGCTTCTGTCTTCCATATGTTTCAGCCACTTTGTGCCTTTAGTTATACCACTGCTGTGTTTCACTTTACCTTTCAGTGTGTTCATATTATTTCAGCAGAGTCTTCATGTTTTAAAGCAACTTCATGTTTTAAAGCAACTTCAGGTTTTAAAGCAAAGTTTTGTTCTATCTGTTGAAAATCAAAAATGAAGGAAATGCATCTGCTTGATAGACCTGGAGCAATTAATGTTTACTTCCAAAATTTCCACCACTACAGATGCAAATAATAATAAATAAATAAATAAAGAAATAAATAAGAACCCCTAAACAAACAAAAAATTCAAAATCCTTTTTTCCTACTTCTGCCTGATTGTGCTAACCAAGAACGAATGTGGGAAAACAGAGATGAGTAAAAAAACATGGGTGGGGTGGAGACTAATTTATACAACTCTGAAATAACCTCATAAACATAAAAGAGCCTGTTTTATTCCAAAAAACCCCCTAAAGTTTGAATTACAGTAAGAAAAAATCAAAGACAAGTCAGGTGGCACAGTGAACGCATGCCAGCAGGGTGAGGGGCACAGACATCTCACTTATCACGTGATCAGACCGAGTGCCTCGTCTTGAAAATACTTTTAGGAGCCCATGAAGTAGTTTTAATTTCCTTTAAGGTCAGAAAAAAAAGTAAAGTTTTAGGTAGAAGAAAATATTGCAACATATAATATTCATATCTTTGTCTTTTATCTCAGCCAAAAATATAATCTTTAATTTTTTTATAGTGGAACAGTTTCATGATACCTAGGATCTATAAATATAATAATGTGACCCTACTCAGAGAACCATGTGACACAGGACCAAGAGGAAATGGGACTGCCCTGTGTCCTGCCAACATATTGGTAACTTCTCTGCCCACCTGAAGCAGCAGACTTTGTATGTCTACACCTTAGGTCCTGTGTTGGTGTTTCAGCACAGCATTAATGTTGCTTTATACAGCCAATTAGTGCACTTCTATAGCACATAGTCTGTATTGCCATACTCCTTTAGACCAATTACCTAAGTTGTCATAGGGTCAGGGATTTGATAGGAAGAAAGTCGCAAACATGTTACCCTCCTGAGATGCTATTCTCTCTTGCCACCAGGGTACTCGAGGTCACAGGAGAATGAGAAGCTCCTGCTACCTGTGGAAAGAATACCCGTGTCACCTGTGCATGACTCTTGTCAAAGACAGCCCCCTTTAATTAATTCTTTGCAGATTTGCTCAAAGTGATGGTTTCATTTGGTCAGTTTTTTTGGGCAGAATATTCAAGGAGGAGTTTGGGCTTTTTATCAGTCATATTCATGTGCACATTACCACAAGGGAAACTAAGAACTGTACACATCTAGAACAAACTTTTAAAATCAGTACAACTTGAAAGTGTCAAATGATACTGGGCATACCTGCACAAACAGAAACTCAAACAGAGCAAATATTAAGGCTTACCCATTATGTATCATTACTTATTTAAAAAAGACAAAAAAGCTTTTGGAAAACCTCTTAAGGAAATTACATTCCCCAAAGCTACCAGAAGGAAAGTATTGCTGCATCCTTCTTGGAGACATTCCCATCCCCAGTTATGTGTGACTGTACGTAGTGGGCAATAGAGAAGAGATGCTGTTGAGAGGTGCACCTCACTCACCTGTACCTCCTTGGGATTCAACTTAGTGCCTGGTATATACTAGGAACGCAGCAAATATTAGTTGAGTAAAGAATGAAGGAATTAATAAATATAAGGCTCAGTCTCATATATTCATTGTCTAATTTTGCCTTTTTGCTGGTTCTGCCCAGCAGCACAGTAACTTCCTAAAGAGCAGTGCCTCAAACAGCTGTGGGTGCCCTAACTCATCCTCACCTTCTTCTCATGACCTCACTTTCTGTTACTGCCCCTCCCTTTCCTCTTTCTTCGGACCTCCACCTACCTCCTGCTCTGATACTCCAAACCTCTCATTCCCACGGTACACTTTCCTGATTCACTTCTGCCATCCTGATCTGTGTGTATTGTGACTTTTCTGATGGGTGATTCTTGATCTATCCTCTGTTGACTTCCTTTCTCTTAGGTAACCTTCAACTGACCAGGATGATGTAACCTAGTCAGCTATAACTTCATAATGAGTTCAGGGTTTAAACAGGTGATTTCTTCTACATTTTTTACCTTCCTCAATATGCAACCTTGAGAAACTCCCTCCAAAAGGCTACATTATGATTCATTTTACTCCCAGTTACTGGCCCTTCATCAAAAATTGCAGTTCCTATCCATTCAAAGCTTTAAATTTTCATATTAACTCTCCATGATCTTATTGTTTTATATTAAGAAAATAATTTATGTTACTCCCAAACCTGAAAGATTTGGAAAGCTACCCATGGTGATGATATGCAATGTAGAACTTCAGAAAGAGAGAGAATGCTTTTTACTTTCTGTAATACCTTTTAGATATTTCTGATAACAGGGAGAGGGAAAAATTTAATCACTAGAGATTTTATGAATTAATTCTTTACAAAGGAATACTACATATTGCAATGGAATAGGATACATAGTGTCTAACAAAGCAGATAAATGAGTGGTTTGCCCATCTCTGGTGTAAATATTAGCAGCTTTTTAAGTTGCTAATATGTTTTGCTTACATATTTCTGTTTTCTATGCCATTGTCAAATACACCAATCTTCCAAAATATGCACACATGCAGAAATAATCAAGTAAATAAATTTGGGCAGTAGTAGACTTCATGAAATCCCAGTTGTTTTCACCTGGACACATTCCAGGTGCATTTATTTGTCTTTACTCTCAGAAACTAAAAAATTAAACTGAAATAGGCGGTGTTGATTCTTGGTAGGTTTTGAAATAGATTATCTATTTCAGCTAATCACAAGAAAGAGTCAAACCTACTGCTGGGTCTTTAGAACATTTTTTTTTTCTGTCTTAATAGATAGCTATATGTCATGGTGTGGCATTCAACTTGGTGGAATTAAAAATGAGGCTGGAAGGTAAAGCAGAGGTTAAGAACCTTTGCCTAAGGACCAGGTTTAAGCTCATTTGTAGATAACTGGTGGGTTCCAGAAACAGACTAGCGTCTTCCAGTGAGAATGGGAAGATAGGGAGGTTTGTTCCTTCTCTCCACCCCCAACTTAATAATTAGTGCTTATTCTGGTCTGAGGACAGCCTAAAGCCAGACAGCACAGAGTGGAACCTTCTTGAACACAGGTTATTACATTAATCTTCCAGAGTGCAAAAGACTTCATCTTCCATTTAGTTTGAGAGGCAACAGCTGGCATGAGCTTTCCACTATTTAGGCACCCGGAGATTGAGTGGTTCAGGGTCAGTTCTGCTCCCTATTGTTCTTAGTATCGCAAGTGTTTTTAAAGAACTAAAATTTGGGGGTTAGGTGCATAGACAAAAAGCCAAGTAGCAAAGTTATAGGAAAAATTAATTAATTCATATACTGTTACTGTATAAAATACACAAGTGAAAAATTTTAAACAGCACCATTCCAAGTATATACACAATATGATTATAACAACACAATTTTTAAAGGTGGAAAATGCTCATTGCTGGCTTAGTAATGAAAGATCTGGTACACACAGAAGATCTCTGCTTACAACTGAAAAACCTGAATGAACTTAAAAAACAGTACTAATGCCCAACTCTACCCTGAATCAATTAAAACAAAATCTTTGGGTGCAAGGTGTAGCAAGGATGTATTTGTAAACACCTCCGTGGTCATTTTAATGGGCAGCCAAAGTTAGGGACTACCTATTCAGCAGATGTAGTTGCTGTATTGTTTTTCTCCTCTTTAGTTGAAGAAAAACAATTCAGATGATTTTTATATGATCCTGGAAAAAAGAAATAAAAGTATGCAAAGCAAGGAAATACTTCTATAGGACCTAGTGAGGCAAAAGGTTTCTGTTTTATCATTTGATAGACTATTCTCAAAGTATAAAAAGGACTAGGTTAAAACCCGCTGAGATCCATAACATTTGTAGCAAAAGCTCCTGTACCTAGCTGGAAAGTAAACTTCAGAGGTTACTCCTGGCGATACACTTTCCCAAACACCCCTTAACTTTCTGCACATACTGTTTCCTAAAGATGTGGTTGTGTTTATTCTTTGCTGGTTAAGGCTAACTACATTTGTTCTTTAGAACTACTCACAATACATTTTGGAATCCAGTGAATACAATAGTGTCTTAGAGTATCAACATTTCTTTCAACTTCTTCCTAATTATTACAAAGCTGAAGACCAGGATTAAACAGATGCTGCTAAATGATTTATTTCTCATCCACTGAAATACACTTCTTTTAACAACTGGAGAAAATTATTCAAAGAATTTAATACAGTCAAGCAGGGAATTCTAAAATCTATACATAGAATTTCAAGTCCTTGTAAATAGGTCAATGGCATTTCCTGAATACACGCAGATGCTCAGCACTGTAATCAGAACTGAAAGTATCTTGTTGAGATTAGACCTGACTTATGCCCTGAAAATTTAATAGTCTTTCAAAGGAGATGAGATAGGTAGGTAGTCAATGAATATGAATACATACAAAGAAATATTCTGACATAAAGTGATAAGAAAGGAATTGCACAGATCAAAGAATAAGCCAAAGTTAATTGAGAGAAATTTCCCCTGAGAAGCTCTCCTGAAATAGTCTCTCTGAACTTCAATTTAAAGTGAGGGATAGGGTTTGGAGGACAGGAATGTTGAGATTGTTCCTTATACATGTGATTAATTAAATGAAAGCTTTAGGAAGCGGATAAAAAGGAATGAAATGGAAGAAAGAAAAATTCTAGATGTCTCTAATGACTGAAAAGGGACAGATTACATCTTGCTCAGCAATCTTTCTTTAAAATTAACAATGTACTGACAGTTTGGGGAATTAAATGCTTTATATAAACACTAGTGGATGGTAAAGCATGTTTCTCTGATGATAAAAAATGCTTTTCTCCTATTCTAAAATTTAAATATCCTTTAAAAATGAAATACTCTCATTACACCTCTCTTGTTATATATGAGGTCTGCCTGAAAAAGTCCAGCCATTGTTAATATAACAAGAACAGTTTCTGTGACATCGATGTACCATGTTTTGCTGTGTATAATGTGCTCCCATGTATAGTGACCACTCACGATTTTTGGCCCAAATTTTCAAGAAAAAAATCTGCTTTTAATTTTTAAATTCAAGTTATTTATTTATTTATATTTCAAAATAAGACTTGATTACCATATTCCAGGGTACTATTTTTGCATATGGAGATTGTTATTGCATTCTAGAGTTACACTTAACACATAAGCATAAATAAAAGAACTAAAAACATTTATGTAGGTATGGAATTAGTACTATCCATGCACAATGCACAACGTTATTTTTCCCTCAAAACTTGGGCAAATAAGTATGCATTATACACAGCAAAATACAGTAACCTGGCAGATAAGGAGAGTAGACTGTAATGTGCATGTGTGAACAATGACAAC
Source organism: Tonatia bakeri (assembly GCA_004024845.1). Lineage (NCBI taxonomy): Eukaryota > Metazoa > Chordata > Mammalia > Chiroptera > Phyllostomidae > Tonatia > Tonatia bakeri. The sequence goes on along the minus strand of PVIA01000486.1, from coordinate 36,910 downwards.
CTCACTGTTCTACTCAGTGCGGGTGGTAGGTGCCCTTGAGTGAGCATGTATACTGTGTGGCTGTGGCATTCAAAATGACTGAGCGAGTAGAACAATGAATCTGCATCAAATTTTGCATTAAGCTTGAACATACTGCCATGGAAATTATTCCAATGATTCAGAAAGCCATAGCTGTGGGCAACTGGTGATTGACAGCTTCATCACAATGAACCCACTCATGCTTCATGTCTGGTGCAGAATTTTTTGGGAAAACATCAAATCACCCAGGTGACTCAGTCCAGATGTGGTTTCCTGGAACTTCCGGCTTTTTCCAACACTGAAATCACCTGTGAAAGGGAAGAGATTTCAGACCATGGATGATATTCAGAAAAATACGAGGGGGCAGCGGATGGAAATTGGAAGAACTGTGTGAGGTCCCAGGGTGCCTATATTTAAGGGGATCGAGGTATCATTATCCTACGTACGATGTTTCTTGTATCTTGTATCTTCAGTAAATGTCTCTCTTTTTCATAGAGCATGGCTGGATACCTTCTGGACAAACCTCATATATTGTTACTCCATGTTGGTTAATTCTAAAACCAGCTCCCTGTGGCAGACTCATCTACCTTTACCAAATATTGATGTGCCTTTCCAAAATCTTCAGCCCCACTTGAAGATAAGTGGGACCATTTAACTAGTTTTTGGCAAGTAGGTTATGAGCAGAACTGATGTGCATAAATTTCCTGCCAAAGCACTTAAGATTTCGTCAGTTTCCTCAAGTTCTCCCTTCTCTAACTCATCACCTGGAAGCTGATGCTCACAAAATATTCAAGCTGAATCAATCTCTGAGTCACTACTGGGGTTGCCTGAAAGAGCCTTAGTACTGTGGTAAATTATTAGGTTATGTTACCGAGATTTGGGTTTCTTACCCTGGCACACCCTAGGCTAATCTCAGTAACACACCATCCAAACTTTCTGTGTGAGTAATCTTTTTTTTTTTAAGGAAAAAGAGTTAAATTTCAGGAAAATCTTGCCAATAGGATAGGTGGGGAGAGCAAAGTATTATTGATCCAGTTAAAAACTCACATTCTAGCTATATCTCCTTTCCCCCTTGATTAAACTTCTATACATATTATCAGATTAAACTGCATTTTTTACAGAGTTTAGCTAGGATAAGGCAAAATCTTTTAGAGGGGGTTGCTAAGGAAGAATTTATTTATTCATAATACTATACTTTTGCAACAGAGTCAATTTATCCTATTTACATGTTAGCTGGATTGCTCTCAACTCTCCTATATTTTGTATTAATCTGCTAATCAGTTAAGACCAACACCATGCCTGTCTGCTGAAATTCAGCTGAGAGTACTCTGCAGCTGGCGAACTCAAATATGACTAAGGACTTCTCCTATGCACCCTTGTAGTTATTAAGACATTTGTGAGGAAAGTGAGAATTTCACCAGGAATGAGGGAAGAAGACACTTTTGTAGGGGTTAGTCAGAGCCTAATTGAAATTGAAACGAATTAATTATCTTAAGTGAAATTAAGGCTCGGCCACATCAGTCCTTCACCCTGGGGGTCCATCCTCCACCCACAGTAGAACAGCAAGGCTGCTGCTGTCATTGGAACTAAATGGCTCGGCTCCAGCTTCCTAGAGCTTCTGGTTCCGTAGATAACAGTCAATAGTCTTCTTTGCATTAATGGCATTTTGTTTTTAATTTGGAATAAAGCAAAGCCCTTCCTAACATTCACCTCATTCTTTAAAGATTATAGTAGATGCAAAATACAGCCCAGGAAAATGTCAGTGCTAGTCCTTATTTAAATAAACTTCACACTGCATTAAAAGAATTTTTGATCATTTAAGAAATGCAGCCCATTTGGCTGCCATTTTTCTGAGTTTGTAATGTATCAACATTATGAGCAATAATGTTTTAGAAATAAAAATAGAATATTTGTGTATTTAAAATAAAGGATATTATTTTTAAAGAGCATTCCTATGAGCAACATGGTTGATATTTTATGTGTGTAGACATATGTATCTGAAAATACTGACTGCAAATCAAACTTTATAAACCAAAACAAAGGTAAAGGAGGGTGGTAAAAAATAATAAAGACATTTTCATTTTAATAAAAGTTTAAGCCTTCTTAGAGCAACTATATGTGCACATACATAATCTTTAAAACTATTTATGTGTTAAACATTTAATTTGATCAGCATATCTTATGGTTTGGCCCACACCTGAAGAATGTTTAAACACAGGTTGGGAAAAAGTAGGCTACTACTACTAATAACAACAAATAATACAGTAATAAATAATACAAGAACAAACCATGTTTTGTATACTCACAACTGTGAACCTACTTTTGCCCATCTCTGTATATATTTATAAATTCCTACTATCTGAAATATAGCCAAGAACTAGAAAATAGGCAAAATATAACAAAGTATAACATACTCATGTTTTCACAGGTTGTCTGGTTTCTAAGACACAGCAGATGAGGGGAAGGCAAATGGAAGGGAGGACTATGGAACCGGCAAACACATGGCATTGACCTTAGATCTGAACATTGCCCCCTTAACAACTGGGTGAATGCAGTGAAGTCACTTAACCTCCATGAGGTTCAATTTCTTACCTTGCAAAGTGAAAATAATCACATCCAACTTGCAGGATGTTGTGGAAATTAAATGCAATCATATGAAATATATGTCATACATGCTATCATATACATGCTCTATGCTAAAAATGGTAGGGTTAACTTTCATTTGTTTCTTCAACTGCTCACAGTGTATAGTCCTTTCTACTGGTACTTCTTGGGACATCACCCTTGAAGCATCACCTAGCTGATCCTGACTTCTATAGGCATGTACTTTAATAACAAGAAGGGACAGTAGAAAAAGAAAAATATTAAGCAAATTCAAAATCAAGAAAACAAAGCAATATGATATCATCTAGTGAAGGGAAAAGTGTCCTAATGTAGCACCTGTGAGAGTATGGCTATTTTTGGAGACAAGTATAGTAATCTTGACTCATTCTAACAGTGAAAAAAATAACATGAAGGAATTAATAAAGGATTTAATCATCTTTTCAAAAACTACATTCTAAAATTTTGTGATTGTAATGCCTAATAAACAGTTAAATTTCAGTGTGTATAATACTATTTTATGTGGAATACCCCACTCCCTCTTAATAACACAACATGTATTTGTACATTGTGTCAGCAATATTAAGAATGACTCTGTAGATAAGGCACTGGGCTAGGTATTATAGGAGAGGTGGAAGTAATGGAGACTGCATTTTATGTTTAGGTATTTTAACAAGTTATTTCTCTGAGAATGCTGTGTACCTTCATAGGAGCTTTGCATCTTCGTACGATAACTACCCGGTGGCATCCATTCACTGTCTGACAAGTTAACAAAAATGTCCTGATAAGGAAAGGCTACTTGTTTTTCTTCCTTTGTCAGTTCTTCAGGTTCCTTTCAGTCGATAAGGATAATACAGCCAAGTCTACAGAATGTGTGAATTCAGAGGAGACACCGGTACAACATCATGAAGCAGCCACAGCTTTGTTCTCCTGGTTTTGGGGAAGCACATCTCGTCTAAGTTCATACTGTCCCATCTCCCTTAGAAGCTCATGAAATCTTAAATTAGAAAGTCACCAGAGGAGCATGTTAGCAACCCCAAATAAAAATGATTTTAAATTCATTGCTTCTAGTGCATCAGTAGTCTTGCTGTACGTGAGGGGTTGGGGCACAACCAGAGTGTGTTTTTTAAACTTTTAATAATTTCAAGTAGTGCTTTTGTTTCTTTTGAAGTTTGCCATATGCTAACAGGAAAAAAAACAATAGATGAAAAATCAAGAGAAAACACGTAGTTCTAATTTATTTTGGTATCTGGGTAATTTGAGGTTTTAGGTCAGACAGACTAATAATTTTCTTCTTTTGAAGTAGATTTCTCTGCAAGTCTCTTTCACTTTGTAAATCATGGCTGAGACAAGTTCAGAGGCTTGAAGGGGATATTTCTTTAAATATTCACTGAGGAGGAAAGCTGTGTCAGAATCCCTTCCTGTCACACAATTCCCAGAGGACTTTCTGTACAGCAAGTTTTTCTAGAAAGAATTTCATTCCACCACTAACTTTTGTAGCTGCAGACACTTTGTGGGAATTTTTGAGTGAGAAAGAACATTGCCACATAGACTGGTTAGTCATAATGGCTAGACTTTAATTCCAACATTATCATGACATATTATGTGAAAACAGTTGATACTGCTTGAAGTTACAGCAGGTTGTTTATTACATATTTCAATTCCTTTAAAGCAATAAACATTTTCCATGTTCAAAGTAAGAGGACAAAAATAAACAAGGGTTTCTAGAATGTCAGTGTTCTCAAATTGACTGCTTTAGAGTTTCTCCACACGGGAAAAGAATTTACATAATTGCTTAACATGTGCCTGTTATACAAGTGTGTCTACATCTACGTTGACGCTCTGTATCTATACCAAAGCTTACGGCTGCTAAAGTAATGTTGTGATTGCCTTCCCAAACCATGTCAAACTCCTGGTCAAATAAATATGTGTTGCTAATTAAGTTCTTTTAACTAAATCATCACCACTAAACAGTTAAGAAATATACAATAGCCAAAACATGGAAATGTACATCAATGGATGAATAAATAAAACAATGTGGTATATATACATAGTGAAATATTATTTAGTAATAAAAAAGAAGGAAATCTTGCTATTTTTAACAACATGGACAGACCATGAGGACATTATGCTAAGTGAAATATGTCAGACAGACAAAGACAAATACCTTATGATCTCACTTACATGTAGAATCTAAAACAAACAAATCCATGAACTCATAGATGGGCAGGTGCCAGAGGCTTGGGGTAGAGGTGGACGGTGGGTGAAATACATACAGGTGAAGGGAGTCATAAGACACAAACTTCCAATTATAAAATGAGTAAGTCCTGGAGACACACTGTGCAGCATGGTGATTATAGCTCGTAATAATATATGTGAAAGTTGCTTGAGGGTAGATCTTAAATTCTCATCTCATAAAAAAGTGTGCAACAATGTGTGGTGATGGCTGTGAACTAGACTTATTTTGGTTATTACTTTGCACTGGATACAAATAGCAAAGCATTATGTTGTACATCTGAAACTCATATACTGTTGTATGTCAATTTATCTTAAAATTAATAAATGAATAAATATATATACATTAAAAGAAATAAAAAATCCACAAATGCTGGATTGGAAAAAATGGAGTAGAGAACTAATAAAGAAACTACTAGGTTACTTGTCTTATTTTCTCAATCCAAGACTCCACTATCAAATGTACAAGGCATAACCAATAAAAGCACACACGCACATACACACAAAATGCAATATCCATAACATGCATGGTTTGTCTTTTGTTTTCTCTCCAATTACATGTAAACTATTAGAGACTGTCTTACTTTTGCTTCCATCTTCCTTTTTCCTTCATTTTGGGAAGAGTCAGAAGTGACTATTGTGATCGCTGCCCCAGTAATGCTCTCACGCAGGTCTGCACTGGGGAGGCAGGTGTTGAGGATGAGAGCCACTTACTGTCTGGTGTTTTCAACTCACATCTCTAAAGGTTCTTGTTCTTTCTTTGGCTATAATAAAGACTGAACACACTTTTAGTTTTAATTTATCATGTTAAGTGATTAGTTTTGCATTCACAGATTTATAACAAGATTTCCATAGCCCAGCAGTTAGCAGAGTTCCTAGTGCTCTATTGAGAATCTATATCAGATGCTCAATATGCACTTGCTGAATATAGATAGATGATGATAAATAGGTAGACAGATAGGTAGATAGACAGGTGATAGATAAAGGAGTATTTAACTGCCCTTTAAGGTGTACAATTCAATTAACTGTGAAAACAAATATGTGACCGCTCCTTCATGTATATTGTACAGGGTGGAATGTTTGCTCATCTTGGGACCAGTTGCAGGACCACGAGTAGGCAACACTCGAAACTAAGTGGTGCCTGCCACCAGTATCTTCTGTATTCCCTTATTTCTCATCATGCTTTGTGTCTGGAACTCTCAATGTCTTTATGATTCAATGTCCTAAAGATCCCTTCTTGGAAAGAGTGAGAATATTTTCAAAATTGTTAAAGCCAAGGTGTTTCCCACTGAGGAGGAACTGCATTAACGTAAACATAAATTTTAAAATGTTGTAGGTGTGTTATATCATATACAAAAAGAAAGTGTTCCTATGTTTAATGAAAATTCTATGACATTAATACCAAAGCCAAAAAAAAAAACCCAAAGCAAAACAGAAAAACAAATGAAAGACATAACACAAAAACATGCCTAAATAGCAAGCAAAAACATTACACATAGCAAGCAAAACATTTTCAACTGGAAATCAGCAAATGAAATCTAGAAGTAAAATGAAGAATAATACACAATGATGGCCAAGTACATGTGAGCAGTTCAATATTAAATATATATTAATATACTTCAAAGTATTAATAAAATTAGGAAATTAGATCCTCTCTACAAATGAAAGTTATTTGATAAAATTCTATATCTATGCATTATTTAAAACATTAGAAACCTTCCAAATATGATCAGTATCATAGATTTTATTACTCTATTTAACTTTATTTTCTAATTACTAGTGGGTGAAATTAAGCAAAAGGAGGAAAAATCAGTAATGAAAATAGGAAAAATGGAGATAAAATTACTTATTTTAGATGACTGTTACTTAGAAGGAAAAAAGAATTAGCTGAATAATTGTTATTAATGCTAAAAAAAATTTAAGTGGTAGGAAAGAAAATTAATATATAGGATTGAATTGTTGCCATATATACTGCACTAAACAACCACTAAGTTACATGATGAAAGAAAAGATTCATATACAACAGGAATTAAAAAGATAAAATATCTAGCAACAAACTTAGAAAGAAATGAATAAGATGTATAAAGACAATGTTAAAATACAAGCAAAGAACATATAATACTTTAACATGTAAAAATTGATGCCATGTTCTATGACAGGAAGCTTAAACAGCATTAAAATGTTAATATCCTCTCAGTTATTTCGCATATGGAATGTCAGTCTTCTTCCATTCAAGGCCTTCTGTATAAAAGGTCTGGAAGGACCCGCTTTCCCTAACACAAATAAAGAGAAAAACATTTTTAAGGTATATAACCTGATTCTATAGTTCACTTAAATACATATGTAGGAATAACCAATTGAATTATAAAAAGAATAAAACTAAATCATATTATTTAGTAGTTATAATTACAGCTGTGCAGTACTTGGTATACAAATGAGCAAACCAATTGAATAAAATTGAAGAAAATACAGAAATAGTTTTCAGTTAGACATGAGACTTCAGTAGATGATAAATTTGGTACTTAATACATGTTGTTAGAAAAAAATACATGAGGTAAATTCTAGTTACATCAAAATTTAATCCCATAAAAGTTGATACATGAAAGTAATGATATCAATTTTGAGAGATTTTAGACTAAATAAGGCCTATCTTAGTCTAAAAATAAACCCAGAAATCATTTGAAAAGTAACAAATTTAATTACATACTTAAACTTTTTTTTTTCTGAAAAGAAAACTCTCAGATAAAATCAGGGGCAAATATAAACAAGAAAAATTATTTGCAATTTATGTTATAGAAAAAATAGCTAAATTCTCAAATATATAACAAGCCCCTAAAAATAACTAGAACTCTATCAACATCTCAGTAAAGAGAGCAAAACACAACTAAGGTCCACAGAAGAAAAAGCATAGCTTCTAAGCACAAGAAAGTATCCTCAACCCTACTGATAAGAGAAATGCAAATTAAAAGCTACATAGAGATATCGTTTTTCACCTAAGAGATAAAGATAAAAAGGCTTAATAACACTCCTTTATTAAGAACTAGAGGAAAGAAGTTCTCTTACATTACTGATGGGAATATAATTTTTATACCTTTATGGAAGTAAACTTAGCACAATCTATAAAAATTTAATATTTATATATACTTTGTGCCAGTAATTCCACTTTAAGAAATTCATCCTACTGATAAACTCATAAAAATGATGGATATAGTGGTAAATTCACTGTAGCAGAGTTTGTAATAACAAAAGATTGACAGTAATCTGAATGTCCTCTAATGGAAAACTGGTTAAATAATAAAGTCTATATAACCTTTTTTAAAAAGCTGACACAGAACTATCTGTACTCCTGAGGACTATCTCATATATATATATTATTATATATATAAATATATATGGCAAAGTTCAAGGCAAGGCACTGTGTGTGTGTGTATTTATTTATGTGTACATCACATATATATCCAAGTGCATATATGTATATATAACTTTAATGCTTATATGCATAAAGTATCCGATGAAATTTGGGAGAGGTAGATGGCTGAGAGACTGACAGGTAGGAAGGAGAGCTGTCTTCACTGTATATTCCTTTGCACATTTTGAATTCTCACCAGGTACATATACTACTTTTTCCAAAAATAAATAAGGAGAAAATATGTTATGATAAACAGTAGCAACTGACAAAGGAGTAAAGGAAAACTTCAGTCTTGTTAATTAGCCTTCAACAGGAAAAAACACTTTGCAGCTGTATTCCTTTTTCCCCCCTAATGTTGCAAACATTTATTTAAAAAAATACTACAAAGGAGAGATGTGGATTCAAAACCAAAGAGTCATATACAGAAACAAAATTTACTGGACTAAAAAAAAGAGAGAGAGACCATAGATGTTCAAGAAGGAAGGGGAGTGAAAAACTATTTACATGTCATTTACAAAAGGGCAAGTGTACGAGAAGGTAATATCAAGGTATAAATGCAAAATATAATGGCATGCCAGGTAAAATAAAAGAGGAAATCAGTAGCTCACAGAAATAGGCAGCGAGAAACCTGGGTGGGGTTTGTTTGCTTTGTCTGCAAGGCCGCTGGTGGTGTTCTAGCACCTCCCTCAGTCTGTGTAACACAGTCCTCTGGGGCAGGGGGTCGGGGAGAGCGAGCAGGGACAAAGAGGTGATGTGCTATAAGAACAGTATAAAAAAATCCGGAGAAATAAAATACAAGTTTATGCAAATAAGGTAAAAATAGGGCCTGTATGAGGTCACTGGCATGAGGAGGCATTGGAAGCAAAAGGTAGTTTTCTCCTGGTGTCTCCAAGGGTAGCTTCTGGATGTGGCGTAAGACCCAGGAAGGTGCCTACCCGCTCTTCAGTGGCTGTTCCAAGACCCAGACCCCTGCCCCATGAGCCTGGTCATGGGGAACCTTGTCTTCAAGACACTTTCTGGGGTTTCATTTCCTCCTGATTTTCTTCATCCCTGATGGCTAAAGCTGGTGCCCAGTGTCTCTTCCGGAGGCAGCTGTGTTGAAGGTGGGGCTTTAAAATGCTCCAAAAATCCAGAACACTGAAGACTGGCTGTGTCAAAGGAAAGAGCCCTGCAGCAATCTACTTTGTCTTAGGGATGTACAAGGGAAGGAGATTGGTCAGAAATTAAGACCAAGTGCCTTTTGTGGGGCACCTGGAAATTCAAATGCAAGGTGACCTGCCAAGGCCCAAGCCCTGGGCCATCTCCATACTAGCTGTTCACCCAACAACTGCGTCCCCCCGGAACTGCCTCCCCCTGCCCCTGTGTTCTGGACAGTGACTTTGCTACCCTTAACTCAAGCTTTCTGCCCAGGATTAGCAGTGCATATCACAAGAGAACAAGGAATTGGGCTCTGAGGACATGCAGATGACAGGACATTCTCCCACATCATCGGCCTCTACAGTGCACCCCCTTCCTGGGCCCCAAAGGCTGGTTGGTGTTAGCACCCTGCTTTACTCCTCCCCCCACCCCCCGCAAGTAAGAGCTGTCCTTCACATGAGGAAATGGTGAGGTCACCAACCTGGGCAGCAGTGGAGTATGGAGTGTATCTTAAACACAGGAGGCACAAGGAGGATGAGAGTACAGGCTCCCTCACCAGGTGGGTGAAGGTGACAGTTTGTGAGGCCTGGAGACACAAGATACTTTTCTTGAGGAAAATAAAGAAGGCACAGAAATGAAAACAAAGAGGAAAAGTGCTCACCCACCTTCCCAGCTGGCCCGAAGAGTTCAGTCTTGAAGCACCCTATGGGGAAGAGCCAGGCTTGCCCACTGCAGGCCAATGAGTAGAACTCCACAGACAGGACTCAGGACGGAGAGGGTTCAGTGAGCTGGCCTAAGGAGGAGGAAAGTACAGGAGGGCAGTTGGTGCACAATGATAGTTGGTAGTAGGGCTGTACTCCATGGTGGCCCTCAGCTCCTGGGCCTAGGTCCCATTCACTGGTCCTTTGTCAGCCACCATCACGGGCACAGTGAAGCCCTCACACAGGTCAGACAGCTCCAGCTGTCCTGACACCTGGCTTCTGCTACTTCTGTACGATGTGACTGATCTCTTTCATGAAACTGAGGTGTTTGCTGAAGTCCTGAGTAGCTGCCAGGCCACTCCCTGATGTTGCTGGGCAGATTTGAAGCTCCCGGAGATTCTTCCCCAGTTTGTTGATGGCCTTGTGTAAGGATAATTTGTTAGTCATTTGCTGGATGGAATTTAAGTAGCTCATGCAGAATGTGTTGAGGTCTTTGCCGGCTCCTAGCACAGTGCTACAGCTTGCTGAGGTCTTAGAGATGGCGAGGCACAGGGCCTCAGTGCTGTCCAGAACCACACCCTTGGTGATGGTTTTATTGGCAATGCACTCGGGAGGTTGGCAGGTTTTCCAAAAAGACACGTGGGTTGATATGAGAGAGATGAAGGCTGTGAAGGATGGCTGGTCCCCTGGCAGGGCAGAGGATGCTGATGGCAAAGTGGAGGAACTGGGGGCTAGGCTGGTTGTGGGTCACCACTAACTTGGTGGATGACTGAGCCTTTGGCAAGCCAGGAGCATGGGCTTTTTGATGCACTCTCCCAGCTGGCTGGGTTTGGCAGCATCACTGTTTACAGCATCCACAACTAGTCTTGATTTTTGCTTTCCCACTGGCACCTGTATCCCTGGCTGCTTCCTGGCTGGTGCTCTGAGAGGGCTTCCCTGCTTTCCCCACAGAGGCTGGTGGTGGTGGTGGCGATGGGGTCAACTGTATTTCTGATTAAAGGTAAGTTTCTTGAGATCTGATACAATCTTTTTTTACATAATTTACATAGGCTTTCTTTCTTTTTTAATTAAATTTATTAAAGTAACATATATTGGTTAATAAAATTATATAGGCTTCAGGTGTACAATTCAATAATTCATCATCTGTGTATTGTACTCTGTGTTCACCACCCCAAGTCTTCTTTTATCACCATTTGTCCCCGCTTTACCTTCTCTGACCTCCACCCACTCACCTTCCCCTCTGGTAATCACCATACTGCTTCTGTGCCTACTAGGGTTTTTTTTTTTAATTCCTTCATATTTTTCACCCACCCCTCCAGGTCCCTTGCCTCTGACAGCTGTCTTTTCTCTCCCTTTATGAGTGTGTTTCTATTTTGTTAGTTTATTTTGTTCATTAGATTCTGTATATATGTGAAATCATATGATATTTTTCATCCTCCGAGTGGCTTATTTCACTTAGCATAATACAATACTCTCTAGGTCCATCCATTCTGTCACAAAGGGTAAAACTTCCTTCTTTTTAAAGGCCAAGTAGTATTTCATTGTGTAAATGTACCACAGCTTTCTTATCCACTCATCTAATGATGGGCACTTGGGCTGCTTCCAAATCTTGGCTACTGTACATAACACTGCAATGAACATAGGGGTGCATATATTCTTTTGTATTAGTGTTTTGGGTTTCTTCAGATAAATTCCCAGAAGTGGAATCATTGAGTCATAAGGCATTCCATTCTTAGATTTTTAAGGAAATTCCATACAGTTTTCCACAGTAGCTGCACCAGTGAAAAAGGGTTCCCTTTCCTCCACATCCTCACCAGCGCTTCTTGTTTGTTGATTTATTGATGAAGGCCATTCTGACCAGTGTAAGGTGATATCTCATCATGGTTTTAATTTTCATTTCTCTAATGATTGGTCACATTGAGCATCTTTTCATATGTCTATTGGCCATCTCTATATCATCTTTGGAGTAGTGTCTATTCATGTCCCTTGCCATCTTTTAATTGTAAATCCTTGATTATAAGACTTCAGCCCTGGCTGGCATAGCTCAGTGGATTGAGCATGGGCTTCAAACCAAAGCACTGCAGGTTCGATTCCCAGTCACGGCACATGCCTGAGTTGCAGACCATGGCCCCCAGCAACCGCACATTGATGTTTCTCTCTCTCTCTCTTTCTCCCTCCTTTCCCTCTCTAAAAATAAATAAATAAAATCTTTTTTAAAAAGAGACTTCAGCTAGTCCTCAGTTGATCGTTCAGGGAGATTTTTCTATAATTTAGTTGTAATTCCAGTTTGGTCCTGGAAGGAGGTATGTGTAACATGCACTTACTCTACCACCATCTTGGATCTCTCTGGGGCCATCTTTTATACTTTTTACTTGTTACTGTGGCATTGCCTCAGGTTGGATCCACAGGTAAATATTTCATAAATACTGGTTGATTCTGCAACGTCTGCTGATGAGGACTCTCTTCACAGATTTCCACCTCTTTTTTGTGTGTGTGGTTGTTGCTTGTACTAAAGCAGTGTCAAGAGGCCCAAGCTTAAGACCATACATTATTTACATCTCAGGAACTGTAAAGACCTTAAACAAAAGATTTCTCATGATAGGGGGAAACAAAAAAATCTAGCATGACGTTGGCAAACTGATCATATTTCAGAAATCAGTTTGTACCATAAATGGGTTGGAGGAGAATGTTAAGTCAGTCAGGAAGACAACATCTGTCTCTATTTAGCACTGCCCATTCCCTTCCACTGCTTAAACCTGTGGTGTTCACCCCACAGCTACCCACCCCTCAGAAAGAAACATTTTACTTATTGTAAGTCATTCTTCCATGTTGCCAAACCTGCATGTTATTTATATTCTTCAGACCTTCCTTTTTATTTAGCTAAGGGAAGAGAGCAGACTAACTGAGGAAAGAATGACAAGAATGTACAGATTAGTTTACAATTTCAGCCTACAACTGCTAATACCAGGACTTCACTAAAACCAACAGCCCCTGTTTTGACACTTGAATATGGACCAGCAAGTCTTCAGGTTGCCAGAAAACAGATCATGTGCCCAAACCATAAGAGTGTGGTGAGGAAGGTAAAAGAGTGGCCAAGGAAATGGTTCTTATGTGAACAAATAAACATAAGCCAAGAGGAAGCGTTTTAGAAAGTACAGTTAAGTCCTGAGCCCTAAAAAGTGGCAGAATATATAATTTACTATTACTCAGTCCACAAAGAAACACAACTCTTCGCTTGATTTACAAATAAATTCAGAATTAGTCTGGTGACAGATGAAAACATGATCTCAAAAGAAATTTAACAAGTTAAAGTAGCCACCATTGTTCAACAGGAAATGTGGTATTTATCATTTTCTGTTTGTCTAACACCAATCCCACAGTCATTTTTTGACTGTGGCATGACTAATGGAGCTTCATACTTAAGTGGCTTGTGAGTTCTCTCACAGTTAAAATCGGTCTCTCTCTGGCCCTTACGTTGGCACGCTGAGCTTCAGCTCCACAGCCATGTTTGGAGGTGCTCTGGACGGGGCTGGCCCTTCCCGATCCTTGAAACTGAAGGGCTTGGCTGGAAGAGGACTGGCAGCAATTCAGCTTCACCACCTTTTATTTTCTGAGGTAGTGCAGATAAGGGAGCTATCAGCTTGGACACTAGACTGTAGCAGAAGATTCGATTGAAGCAGAGATTACAGTAAATTAAGAATTTGTTATCACTTACAACAGACTGTCCTCCCTGCGGGCAAAGTCACAAGCTGATTGAAGGGTCTTCTTGTTCCAATAATACTGAATATTTCTGAGGCTAAAAAGACAACCTAGAGACATGTTGATTCACAAACTTTGGGGCTTCCTGGGTGAAATCCAAAACTGATCCCCATCTGCAGAGTACAAGGAGTGTCTGAAGAAAAGCAGGAGACCCCAGATTGGTAGGTATCAGTTTTAATAAACAAGGTACTTATATGTGAGGTTTTTATTGGACACCACAAAATGAGTAGATCTTTGTATCCACCTGCCAGAATATTAAAAGTTTACGTAGAGATCTTACCTGGGTTTGGTCCTGTATTCTGTCCAGATGTTCTCAACAACAGATTGCTCTCTTGAGCCTGTAGGGTACAGGGGAAATGGAGCCTCCATTCAATGTCACATTCTATTACCCATTCTTGCACATCATAACCATTGAAATGTCACTCCTGATCACTGCCATCTGAGGTGGGTATTCCGACACAGTATTCAGTTTCTCTAATCCTCTAATGGCAGCAGCCTGATTTTGTATGGTGAGAGGGAAAACCTCGAGTTAGGAGAGACATAGTGTCCATACAAATCAAATCATATTTATAATCCTCACATGGAGGGAAGGGACCAGTATAATTTGCCAGTCCCTCATGGGTTGAGAATGGCCCCAGACTCCTTTGTCAGTTGCCTTGGAGTGATTTAGAATATCCAGGACATGCTTGTAACTACATTAACCAAGTCACTGTATTTCAAGGACAATCTGGTATCCTTAGCAATATGTCATTTCACCTGCTTGCTGGTAGCTATTCTTTCCATGTGCCAAATCTGCCATATCTACTGAAGGGTCAGTTTCTAGGGTTTGTACCCAAGCTAGGGAACCAGCTTTCTGATTGCCAGGGTGGGAAGGAGGTGTCAATGCCTTATGAGCTGGGCCATGGAAGACTGTGAGGACTGCCTCAGATCCTTGCAGGAGACCCCAAATACCTTCCCACATGCCCTGACCCCACAAGGGCTTATTTACAGTTACTCACCCTTCAGTCCAAGTCATAGACTTACTCTCTTTAGAACATTCCAAATGTCAGTACAAAATGTTAAAGGCCAGGGATCATGAGCAATCTGTCACTAGTTCAAAGGCTCTGAACTAAGCTCTGTGGCTGCTGTCCATGTGGGTGGTTTGCCCCAACCAGACTCATCAGTATACCAGGCACCAGTGGGTTTCCCCTACTCCTCTAAAGGCCACAGGGGCTACTACTGTCCCAAAATAGGGATAGGTGTGTTTGTAGGATCTACATCATCTATAGGGCTTAGGAGCATGAATATTTCTAGAAAGAGTGAGCTGGCAGACAGGGTGCTCCTCTTCTGCAAATAGGCATAGCAATTAGTCAAAGTGGGAGTTAGAGCCCTGGCAGAGGTAGGTCAATAGGATATATTCTCAACCTTCCCCTACATAGGACATGAAGTTCTTACCATGATATGCTGTTCCTTCATGAGAGACTCTGCTTGGAGGAGCACTGTGTACACTCCTGGGAACTGTTGCTTTGTGGGGTATATTGATTTCAGGCCCCTTCCAGAGCAGAGGCCAGAATCCTAGGGCACTCTCCTTTTCTGTCATGTCTGCTATTGTGCCCGGCCCATACCTCCTGGAGTCACAGAAACATCAAATTCAAATGTCATGCCTGCTTGGGAGATGCCCAGAGCTTTAATGTGCTTCACTATATTTTTGCATTCTCAAAGAAATCTTGTTACTCTGATCTCAGTCCCACATGCCCTTTCTTTACCAGGTGCTATAAGGAATGGAGGCACTGTGCCAGATGAGGAATCAAGTCCTCTAAAACCCCCAAATCTCTACAAAGGTTTGCACCTTTTTCATGTCCTTATGGATTGCATACACTTGTACCTTTTCAATTATAGCTTTTGGAACAATTCATGTCTTACCTGACCAAATGATACCCAAAAACTTTACATCAGTGCTTGGGCCTTGAATTTTCTGTGGGTACACCATCCATCCTCTCTGCCCCTCCCCCCCCACAAATGTTACAGAAAAGTCTGAGGAGTGTCCTGTAGAAGAAGCAAATATTTACATGTAAACATTATATTATTGATATAACAGGCCCATTTTACTGATTGGGGGAAGAAGAAGAGACAGATCTCAGGTTATCATCCTATGATATATTGTGGATCTGTACACATAGCCTTGGGGAAACAAAAAATCCATTGTTGCCCCTCCTGTGTGAAGGCAAACTGACTTTGTAACTCAGGGGCCAGAGATATACTAAAAAAAAAAAATTGCTGAGTCTACTAGAGCATGATATACTCCTAAGACCATGGCCAAAGTATATAATATGGTGGCAATGTCAGGCACAGTCACATAGATGGGGACACTGGTAGTCCATGGTCATCCACCATGAGCCATCTGGCTTTTACTGGCCATATGGGTCTGTTGAAAGCACTTAACAATGAATTGAATTGTATTAGGTAGAATGAATAAAAGGTAATTCCTTGAAGATAATAAATTTCTTTTCCTCCTTTAATAATGAAAAAAGAGTCAAGAACTAACATTACTAAGACAAGCTTAACCAACTGAAAATCATTAAAAGCTTGACTGAACTTGGACCTTGTTTAAAGGTCCATCTTTTTTACAGGTGAGGTAACACAGTCAGTGACTTGTCCAAAGGCACACAGACAATAATTGGCAAAACAGGAATGAGGACCCAGATCTCCAGACCAATAGTCAGGCATTTGTTCCAGCACAATTTGTCTTTCTTCTCTTGGAAGATACTGGAACAGAATATGGAAACACTTGTGGTATAGCTAGAAAGGGAATTCAGCAGCAGGCTTTGGCAAATATCTGGTAAACATAAGTATGTCAGTTATCTACTTTTGTGAAAGTCTTACCACCAAATGGCCTCTAAACTGGGTGTTCTTTCTTTGCTGGAACAATTAGTTCCATTTGTTAGAAAGAAAGATGTTGTATTCTATGTGGATACCTGGTCTCTGAAATAATGAGTAAACTTTTGGTGGACTCTCTTTGAAGAATTACGGCATCATGACACCTGTTAAGTGGTAGAATTCTTATTTCCTTATTTTCTTCTCCACAGTGCTGCCTTCTTATTATTGTTGGCATCTAACTGACATACTGGGTAAATTTGTTTAACTCACCAGCTCTAAGTTGGTTAAAACAAACTAAGAAGAGCTCACTGGAGAAACGTCTGATTTTAGCAGTGGGGGATTAGATATACAAGATAATCCTGTTGGAGCATTTTATAATGAAAGAAAGAAAGAAAGAAAGAAAGAAAGAAAGAAAGAAAGAAAGAAAGAAAGAAAGAAAGAAAGAAAAGAAAGAAAGAGAGAGAAAGGGAGAGAGAGAAAGAAAGAAAGAGAGAGAGAGAGAGAGAGAGAGAGAGAGGAAGGAAGGTAGGAAGGAAGGAAGAAAGGAAGGAAGGAAGGAAGGAAGGAAGGAAGGAAGGAAGGAAGGAAGGAAGGAAGGAAGAGGAAAGAAAAGAAAGCCCATTAACTAACCTACATTGATGAAGGTACCTAAAAGGGACATAACTACCAGCAAAAATTGTTTACAATAGTCAAAACCAGAACCATTTCAGCAACAAAATTAATATAGTAGTATTGAATTAAGACCCAAAATATAAAATAACTATTTATCATCCATACTGATAGAAATACATAATTTAATAAATGAATAAATGATGGAAAAGAGACAAATCGTATTCAGGAAAATTATAATACATTTTATATAGTCCACCTTAAAAAGGTAAAATCATACCCACTCTTTAAATGTGAACTGCATATACTCACTTCTTTCCAAAAAGTACAGTATGGAAAGGTAGGAAATGAATAACTCCACAGTGGAGAAACCTGACAAACACCACCTAAACTGGGTGATCAGGATCAATATCAACAGTGATTCCATGTTGATAGTACATGTTGATATGATGTGATGAAAATGGTACTTCACTTTTGTGACTTTTTCCCCAAAAACTCATAACCACAGCCTAACCATGAGAAAAACATCAGACAAATCTCAGTAGGACTAGTAAAAATATTGGTCAATACTCTTGACAACTGTCGAGGACATCAAAATCAAGGGAACTCAAAATCTCTCCAGCCAAGAGCAGCTTAAGAAGTCACAGCAACTAAATGTAATGTGTCCTGGATGAGATTCTGAAAGTAAAAAAGAGTATAAAAATTCTAAAAGTATAAAATAATACTTTATATAAGTATACAGTGTTAGTTAACCATAATATATTAATATCAGTTTGTTAATTATAATAAATGTACCATAATAATGTCGGTTGTTAATAATAGGGAAAACTGGGTGTGTAA
The DNA here is from genome assembly GCA_004024845.1 of Tonatia bakeri. Lineage (NCBI taxonomy): Eukaryota > Metazoa > Chordata > Mammalia > Chiroptera > Phyllostomidae > Tonatia > Tonatia bakeri. The sequence goes on along the minus strand of PVIA01000486.1, from coordinate 18,745 downwards.
TATGTGGGAATATATAGGAGCCCACCATACTATCTTCTTGATTATTCTGTAAATCTAAAAGTGTTCTAAAAATATTTCAAAAAAAGAAAATACAGTCTTTGTTTACATTGAATGTAGACATGCTTGTTTACCCTGTTTCTCAAGATTTCTCACTACTGTTGGTCATTAATATTTAACCATAGTGTTTTTGCCTGCAAGTATTTGAAAACCTAACACCTGACAGGGGAGGTGACCCACTTCTGCCTTAGATGGACACTATTAGGACCGTGTAAAAATAAAAAGCAAGGCAGATACCAGCTCCCTAATATGGAATCCTTTTCTAATTCCAGCAATGGAAAATGCAGACTCATGGGGCAGTAAACTTTCAGTTCATTCAACCAGAGACTGACTGATAGTGTCTATCAAATATTCTTCAGTGAAGATTTCTTCTCTGGGTGCAGTTAGATTCAAAAAACCTCAAGGATTCTTCCAACTCTGTTCTAAATGTATGTGGAAAGTTGCCCAATTCTCTGTTTAGTTAAGGTTTACACAATTTATTCCAATGTGAATCTGGACTCACAGCCAAGACTTTAAGCAGAATATGTCTGCCTATTGACCACAATTCTAAGTTTAGCTAATTGCTCAAAACCTACCAGCTGTTCTAGCAATCCAATAAAGGAAAAGTAAATTAGCCTAGTAAGCTATGCCCTTTCTGAGCCATGCCATTTGGTACATCCCCTCCTTAAAGTTTCAGAGTCATATGACCCAATTCACTGCTTTAGCAGTGCTATGACTATCTTATGACACCAGGCCTAGAGTTGCACTTCTAAATGCCACAATCCCACAGCTTGGCCCAACCACTCTACAGTTAGGATTTCAGTGATGGCTAGCAAAGTGAGAGACTTTGCAAATGAGAGTGTGGTTAGATGGATGGGTGAGTGGATGTGTGGAAAGAGAGTTTTACATTTCAATCTCATTTTATGAGCACAGCTCCCCCTTTTAATGATAGGAGCTGGAAAATTCTTTTGAGGACAGGGTAAACCAATCCTTTTTTTGCTGTTACAGATTCTTTGAAAAAGGGAATTCCTAAATCTGAGACACTTTCCAGAAATAATCTCAATACTAAAAATCTCTTGGTGTTTCCCATACCAACTCCCGCCCCCCAAAAAAAGAAAAAAAGAGAAAAGAAAAAGAAAATGTCTTCTTGATCTAACCAGTGTTTACCATGCTTTTTTAGTTTGTGTGCACTTAGAAAATAAAGGTGCTGGAAAACAAAAGCACAAGTCTGCATTCCAACTATTGTCACAAACACAAGTGTTGGGAGATCAATGTGTCAGTCTATGTGTTGGGAAGATTATTTCTTTAGCAAACAATCCAATATAACCTTGTTTGTTTTATTTTATATTTCTTTTTTTTCTTGTTTATTCTGTTAGTTGTCTAAATTTTTCCCCTTTGCCCTCCTCCACCCAGCCCACCCCTCACTCCCATAGTCAATCCCCACACTGTTGTCCATGTTTATGGGTTATTCATACATGTTCTTTGACTAATCCCTTCCCCTTCTTTCCATCATTCCACCCACCTCCCCTACCCTGGCATCTGTCAGTCTGTTCCATGTTTCCGTGTCTCTGGTTTTGCTTTACTCATTGGTTTATTTTGTTCATTAGATTCCTTTATAAGTGAGATATGTAATTGTCTTTCACTGATTGGCTTATTTCACTTAGCATAACAGTCTCCAGTTCCAACTATGCTGTTGCAAAAGGCAGGAATTCCTTCTTCTTTCTTTCTGCTGAATAGTATTCCATTGTGTAAATGTACCACAGTTTTTTAATCCATTCATCTCTGATGGGCACTTAGGCTGTTTCCAACACTTGGCTATTGTGAATAGCACTGCTATGAACATAGGGGTGCCTAAATTCTTTTGAATTGGTATTCTAGGATTCTTGGGGTATACTACCAGCAAAGGAATCACTGGGTCAAAAGGCAGTTCCATTTTCAGTTGTTTGAGGAAATTTCATACTGGTTTCCACAGTGGCTGCACCAGTCTGCATTCCCACCAACAATGCACTAGTGTTCCTTTTCATCCACGTCCTCTCCAGCACTTGTTGTTTGTTGATTTATTAATGATAATCATTCTGACAGCTGTGAGATGATATCTCATTGTGGTTTTAATTTGCATCTCTCTGATGGCTGTTGATGTTGAGCATTTTTTTTCATATGCCTATAGGTTATTCGTATGTCCTCTTTGAAGAAGTGTCTGTTCAGGTTCAACGCCCATTTTTTAATTGGATTGTTTGTCTTCCTGGTGTTGATTTGTGTGAGTTCTTTATATATTTTGGAGATGAGACCCTTGTCCAATGTATCAGTGGCAAATATGTTTTCCCATATGGTTTGTTCCTTTTTCATTTTGCTGATATTTGCTTTAGCTGTGCAGAAGCTTTTTAATTTGATGTAATGCAATTTGTTTATTTTTTCCTTAATTTAACTTGCCCTAGGAGAAATATCAGCAAAAATATTGCTACTTAGGATATTTGAAAGTTTACTGCCTTACTTTCTACTAAGACTTTTATAGTATCACAACTTCTATTTAAGTGTTTTATCCATTTTGAATTTATTTTCGTTTATTCTGGTATAGTTTCACTTTTTGAATGTACCAGTCCAGTTCTCCCAACACCGTTTATTGAAGAATATAACATTTTTTAAATCCTCACCCAAGGATATGATTATTGATTTTTTTAACAGATAGAGAAAGGGAGGGAGGGAGGGAGAGAGAGAGAGAAGAGAGAAACATCCATCTGTTGCCTGCTGTACATACCACAACCAGGGATCAAACCCACAACCTAGGTATGTACCCTGTCTGGGGATCAAACCCAAAACTTCTTGGTGCTCAGGACAAGGCTCTAACCAAATGAACCACCGCCCAGGGCCAATATAACTTTTTATTACAAGATAACTTCATATAAATAATATGAGATAAATAAATTAATAATTCATATTAATTACATAAGCTTGAACCTTATGAAATGGACATTTGCAGATCATACACAGTTAAATAAAGGTAAATTCTTATGGCCCATCCTAGTATAAAATATGGAATCTTTAGAAAAACACAGAGAAAAAGTAAAAAAGCATACTCTAATCCTTATGCCTAAGGAATCAGCTTTTAAATATTAATGTATAAACATCAATATGTTGAATTTTTGTTTACATTATTTTTTACATAATTTAAATCACATCATGGTACATATTTTTGCAACTTGATTTTTTCCCTTAATATTGAATGAGTATTTTCCCATGTCATTAAGTATTCTACAGCATAATTTTCAGTGACTCCTGGCATGCCCTCATATGGGTAAACAAATTAATTTTCTAGGGTCAAATATTTAATTGACCCAATACTTTGTTATTATAACATGTGCTGCTATATATATAGTTATAAGAGGGAATTTTTTCATGAGTCCCACTCGTATTCCAGATAGCACCGGGTCAAAGCATGTGCACATTTTCAGACTTTTGATACCTTGCCAAATCATCTCCCAGAAGGCTGAATCCACCAGGAGCATGTAAACATACATCTTCTCATTAACATTTCATATTATCATTGTTTTAAATGTCAACTACCTATTTATTTCTTATCTGAATTTCTCAGGGGAATTTCAAGGTCCTTAAAGTCCTATTATATTTAGCATTTATAGTAAAATTTCCATTAGAATATTAGGTATTAAAAACAACTCAGTACCTGCTTTATGTCATGTTCTTCCTATCTGACATCCAGCCCACTGCAGAGAGAGATGGCTGTAGATGGCAAACAGAGAGTCAAATGCCGTAGACAATAATCTAGGTCTTTATCCTGAAAGTAGCTTTGTGCTTGAAATTATGCATCTCTAGTCCTTAATGTGAGATCTCCTTCACTTCTAATATGAAACAGAGCAGAGGTGTTACCAAGTGAGTGATAGTCCATCAATTATTAGAGGCAAATTCATTGCTTCCACTAGCTGCTGCCATATTAGATTGGGGCTTGCTCAGTCAGCACAGATGCTGGGAGATCCAGGGCTTCTAATCAGAAGGGGCAGTAGTTAGAAATAGATAAGGAAATGACCTGCATAAATGTTGAGGAACTAGGCAATGCCTAAAGAAAAAAAAATCTTTTTCACCTAAAACATTTGAAGAGTTGTGTTTTTTTCTACACCAGAAGCCTGTACTTGACTAATATGTAAAACAGATGGCAGAAGTCTTCAGCTCAACAAGAGGATAAATGTTTTTAATTATTAAAGCTTTCTAAAAATAAAGAAAAGGCTGATTCATGAAATAATGGTTTTTCCAGACTGCCCAGGGAAATTGATCACTCCCTTTTAAGTAGTCACATTACACATACACTATTAGTACTAGTCATAGGTCATTAAAATTTGTTTTACACATTTGGTTGTACTACAAAACCATCAACTATTTGTTGCTAACTTACATTCAGTAATATTATAGCAAATGAGTAATAAGATTTCAAAAATTCTGAGTTGGCCTCTTAACTCCAAAGTACTCTTACCCAATTAGAAGTGGATCCCTTTGATTTGAGAGTAAAAAAGCTGTGGATAGTAATAGATAAAGTTTCATTTATAATTCAAAGTGAATGAGTTATGAAATCCTTTCCTGGGGAAAGAGGGTGAAGTAAAAGAAATAGGTGCCTTGGGGCAAAAAACACAGGAAAAGATAAAAAAGAAAAAATAATAAATTGAATTATTGAGGGCTAAAGACAAACTATGCTGACTATATATTTGTTGCTTTTGTTTTTATTATTTTTGTTGTTTTTTTAAGGGTCCCTTTTGGATACCATTGACTTACTGTGTGATTTAAAACTCATCTTTATTTTTAAAAATCCTGCCTTAGGGCACTGATACTGTGTGGAGAAGTAAGTTTTGTTGTCCCAGAGTCAATATGGTATGAAAGGTCATTCATTAGCTCTGCCAAAATTTCCCACTTGTAAAAAGTTCAAATGAAACCTTTTTTCCTAAAGTAGTAGAAGTGATGCAGGAGATAGCATAAGACTGTGTTGCTATTGTTGGCCAACGGCTAGAGTCCTGGTTGTCAGGCAACATCTTTTACCATTTAGGTAGAATAAATAGTAAACCAAGGCAGGAAGAGAAGGGAGACAGGTCTCACCCTGACTCGGCATTCTTGACCTGTTTCAATTAGGCTGCCAGGCATTCTGAACAACAAGCAAAACTATGAGAGGGCAAAAAGGGGAAAACCCTTGAAAGTCTGTGTGTATCATCTCCTCTAGCTGGGAAAAGGAAAACCTTGAGACTGTGTATTCATCCCAAGGCCTCGAAGTGGGGCTAGGAGGTATCTACTGTGCCCGAAGAAAAAGCCCATAAAACAACTTTGGACAACTGCCTACCTCCCATCAGATATACCAAATGTATAGACAGAGACCAGAGCAAGATAAGGATTTGGGCTAACAGACCTCCACACATACCTACGTTTGGGTAGTCACATCTCCCTGGGGGAAAGCTGGCACCAGCTTTACTCATTATTCAAAAGGTAAATCCCTCACTCCCATCCCGCCAACTATCAGAACAAAGGACTTGCTCATTTTGGCCACCCAGCCTCTGGCCACCCAAGCACTGGCCCCCAGGCTCTGGCCACCCTGCTCTTGCCACACTTCCTCTTGCTTTCCCATTAGAACTTAGCACTAATAAACTTTGCCTGCATGCTAATAGGCTTACTGATGTGTAATTCTTTACTGCATCGGCAAGAAAAACCAGGTTTCTGCCCTAAACAGAAGTAAGAGCGAGGGGGAGGAAGCAATGAAACACAGTGGTGTGGTTGAGATCCAGACGTTCCTGGCACTGAGACGGTGAGCTTCTTTAAAACCAAGTATTTAGTTAGGTCTGTCCATTGGTCTTAATACAGTGGCATCCACTACTTCACTTGAGACTAAATCTCATGTATTTATTCAATCATCACTAAATATATCATGAAGTGCCTAAGTATGTGCCAGACCCTAAAGTGGGCTTTGGGGACACATAGTGAACCAAATGGAAAAATTTCCTGACTTTGTGGAGTTTACACTAGGGTGGAATCTCCTTTGGTAAAACAGCATTAAACAAATGAATATAATTGTGTCGACATAAAAAGAGGTTTTTAGTTTAATCCTAAAGCAATTCCAATTTAATAAATCTAATAAAGTCCTAATTAGCAATGCAACTGCCAGTCTGCTCCAGAATCATTAAGTTTTGAGATTTGTGAGAGAAAGACACTTCTGGTAAAGCTCCCTCCTCCCCTCAAATAAGGATGCCAGCATCCAAGTGGGGAAATGTGAACTGTGGCTAAATTTAGCCAAAATTAGCATCTCACAGCATGTAAAATATTTTAGCCAAGCAAATTGCACAACACAAATGCAACTATTTTGCCTTGCGCCCTTTCCTGAGAACCTCTCCAACATTCATGCTGTTAACATTGTCAGTAGTGCACTTTGCTGTATGAGATTAAAGGTTGGCTGCAAATAATTTCCATTGAATAACTCTAATTAGCCACTAAAAGTTGGCATATTTCCTACTATCTGAAATTAGATCAGAGAGTTGAGTTGAGATGAAAAAGCCCTATTAACTCTCTAGGCTTCTAATTCCTATTTGCTGGGGGAAATTACTGTTTTGAACTTTATCTGCTACTATCTGAAGTCCACCGTCAGCGGTAATAAAAAGATACGTGGAAGTCTGGACTTTCTGTTTGCTTGTACTTCACTATTGGGACTTCCTTAAATACACTCCTAAGAGCAATAGCCCTGGGAAATATTTTAGTGGATTTGTCAGAATAAAAGAAAGAAACAGTTTCTTAAAAAAAAGATGTTAAAATACATCTTTTTAAAGGCTGGCTTTCTAAATGCCTTGTAGTTATCTATATATACATGATCCCCTTTAACAAATAAAAAAAGTCAGTCTTTTTAAAGGCTGGCTTTCTAAATGCCTTGTAGTCATCTATATATACATGATCCCCTTTAACAAAAAATGTCTTTTTAACATAATGTTATTAATCTTTTTAATATAATGTTATTAATCAACAGAGTGTGGAGTTTTCTTGAACCCAGTTCTGCATGATTGTTATTAGAAGTTTATCTCCTAGTGTGTTTCTAGCAGTCAGTCAGAGAAATAGCACTTAGGCCGCTATTAGGTGTTTGGGAACCGCTGCTTGACAGCATCTAGTGCCATTTCACAGCAGCCCAAACCTGAGCCTTCTCAAGGCAGCATGTACGCCTTGAGTCTTGCATTATGAATAAGCAGCTGAGGTTGATGCTCTTGTTTTGGAGTCCTGTCTGCTGTCATCAGCTGCTGTGTGGCTGATGTGCTGAGAGTTAACACACCAGATGTCTGGTGCAGCCATGTACACTTCTGACGATCTTTTTATTTTTTGGATATGATTAATCATTTTGCATCACTGACCTCAGCAGCACAATAAGGAAGATAAACCAAAGGGGATGGGGCCTGGAAAATTAGTGCAAGAGTTTTGAATAAAGAATACAATCATTGGAAAAATACAGTGGCTATTTTAACTATTAGAATGCATTTGTATTTTGTTAAAAGTTAAATTTTGCCTCTACTAAACTACTTTCAATAATCAATAAGGAGCTTCCCATCTCTTTCTTGGAAAGTGTCTGATAAATCTTTTTAGAGGAACCATAACTTTAAAAGTATATACCCCAATGCTGGTGTCCAGCTACCATGGGCTGGCTTTATAAATTAAATAAAGAAATGATATAGTTTTTACAATTAAGTTATCATGAAATTTTCTTTAAAATATGAAACCTAAAGTATAATAAGAATTCACCTTATAAATAACGAAAGTTCCTGTTTTAATTAACAAAGTATTAATTATAACAATGATAAAAAATAATTAACTCATTTGCTTTTACATTTTTTTGTGTGTGAACCAAACTTTTTATAAGGATTAGGGAATATTTGAATGAGAATGTTGCTATTTTCTATATACATATGCCTTTACTCTAAATACCTTAAGCATTTTTACAAAATATATTCATCTAAAACAAAAAGTTGACATTTTATTCCTATTAGAGGACAAAATTGAGATAACAAATTAAGAGAAGGTAATGCTATTTTATAATTTAGTGATACAGACTGATTCTATTTACTTTATAAATAAAAATATTAATGAACAGAATGAATATTTCAAAACTGTCAGCACAAATTGAAATGCAAAATTGAGTGTCAAGTGTATAATATATCACTTGATTTTTGTTCCAGACATTGCAAGAGGGTTTTTTCATTAAAAATAAAAGGTAAAATACTAAATAAAATTAAAAATTGAATATATATATACACACATATATAATGTTTTAAGATAAATTTTCTAACAAATATATATGGCAGACATCCTAATAGATACCTTAAAAGTCTTTAAGAAAAATTAAACAATTTTGATTATCACCCAGTGGGAGGGTATATCAGCAAGAGAGTCAGGGTCCTCCAGGTAAACAACCAGTATATATATACACTGGTTCTGTATATATATATATATATATATATATATATATATATATATATATACACTCTCCAGAAAAAGTCCAGCCATTGTTAATATCATGAGAACAATTTGCCTGACATCAATGTAACCTAGCAACCAAGGAGAGTGGACTGGAATGTGCGTGTGTGAACAATGATGAATTCACTGTACTAGTCAGAGGGAGCAGTAGATGTCATTGAGTGAGTGTGTGTACTTTGTGGCTCTGGCATTCAAAATGACTGAGTGAGTAGAGCAACAAATCTGCATCAAATTTTGCATTTAGCTTGAACATTCCGCCATGGAAAGTATTTGAATGATTCAGAAGGCCACAGCTATGGGCAACTGGTGTTTGGCAACTTCATCATGACAACATGCCCATTCATGTATCACATCTTATGCAGAAATTTTTGGTGAAACATCAAATTACCCATGTGACTCAACTAACTCCCTATAGCTCAAATTTGGCACTCTGCGACTTTTGGCTTTTCGTAAAACTAAAATCGCCTTTGAAAGGGGAGAGATTGCAGACCATTGATGACATTCAGGAAAATACCATGGGGCAGCTGATGGCAATTGGGAGAACTGTGTGAGGTCCCAAGGTGCCTACTTTGAAGGAAACTGAGGCATCATTGTGCTATGTACAATGTTTCTTGTATCTTGTAACTTTTTAAAAAAATGTATCTATTTTTCACACTCTATTTTTCACATCACATTGCTGGATACCTTCTGGACAGACCATATATATAATTTTCCCCCAAATAACTGGCTTCTGCAGTCTTGTGAGGAGGGCTAGCAAGTCTAAAATCTGTAGGCCAGGCTGGCAGGCTGAAAAGTCCTGAGCATGAATTAATGTTGCAGTGTTAATGTAGAATTTCTTCTTCAAGAAAACTTCAGTTTTGCTCTCCAGGCCTCCTAACTGATTGGATGAGTCACACCCACATTATTGAGAATAATCTCCTTTCCTTAAAGTCAGTTCATCATTGATGTTAACCATATCTACAAAATACCTCCACAGCAACAGCTAGGTTAGGGTTTGATTAAATAACTGGGTACTAGCGCCTAGCCGGGTTGACACAGAAAACTGTCACAGAGACACGGAATGTGCCCAGTGTCTGGATGGGCAGTACATTCTCACAGCACATGAGTGTGCATGGGGAATGAAACTGCCTCTGGTTTTAATTATGACTTTAGTTCATTAACAGAATTTAAGAGTAATTCTTTCATTTTAGAAGTCTATTCACTGTTGTATTTTCACTCTTTTTCATCCACCAAAGCCCACTATTCACATTTTCATGGGAACAAGTATATTCTGCAGAAATCAGAAAATGAATACAAATTAGGCATCTTATTTGAAGAAAAGAAACATGCTTCAAAAAAGTGAGGGCCTTGTGCTCACCTCGAGGCATAGCCTAGTGGTCAGAACTAGCCCTTCAGAGTTTGTACCCTCATTTCTGACACTTGCTAGCTGTGTGATCTCAGTATCTTCTGTGAAAGGGAGACAGGCGAATCCTCACCTCGGAGCTTGTGTTTGGTGCCTAACAGCAAGAGGTGTGAATTTTTTAGATAATATTTTTTCTGGGCGTGGATGGTACAATCCTGAAAATCTTCAGTTTGTTATCTGGTTGCCACTGAAGTAAATCCAATAAACACAGCTAGCATTCCTGCTCCTGGTTAACCAGGTCAGCGGTACTCAGATTTGAACCTGCTGCCTGGTGCTGGTCAGGAGACTGTTAGTTACAGATCCTGACAGGATATGCACATAAATTGTTGTAGTAGTTTGCTGTGACATTTTTATTGTATTTTATACAAGTAGCAGCGTATGGTGCATTTGGATAAACAGCAATAACAACAAAAAAAAAGGTAAAAAGATTAGTTCTTCACCACACCATAAATAATTGATATAAACTGGTTGTAAAAACCTGTATGTAGAGGAATTTACTTTCAGACAAAAATGTAAGTGTTAATCTCAACAAAATTTGGTGTATTATCTTCTCCAGAAAAAGCTATAGTTGTGGTGTCTGTAATTGGTCTATGGTATGTCTCCATAACACTCTATAAAAGTCTGTGTATCTGTCTCCCTAACTGTAGTGTGAGACCCTGGCATGAAGGGCTCTGTCTTATTCGGGATCCCTAAGTCTAGAAGACAATGGCTGGCACAAAACTGGTGCTGGTAATAATGTTTTAGGTGAATAAAGCATGAATAGGTGACAGAGATAAAACTAGTCAAGGATGGAAAACGACATGAGTTTATACGCAGTAGAGCTATTAATAGGTCTTAATAAATACTAGATATTAAATATATTAATAGATTATGGAAAAAGTACATTATGTTGAAATGTTATATATGCAATAAAGGGCATACTTCCTTTGAGGCATTTATTGACAGTTTTAAAGAGTAAGCCATGATATGGGTGTAGCTGGGAGAAGAAGAAGAAAAGTACAAGAAGAAAAGTACAAGTAACAAGATCTGCTTCAGGAAAAACACATCTTTTGCAAACTGATTGGAAAGATGCCCTTTGTCTGTGGAAAAGGAGGTGCTGGTTTCTTCCAGAATACACGTCACATTTGTTGCTCCCTAAAACTTAGAACAGGAGATTTTATGAGAATACATAATTGTATCAGCACTATAATTTTGGAGGGTTATTTAGGTCCTTTTCCCTAAAACTAAAATGATAAGGAACATTACATTAGATCTGTATATGAGGCTTTGAATTGACATTTGTGGCTCAATAATGTTTGTTGTTAGGATGACTTCCTTTGAAGTGAGCATGATTTTTTCTTCTGGCATGTAAGATGACATCCCTTTTCCTGACTTCTTGAAAAAAATTCCCATAATTGGCCAGTTACCTGTCCATCACTCAGAAGTCCTTGATGCCATTTCACATGCTTTTCATGTGCTATGCTAACATCTGATCAGCTCATCATAAAACATAGGCCTGGGGAACACACAGAAAGCCAATAGTTATCAATCTTTCAGTATGAGAATAATTTATATTAATCCTGGAAAGATGAATAGAATGTATTCAACTGATACAAACTCCAAAGAGAATCCAAAGATTCTTTGGAGTTTCTGGAGTTGAGAGAATATTATTTCCAGTAGACATGAAAAAATGCAAAACAAACAAATTCCCTCTGTCTTTTGAATTTATAAAAAAATATTATCTTGCATTAAATTTACTTTTTGTTTCACATGTGTTTTATGGTCTACACAGGGTGAGCAAACTATGGATTATTGGCCACATCCAGCCTGCCCTCTGTTTTTATAAATAACGTTTTATTGAAACACATCTGCACTCATTCGTGTGTTCTGTGCATGGCTGCTTTCGTGCTACAATGGTAGAGTTAAGTGGTGACACAGACCAAGTGAAATGCAAAGCCTGAAATATTGAGTATCTGGACCTCTTCTGAAAAGATTAGCCTATCCCTGGTCTATATTAGCATTATTGGCATAATCTGTATAATAAACAAAGGTATACCAAAGTCTTCTCAGCTCAGGAGAACTGACTGTACACATCTTTTCTCACCAATATATTCAGTGATGTGATGTTGGCAGCTGGAAATTTACCATGGCTGGAGTATTTACACCATTGAAACCATCAAGCATAACAAATCAGATTTTTTTTCTGCAAAAGCTGGTTGTCCACACCTCAAATAGTATTGACAAGCCAATATCAATAATCCCACTTTTTGTCCACTTCAAGTTGACATACCCAAATTTAATACCACTTTAGAAAATAATAATAATTGTTTGTTTTACTCTTCTTTTTTACTTTATTTTTATTGTTTACACAATTACAGATATTCCTATTTACCCCCAGCCCTTTTCCCACCTTTCCCCTGACCTTCCCCCCTTCCTTTGGCCATCACCACACTGTTATCTGTGTCTCTGGGTCATGCATATATGTTCTTTAGCCAATCCCTTCACATTATTTTATCCAATCCCTTTTTGCCCCCCACCCTCTGACAGCTGCCAGTCTACTCTACATACCTATGCCTCTGTTTCTATTTTTTTGTCAGTTTATTTTATTCACTTATATGTGAAATCATATGGTATTTGTCTTTCACCAACTGGCTTATTTCACTTAGCATAATAATCTCCAGGTCCATCCATGCTGTCACAAAAGGTAAGAGTTTCTTCTTTTTTTACAGCCATAGGATTCTGTTGTATAAATGTACCACAGCTTTTTTATCCACTCATCTACTGATGGGCACGTGGGTTGTTTCCAGACCTTGGCTATTGTGAACAATGCTGCTATGAATGTAGGGGTGCATATATTTTTTCAAATTGGTGTCTTGAGATTCTTTGGATATAATCCCAGAAGTGGGATTGCTGGGTCAAAAGGCAGTTCCATTTTTGATTTTTAATTCTTTATTAGTTAGAACCACTAATTATGCTGGATAGATATGCTGGCATTGGACAGAGATCTTACTAGTAATGAGGATACAATCTTTGTTAAAGACCCTCAATGGAGTTTGAAATATTTAATTTCACTGATTATAAAACTAACTGAACTTAATATAGAATTTTTAGAAAACACACAATAAAATGTGAAAACTCACCACCATATATGTTACAATAGAAATTTTGTCCTTCATCTATTCATATTATGTAATTGTATTTAAAAGTATAAGAATATAGTTTAGGTGTTCTTATAATATAAAGTTCTTATTTATAATATTTGTTATTTTGTTTTGTTTTGAAAGAGATTTTTTTCATATTGATAGATATTCTTCTATAGCATCATCTGTCTTGGCTATCTGCTATTCTACACCATATTTAATTAACTAAGGCTCTGTTATGGTGTACTAAGAAGGCTGTGGTAGAAACCACTTTAAATACATATACATTTACCTTTCCACATACTTCTTTAAGAAGAATTATAGAGCCTCATTTCAATAAAGCCCAGAAAAGAGGTTAAAAATAATTCTTACCAGTTGTCTTATATTATTGCCATCTATAATGCTGTAGCATTAAAAGGACTCACATATAGTTATTGGAGTCTACTTGTGTGCTCCTCTGGCACAATGTCATGATATACTAATGATCATCAGCTTTGCAGCCATACAGACCTGGATTTGAGTCTCAGCTCCATAGGTGACTAACTATGTGACCTTGGGTACAATCATTTACAATCTCTGAGCCCTTATTTCCTCATCTCAGATAGAAATTATAAAACATACTTTGCAGAACTGCTATGACTGTCGTATCATTTGAATACAAAGTGCCTGGCACTGATTCTAGTATATGGTAGGTCCTCCAATAAATGTTGATTTCCTTCTTTCGGTCCCCTGCTTGATCCTCCTGTGAAGTAACCTCAGTTTGCTTTCATATTTCCAGCTTATTTTTCCATTTGTTTGAAACTCAATAGTTGAAGCAAATTCAAACAAATATGGCAGAATTTATTTTAATTTTGATACAGTTCTTTTTTTTCCCCTCAGAAATCTGGTTTTTTAGAAGCCATTGAAAGATATTGGCCACTCCTTAAATTTACAACTCAAGAAAGATTGCCAGGCCAATAACAATAATCCTACTTCTTGTCCACTCCAAGCTGACATATCCAAATTTAATCCCACACTTTTAAAAAATAAGGATTTGTTTTTCTTTCCCAAATACATTCTTAAAAACAATAAAGGGGAAGTTTTTTCTTTCAATTTAGTTTAATTTATTTCCATCCACACACACAAAAAAAGAAAAGGTGGAGTCTACATGAAATGCTGGGTCTAGGAAATCAGCTTCTATATCTCCCTGCTGAATTTCCATGTATATTGTTTCACAATACATTTGTTGGCTTGCTTTTCATCTGTGCTGTTCTCCTGCTTCCTAAAGGACTATGAGCTCATTTACCCAGTCTTGTGTGGTTACAAAGGGTTGCAAAATGTGTCGTAAGTTTGTATAGATTCTCTTTATTTCTTTCTAAGTGTACAGAAATATTCTGGACTTCCTTTTATATAAACTAAAAGAAGCTTTTTATGGTGAGTATTTTGAGTTTTGCTCTTAGGCTAAGCCCTTTGTACGTGAAGATGACAGAAGTGATGGGAAGCTCTGAACCATCCACCCTTATTGCCTTGGAAACAACAAACCTTTTTCAAATGAACTGGAAGGGGGTTAAAGTATTATCTTTTAGAGACACAGAATTTTTAAACCACACAAAGGTCTCTTTCATTTATATATATATATATATATATATATATATATATATATATATATATATATGAAAGTGATATACATGTATACCTCTATCTCACTGGTTCAATTTCCTTGGTATCATGATTCAAACAATTAAAAAAACTATTGAAAATTCTGAAGATGTGTGAAAACAGTAATGATTTATATAGTAAGGATTATTCTCCAACAATATAGCTACATATTTGTAATTAACATTTGTTAAAAATGTGTCTTTTCACATGATTATGCATACCTTCCTGAGGCTCCTCCCTCCACAGATTTAGGGCACAAAAAGCAATATCTCTCTAGAACCCATGTGACAAGGAAGTTAATTTCAAATACTCATCATATGTCATCCTCAGAGATATTCCATTTCCAGGGTTTTTCATTCAAACATACTTTTCCCCTGAGACTTCTCTCACCCAGTTCCAAAATTCCCAAACAAAATAAGCACATTCCAAAAATAAATAGGATATACCATGAGCATGAGTGATCTTACAGCTCACAAATACAAAATGATTAGATTAGTAGAATTTAGATTATAGCATGAGTCATTTATTTAAAATAGATGTGGGGTACTGCTCAGTGACCAGAAGAATTACTAAAATATGAGCACTAGCTGACAAAGTTCTTAGGTCACCCCACAGATATCAGTGAGAAAATAACTTTGCAAGGTAGCTGTCTTGGGACTGTCCCCAACATATGACATAACTGAGTCACTGGCCTTGTGCCAAAGAGCAGATGTAGAAGGCAAGGGATCAATGTCTCATTTACTGATACAAATATCTTGAAACTTCTAGAACAGAGTAGTTCCTTTTCAAAATTCGTGAAATATTTAATACCCAAGTGTTAGGGCCTATTTTAAAATTCAATTTTCTTTAAAAAAATGTATTGTTATTCTATTACAGTTGTCCCAATTTCCCCCCTTGCCCTCCTCTACCAAGCCCACCCCCTGCTCCCACAGTCAATCCCCACACTGTTGTCCATGCCCATGTGTCATTCATACATGTTTTTGACTAGTCTCTTCCTTTTCTTGCCACCGTTATCTCCTTCCCACCTCCCTCTGGTTGCTGTCAGTCTGTTCCCTGTTTCCATGACTCTAGTTCTATTTTACTACTTTGTTTTATTCATTAGGTTCCTTTTATAAATGAGATCATATGGTATTTGCCTTTCACTGACTAGCTTATTTCACTTAGCATAATATTTTACAGTTCCATCCATGCTGTCACAAAGGGTAGGAATTCCTTCTTTCTTTCTGCGGAGTAGTATTCCATTGTGTAACTATACCACAGTTTTTTGATCCACTTATTTACTGATGGGCACTTAGGCTGTTTCCAGAACTTGGCTATTGTAAATAGTGCTGCTATAAACATAGGGGTACATAGGTTCTTTGGAACTGGTGATTTGGGATTCTTTGTGATCTGGGATCTCTTTTCTTTTCTTTCTTTCTCTAGTCACTGCTGTCAAACAGAAATTTTATTTAAAAAATTAAATGTCTCAAAACTTTCTTTAAATATCTCACATATAAATAATAATACTGCATGGTTTTCTCTTACTTTGAGATATACGTAGCTTTTAAAGTTGTAAACTCATAAAGGCATTAAATGTGGAGAAATAAAAGACATTGATTCTAGAAAAGTATGCATTTGTAAAACAAACAACTAATCATCTAATAATTATTGAGCATGGTGGACAATTTTATCTTTTTGCTGTCCCCAGGGGTTTAAAATCCTTTTTGGAAGACAAGTCATAAATTAAAGTTTATTAATCTATAGCAAGGATCAGCACACTTTTTCTGTAAAAAGTCAGATAATAAGTATTTTGGAGACCTAGCAGAAAAATAGAAGATATTATATAAGATGTTATTTAAGAAGAAAAAATACTCTTGCCTCAGCCTGTCCTGTACTGCCCTATTTGCTATGGGTGAACCATCTCTGATGGTGGCCACCTTTGGGTCAGCTGCAGTCATCTGAATTATTCTCCAGGCCAAGAGGGATGGGCCTGAGGCAGAGGGGTCTATCTGGAGGTATGAAGATGGAGCTGCTTCAGTCACACTCACCTTCTGCTCCAGTGGCACTCAGGTCCCAGTACACTCTTCCCTCTTCCCAGAGAGCTCAGCCATCTCAACCTAGGTAGATGGTCAGATGCAAGGTGGTTCATTGAAATGATGACTCCCCATCTGAGATTCTATTACTTTGTAGATTCTTCCACTGGTAGTTGCCAACATCTGAGGTCCAACGATATAGGTGGTGACACTGAACAGTGGTGAGGCCATAGAATAGGATGATGAGCTTGAGAGCAGAAGGGAAAATAGGAGCAGAGACAGGTCTCCAGCTTGCTCTCTGTACATCACAGTGATACCTTATTCAATAGGGGTGCTCTTAGGCCAGGTACCCATCACCTTTTCAGATCAGGAAAAATTTCATTAAGGGGATGTGCATTGAATCCAGTACTAAAGGATAAATGGAAATTACAGAAAGAGGGAAAAGACCACTCCAGATGAGTAAAGTAAAATTGTTAAAGGGTACCTTTTTAAAAAATCAAATCATGCCTCTTATAAAATATAAAAGAGATGTATGTCAAAGTTTTACTTAATTTTTATCTCATTTATAATTTAGGATATCCACAAGATATTTTAAAAAGTTCAAAAGTATATCAAAGAATAGAGACATATATGAATATTCAGGAATGCTGAGATAAATTTGCTAATGAATACAAAACTATCTTCTCCAACAGGCTAGAAGTCAATTTCATCTCCATCATCCGAAATTCATTTGCATTTCTATGAGTCATTTGCATCACCATCATCTCTCCACAAATTATATTCAGAGTATTGCAAAATACTCAAAGGCACATATCTTCATAGAATTTGATAACCTCAGAAGCGTTCTTTAGATACTGTTCAGCATTCATTTTTGAAGGGAGCCCGTAGTCATTTTTTCCATTTCATTTTTTTAACTGACGTGAACAAAAGTAAAAGAAAGTGTAATATGTTTGGGTCAAAGACACCTATTAGAATTGTAACATGTGCTACTGTTTTTTGGCATATTAACCTAAAAGTGTTAAAACAATGTTATAACTTCTAGCCCGTTGGTAGGTGTGTGAAAAAAATATTTAGGAATCAATATGGCTGGAAAAAAGAAGCTTTTCGATGTGCATTATTCACACAGTAAACCTCTCGATTCCATGCGTAAGGATAATCCTGTCTCACTGCTATAGCTCAAAGAAGTAAGTACACAAGAGGAAAAAGTAATACAAAAAACAATAACGTCTAGGTAACTAAGAAAATATCTATCACAAAGTCCAGGCACTTTACTCTAAAGAGATGAATGGGATCTAGCATGCAATAAATTAAGAAAGTCGCATTCTCCTAGCAAATACCAGCTCTTCCCTGTCAAAATGGATGTAAGACTAAAAACAGAAGATCCACAAATGTTGTGCAAGCAAAGAAGTAGATACAAAAACAATCGCAATTGGAACTAGAAAAATCTGATGTCACGTCTGTAGTATCATTAAGGTCCTGTGGGTTCTAAAGAAAGCAGCACCTCGTTACAACAGCACCGTGAGTGACGTTCACGGCAATGACGGGGCGTCATGGATCAAGGCCCAAACCAGGACATTTTTGCTATGAGAACAATTAAATACAGGATGTACTATTTAAAACCTTTACCAAAATTTAGTCATCATGCTTTTATAATGTGAGTGCTCAGAGAAGATATCAGACTTTAAAATACTAAAAAAGCTTAGTTCCTGTTATTATTGGCAAATGCAAGTATGGGCAGAGATGGCGATTCCAGGGCAGGATGAAATGAACGTAACTGGGGAAAATACTAGTAGACTAAGGAAGACTTTGTCAGTTTTAAGTATTCTGCTAACAAAGAAGATGAAAGGTAAATTCCCACTGCTTAAATGGTTAAGAGCAGTTTCACGGAAGATCTAACTGATCTGACTGCCCATTTTGTGATGCCCGACTTCCAACTTAGGTAATAATAGCAGCTAACATTTATTGTGTTTCATGGCATATAAATCACTATAGTAAATGATGTTTTACAGTGGTGAGCAAAAGTAGGTTTGTAGGTTGTGAGTATGCAA